>OY754961.1:41838008-42337057 GCA_963576555.1 Ferdinandea cuprea
AATTTAATGGAGAATTTATTATCATTTGAAAGAACATTCTTTGGCATTTATTTTTTGAAGATTATGTCTATCAAATGTTGGCCGTTGCTACGTCGCAGATGGTCCATCCGTTGAGTCCAATTTTCGATCACTCGTTCGAGCATTTCGACTGGAAACTGGAGAATGACACCCGTGATGTTTTCCTCCAAGGCCTGAATCGAAGCGGGTTTGTCGGCATAAGCTTTTGACTTTTCATATCCCCACAGGAAAAAGTCTAACGGTGTGATATCACACGATCTTGGTGGGCAATCGACCGGCCCAAAACGTGAAATTATGTGCTCACCGAAATGTTCTCTCAATAAGTCCATTGATTGATGCGATGTGTGGGAAGTGGCGCCGTCTTGCTGAAACCAAATGTCGCCGAGATCACGAGCTTCAATTTCAGGCATCAAATAGTCGGTTATCATGGCACGATAACGGTCGCCATTGACGGTTACGTTCGCACCGGCATAATTTTTAAAGAAATATGGACCGATGATTCCACCGGCCCACAAACCACACCATGCCGTTGTTTTTTCTGGATGAAGTGGCAGTTCTTCAATCTCTTCAGGTTGCTCTTCGTCCCAAATGCGGCAATCTTGTTTGTTTACATACCCATTGAGCCAGAAATGGGCCTCATCGCTAAACAAAATTTGCCTCGAAAACGTCGGATCTTCTTGGAACTTTTCAAGAGCCCATAGAGCGAAGCGATGTCGCTTGGGAAGGTCGAGCGGCTTCAGTTGTTGCACAAGCTGTATTTTGTACGCTTTCAATTTAAGATCTTGACGTAAAATGCGCCAAGTCGTTCCATACGTCAGTCCGAGTTGCTGCGACCCAAACAAACGTCAACCCACACGTGTTCACAGATAAAAAATATAAGACGCCTGTAACGTTGGTACAGCTTTCAACGTTAAGATTTATTAAGATGATATTTTTGATATTTTGAAAAGTGGTTCTGAACGGATTTCTGAATTGACTATTGCTTCTGTGATTTTAAGGGTCATCCCGATAACACTTTTTAATATTTTTGCCAAAGCATTACTAGTACTGACAGTTGGTCTTAGGATGATATATCGACAAATTTACTTAAATGTTGTGTTTAAAAGCTTGTTAAACGAGGAGATCTTATATTGTATCTTATCTAAAGGGTTCAGAATTTTTAAAACAACTCAGGATTTTTTGCTTTTTTCAGTTTTAAGTGCAAGAATAATGTGTATTGAGTTTTTTTTTTTTTTTAAATCTGATAACGGTAATTTTTAAAATCAAGAATTTCTCAAAAACTAATAAAAACAATTCCCAATTTCAAATTGCTTTTATTCTGTTAAAATGGACGAATCTGCTTACTTCGATTTTTGAAATAATTTTTTTTCAAAACATTTTTTCGTACAAGGATTTTCTTAAAATCAAATAAAATTCATTTCCTTTAAAACGGCTGTGTCCAATGTGCAAAAATACATCCAAATCATTAGAGCCGTTTTTGAGAAGACCGAATTTTTCAAAACTTAGAAATTGATTACAAGAAATTTTTTATGTACGATTCAAAAATGCATTTCATGTCCCGAGAAGTTTTCGAATGACGCAGTCTTGCACTTTATTTTTTTAGGTTCCATGGCATCTATAGAAAATCATTTCTGTGCACTTGAATTTGCAAGCACAAAAAAAGGGTGTATCACGCGTGTATCACAACGCATGGTAATTTTAGTGCGAGGATTTGTATGGTTCCTTCAGGATTTAGTGCTTTAAAGGCAGATGTGAAGCCTCTCGTGCCAATTTTAAAAATCGCTGACACTTTAAGGTCGACTGTAAAATGTTTTTGGTGATCCCCCGTAGATTGATAATTAGGTGGGAAATTTTTTGGTACTGGGTAGAGGGTGCTACTTTTTGTTCTCCTCTTGTTGACAATGTTGTTATCAAATTAAACATAACGCTCGCACTTCATCGGTTTGAGTTCCAAAAACGAGGAGTTTTTAGGCTATATTGTACTATAATAAGGAAAGATTACAGTCTGCTTGGGGAGAACCTTATGATATATATGCCTCCAAAAAACTTGAACTTGATGGATATTTATTGGAAAAACGCCTTCAAAAAATGAGTGTTGGCAAAAACTTTGTATCGGTGATATGCAAGCTAAATATATTGCTATATAACTTTATAGTAGTTTTCGATGAAACCATATATTGTTAAAAACCGCCCTCAAAAAGCAGGCGTGGCAAAAATCGTTATATGGCAAACTTGTAAAGGAGTTCAATGTCTGTGTTGAGTCTTGATTGAGCAAAAACTAGCAAATTTTCTTTGTTTAAATTCACCGTCACACTATACGGATTTTAGATTTTGGTTTTAACGACAAACTGTAATAATAGCGGCTAAAATAAAAGAAACTCCGTTTTGTACCACGTTATAAAATGTTCTCTTTACTTAACTTTCATTTTTATATCAAAAAGGGTATAAAATAATGGCATGTTAAATATGTCAAGATGACATATTTGGTACTCTTAGTTTCTAACATTTGAATTTAATAGAGAAAAAGTTTTAATGTAGGAAAATGGTGAATTACAATAAATTTATGTTTTATAGTTTTATTTATCATCTGCAACAGTCTGCATATTTTGTTAAGGTTCTAATCCTTCATGTCTTGTACAACAACTTTTGGGTTTTTAAAAGTTGTGACCGTGGCAGTGAGCGTATTTAAAAACTTAGGTTTTGGTCCTGATCATAAATATATATACTTTTATGGGCCTGTGTCGAATTTTAAGTGGTGCTGCAAACTACGTGTCAAAATCAATACACCCTTCGGATTAGGTATACAAATTAGCTGTCAGGTCGTCAGTCTGCAACCCCCCTTTTGCAGTTTTTTGAAATAGAGATGATTTTTTTTAATGCTAAGATTCAAGGGAATGTTAAGAGGACTCCTGCTTGTGTTTTACCCTGAGTTAGATAGGTGAACTTAAAACAGAAACTAAAAGCGAGAAAGTCTAATCGTACTATCCCTCCCACTTCATCTTATGGATGACGTTACAACATATAACACACTTAGGTTAGGTTGAAGTGGCAGTCGGATAGAAGTCCGACTCACTTAGACCTATATAAGGTCCATTGTGATACCACGTGGATCTGACGTTCCTGCCTACACGTTGAACCATTTTGAGGTGCTAATAAAGCGTGAGAGACATTTAGGGTCGGTTGAGTTTAGATCATTAAGATCATTATAGAAGAAGGCCCCCATATGGAGGTTTCGCTTTCGAGAGAGAGCAGGGCATGCGCAGAGAAGCTCCTTGAGCGTCTTAGACCCAGCCTTGGCCAAATCTGCTTCGTTGTCAGACAAGTAGTACCATTTGTCCAACACACTTCTTTTAAGAACTTGTGCAAAGGATCCAAGTAAATTGCAATTGACCTTTTCCTAATATTTCATTCAGTATTATTTTTTTTTTTTAATAAATACATACGACAGGTTGATCCAATTCGAATTCTCCAAGCCGATCAGCCCCCTTAAGTTTAACATGAAATAATACAAAAACCAACCTCACTTTAATAATACCATCTTGAAAAATAATTCAGTTTCTGTTATCCAATTTTCTATAATGAAATTCACTTTGCCGGCCACAAGTCCATGGCTTTGCATTTTCTCCTTTTACCGTGTCCATGCTTTGACTATGCATAAAAATAAACATTAAAACGAACGCAAAAAAAAGACAATAACAACAACAACAAATAACCTTTCAGTTTTCTCTTGACTTGCCCTCTGAGACTTATTTTCTTAGGTCGAGAGGTATTTTAAAATTCAAATTTCGGAAACCTCATCTTGCCTAAGCTGTATCTTAGCAAGATGCCAACAGAATCTCATTAAACATTTTTGAATGATTTTCTTTCTGATTTGTAATTTACAATGTTACATACAACAGCATGTAGATGTTGCTCTATTATTGTTTGCTTAAAAGGTACATAATTAACAGACAGGATCAGGTATATGTTCAACTAACTCATCTGTTACGTATAACAGCGGGAACTCTCAACTTAATTAGATATTTTACTGAAAGATAATTCTCATTATTGGCCCCGACTGTAGGTGGCTGTGTAATTAATGTTTTTCGAACTTGAAATGCGACAAAAAAAAAGTTCGCCTTTTGCAAATATTTTTCTCAAGACAAATATTTGAATTCAGAAATGTTTTCGTATTAATCTGCGGCACAAGAATGCTTTGTTTTGTTTGTTCAGAGTTTATTTTGTAAAATCCACAAAAGAATTCGCCGACTAGAACAACTGAGTGCTAATGCTAACCCCAATTTATTGACACGTGTCGACATTGTTTGGGGAAAGTTTTATCATTATTTTCAAACTGTCATTGTGGGTGACATTTAAAATAAAAACAAAATTTAATTCGCAAAAAGACAATGATGATTCATTCGTAGGTACTTACTCATCCTGCGAAGCTATTTACATACCTAAAAAAGGACGAAATTGAATATACATAGGTACTTTAAAGTTGAACATTTTAAAGTTTCAAAAAGAAATTTTCCACTTCCTTATGGGTATTTTATTCCAAGTGGAGGCACGAATTGTTCAGAGTTTCTTAATAACGTAGTAGATTTATTTGAGTTTTTTAACTAAATTACAAGTAGTACTTGGTTTGAAGGATATCAATTTGACCAACGCAACGTTTCGAGTCTGTGTTAAGTATGAGTAATTGGAAAGGGAGTTTGTAGACTTCAGTACGCCGGCCGCTGGAAGATATCCGGTGTGGTCATGGATTAAATTGGATTGAATATCTGTGAATAGCTGTGATTAGAGTGAGTACATATTCTCTTTAGGTCGCTGTAGAATCGTCGCCTCCGATATCTGTCGATGAAGGGTAAATAGGGCCGAAATTCGAGTGACTAATTTCGCTTTCTTTTTAGACAAAGACTACGCAGCACATATACATATGTATATGGCAATCATTCAGTCACACTCTTTCTGTGTTGACTTGGCTTTGCTGGATAGATGCAAACATAATTGAAGGGTTGAAAATCTAAAGGGTCTAAGTGCCAAAAAATAAAAATTTCATATTTTTACGAAAATACGATCTAAGTGCCAAGCCTAATAATATCCAAATGGATCCCAGTGCCTGTTTCTTTTAAAAGTGTACCCACATACAAACAAAGTTGTAACGGGGTCTATGTGCCACCCAACTTTCGGTCAAAAGGGTCTGTGCTCGTGTATGTGCGGGGCGTTATTGCGTATGTTGGTGACTGTTATTGTTGCGTGGTGTTATTGTTTATGTGCAGTTAGTTGATTCAATAAAGTCGTCAGAAATGGACGCGATGTCATCGAGTAATCAAAACATTCAGAGGAAACGCAATAAACCAAATTTTAAGGTCGAACAAAAGAAGCGCCGTTTACATGGAAATGAGTACAAAACATCTAAAAAGTTCATAGTCTCTCCTGTTAACTAGAGATTTTACTATTTAACCTTTAAAGATAAGTTTCCTAATTTGAAGTTTGGATGTCCTAGAACTGATACTTGTCAAAAGTGTGATTTGTTGCACACAAAAGTAAAAGGCTCGGAAGGAAAAAATAAAAAGAAATATGTTATTGAGCTAGAAAGACATCATCAATACTACAAAGTTAAAAATATCAACTATTTCTTGGATCCGAATCAAAAAAGATAAGTTACCTCGTGTTGATTTAATAATATTTCAAAAGAAAAATTGAAAGATTTGAAGAACATGCTACCATACATTCCCACCGAAAATAAAGCATTCTACGAACATTAAGTAAATCAAACCGTAGCTTGAAAACGTTTTTAATATTTTTTATAAAGGCACTTAGCCCATTTTCAATATTTCTTTATAAGGCACTTAAAACATTCTTACATATTGAATGTTTATTTGGTATTATTTCCTTGAATTCCTATTGTTTTATTTTTTTTTCGACTTCCTATAGTTCAACGATATGTATTTTTAATTTATTTAAATAAAAATAAACATTTTTGTAATTGAGTTGTTAATTTTATTGTGTTTTTTTGTTATATCTCGAAATAATATAATTGGCACTTAGACCTTTTAGACTTACAACCCTTCAATTTTTGCTTGTGGACGTCTTTTTCGAAAGTAGCTATATGGGTTTGACTAAAATTTACACTATCATGTGGGAAGGAGCAGTTTCAATAAGTTTCCAAAGTGCAGTTTTGATTTTTTACGGCAAAATAAATTGCTGTTGTTGTTGCTGCTGCTGAACCAGTGGTGTCAAGTTGTAGATATTATTATTTTGACACATACTGAGTTGAAACTTGCTAAGATATTGAGAAGTTTGTGATGTATGCGGATGCGTTTGCGTTTGCGAAGACTGAACATGAGCTGGTTGTGGGGTTGAGTAAGAAGGCTGATGTTGCTATGTATTCACAATAACTCGTCTGTATTTTGGGGCATCCATCAGTTGTAGAAGAAACCATTTTCTAGCTGCAGTTGCAGAGTATATTGTTGCTATAGCTGTTGTTGTTGCCTTGAAACTTGAAAACATTGTTTTGCTGTGATTAAGTTCAGTAAAGTTTTCTTAGGCTGCCTATGTGGGTGCGTCTTTTCCAATATGTACAGTCGAATGTTGCCTGCCTTGTCTATTATCTTGTATGGATTATCTATTATCTTGGTGGGATTACTTACTATTTAATTTTGAAGTTTGAAACAGAAATGTTTCAGACAAAGTCCCTTACTATAGGGAACTTACAGTTATAGCTGTGTATTGTGTCCTTCTGTTCGATTCATCGACATTGTTTGTCCTTTTTTTGTCAGAAGTTTGCTTTCCACACCCAACTATTCATAAATTTCCACCGTTTACACTACACTTGTTGGGGGCAAAAATCAGAAATCGTTGCAGAGAACTCACAGATCGTGTACTGTACAACTTCTACAGCCGTCTGCGGCTTCGTACGTTCATCGAATACTCACCGGACTTGTTAAGTAAACGGAATAAAAGTGAACTCGTATGCAAAATCGAAGGGAATACAAACTTGTTTTGAAAAATGCGAGTTACAGGATTTTTTTTTTTGCCTTAAATCAAATGTTTGCTTTAGTTTGTCTCTGCAGAAATGGTTTGTTCGTATCCATCTACAGTAGCGAGTGTGAGTGGGACTATTTTCCAAAATATCACCTACGTCAAAAATGCGTTCATAAAATCTTGTTAGACGTTAACTGCAATAGTATGTAATTTGTTGGACTACGTTATTTGACCTCTGCTATCTATCGATTTAGCTTTAGGTCTTGTCTTATTGGTTTTTTTTTCACCTGCCAAAGTTTAAATAAATATGAAAATCGCCAATTGAGTTGCTATTATAATCGACCTCAAGCGCTTCTACCATTTCATTTATGCTAAAAGGAAGTCCCATGTACCTTATCTTAGTTCGATAACAGATAACACTTTACAACCCGATCCAGAATACTTATCCTACTCAAAATCTAGTTCACAAACTTCCTTAACTTCAATTACCATACTAACTGAAGCAACCTAAAGGAAGATTATTCTGCGGGTCCTAATGGAATACCTGCAACATACCTGGCTATGAAGTTTATGTAATAACAACTGACCTCAGCAAAGCTTTTGACAAAATCCCTCAGCCCCTAATCCTTTTTAAACTCAATGCTCTAGGTTTTCCACTAAAATTCATTGTTTGGGTTCAATCCTACGTAACTTCTTCTTGTTCTCTCCATTTAACGATGAGATTATGATCAGGATTACAGGGATCATAACCCTCCCAATTCACTGCAATCCTACTGGTCCGCCTGTGGGGTACGCCGGTTCGACCTCAAAAGATATCTGCTGGCATCCCGATCACTTCACCATTGAGGCCAATCAAATGCTGGTGTTTCTGCATTTGTGTGATCCAGGAGTTTTAGGCCTGCCTCTCTTACCCGATTGTAAGGGAACGTTGATTGCCATTGCCTTTTTAACGGGGCTCGTATGATCCCTTCTTTGAACATGACAATACCAACTAAGTACAATCCTACTAAACTAATCGCCAATATAAAGTCAGATTTAGATCCTCTGAATCGGATGTATTCCTTGCTACCTCTGGGGTCCCACAGGGTTGCCATCTTGGCCCACTGATTTTTATTCTCACAACAAATGACGTCGGCTGCATCATTAAGGATTCTTTTATATCCGTCTAAGCTGATGATAAAAAAATATGTACGATTATACATATCCTTATTTTCTGACTCAAACCTACTTCAATTGAATAGATTTTCTACCTGGTTGCAAAAAATCTTTCTTGAACTGCATGCTTATAAGTTTTAAGCTATTACATATTCCCGTAAACGGTGCACGCTCCCTCCTAGAACCTACTCCATCAACAACGAACCTGTTTCCCAAGTAGATTCATTGCGTGATCTCGAAGTTATCTGTTATAAACAATTGCACATTCGATATCACATGCATGAGGCCATCAAAAAAGCCAACTCTGCTCTTGGCTTTATTTAGATCTAAAGAATTTTCTGATCCTTATGTCACTAAATCGATCCATTTCGTTAGGCCCATTCTTTAATATGCTAGCCATGTTTGGTCGCCCTATCATGCCATTCACTCCCGTCGAATCGAAGCTGTCCAATGTAGATTTCTCCGATTTGCTCTCCGTGGCTACCCTGGGCTAATTGGTATAACCTCGATCCCTATCATGACCGTCTTCAGATCCAAGATATGCAATCTCTTGAACAACTTCGCCGAGTTGCTGATATTCTCTTTATACATCAGCTTCTATCCAAGAATATCGATTGTCCTTTGCTTCTTCAAAAAATTTCCCTCAACACTAATCCCAAACAATCTTCGATCGATACCCCTCTTCAGAATCGACTATCATCGAACAAGTTATGGAAGGAACGAACCCCTAATCTTTATGCTTTAGGCTTCTACTTGAGCAAAGAGAACCTTAAAACCTACCTCTACCGTCTCAGGCATACCTACTAATCGAATTAGGCTCAAGTAGTTGTTTAAGTATTAAGTAGTTTTAAGAAAGTTTCTTTCATTAAATTGTTGAATAAATTGTTAACAACCCGGTACGCGGAATCAGGACTCTTCTGTCAGATAAATAAAGTCCTAGATCTTGCATGCATAAGGGAAAACTCCGCAAAAAGCAGTTGAATTCTGAATTTACAAGTCCTCCTTTTAATGGGTACCTAGGGACCCTACTCACTGAAACCCTGTCCTCGGAATGATTTGAACAGTTTCGGCCTCCAAAACATTATGCTTCTCGTTAAGATTCTACACGAAGATCCCCAGAAGAGAAGCTTGGGTTATCCGCACACAACAAACAGTATCAAATGGTTCTAAAATGGAATAAGATTAGATGTCGAAGATTTCTGCTTTTGTTATGTTCAGGTTTCGTCCATGTAAAGCAGCACAATTATCAATATATTCAAGGGCAGTCAAGAAGCTATGAAGCTTAGCTCCCATACCTTTGAATGGCTAACTATAGTTGGTACATGCAAGAAGGCTCCTGAAACCCTTAAACTAAAACATCTCAGCGGCTGCAAAAATTTTAATCACGCTTATTTAACTGATGACTTTTATCAGGTGCTCAATTTATATTAAATAAAGTGCACGACTGCGTCATACGAAACTTTCTCGATACATGAGATGCGTCATTTAAATAAGGTTTTGAAAAATTCGATTTTCTCAAAAACGACACCTACGATTTTTACGTAATTTCGCACATTGGGCACATTTTATATAATTGTTTAAAATACAAAATATTATCAAAATCGTTACAGCCGTTTTTGAAAAAACGAATTTAATCTAAATTTAAGAAAATCGTTACATGAAAAAAAAATTCTTTCAAAAATCGAAGAACGCAAATTTGTTTGACTTAATAGTATAAAAAATCAGTAGTGCCGGTCGCTTTGTTAATTTTCGATATATTGGCGGTTTTATGAATTACCGTTAATCGATTTTTTTTCCAAAATCTGAGTATGCAGTATTTTTGGCCCTATCCCAAGTATCCTTAGTACAAAAAAAAACTCTAACATCCTTGGATCCATTTTCTAGAAAAATAGTGATAAGTGAATTTCACAAAAAAAAATTGTATGGCAGGTACCGTTATTTCAAACGGTAAAGCAAAAAATAAAAAGATTCCCCGAGATGTAACCCCGAAAACCTTATTTACGAACTTTGAAGCAAATCCGTCGAACCATTTCGCTATACGGTGCCCGGACAGACAGACAGACAGACCGACGGACGGCATTGACGGACCCACTTTTTTGGACTTCTCTGTAGTCGTAATACCATCCCTTTAGTATACTACGAGATAGTTAAATAAAAAAGTGTTCAAACGAAATATAAACTAATATAACTTTGCCGCTATAAGGGTTTATGGACCTAAACACTTCAGTTTCACTTTTACCCCCATATTAAAAGTCAATAGAGATATAAATAGCTCGGAGCATTCGATAGAAATCTCATATTGGAAAACAAACGCAGCAGAAGGAGGTGCAGGTTTCATCACAAATCACCACGGTTGAGGATATAAAAAATAAAACAAATACTAGGCGTAACGGTCCATACAGGACCCAACGCCTAGCTTCTCCCACCACTGCGTGTGCGAAGATATTTTTTGACATAAATGGAAGGGACCTACAGCTTAATGCCGACTCCGAACGCCAATAATTTTTTGGGAAGCTTCTCATGACAGTTTTTACTCTTGGATGTTTGTCAAACGGTCGCAAGAGCGAATAAAAACTTTCAGGTGGTACAGGTCGAGATTTGAACCAGCGACCTCTCGGTTAGTAGTCCAACGCACTTAACCACTAACCCACTGCACCCACATTAAGGATATCACCGAAATAAAATGAAAATATTCCACTCTCCTTTCATTTTTTGTGAAAGTCCAACTCTTACGGGCAGAAAAGATTCTTCGGGAAACAATTGGTTACAGACGAATTAAGGAATTCCTCTGCTGGTAGCGAATCACCGAAAAGATGGAAACCAACATTTGTCCTACCAGTCCCAAAAGCCTATCATAATCGTTTCCTGGTTAACGTCTTCCATTTCCATCCAATTCTACCTTCTGTCATGAAGAAATATTTCACCGCCCTCCTTTTGTATCTAGTCCGGTGCATCAAATATCCAAGTTATAAAACAAAAAATCTTTAACGGGAGGTAGAAAACTAATTGCCACCACCGGGAGAAGAGCTCTACTTCGCATTAGGCGAGTCCAAAACTTAGAAAAAGATTACACATCACTGAAAGCTTACAGTAAACAAACAGACCACCCCAAATTCTTTTCCTAAAATTACAATCACCCTATATTCGGAAAAAAAATAAAAAATAAAAATCCCATATATCATGAGTAAAATGTCTTTGGAATCATTTCCGGGCGCTCGGCTGCAATAATTTCCCCCTAAATCGTCCTGTTTTCATGTAAACATTGACTAGCTCAATGAACCATTTTGACGGTTCCGGTCATTGTTCGCTCGTTAAAATTCGTCGACAAACTTCAAAGTAGGCAAGAAAAAAGCCGTCCACACGCCTCTCATTTGATTGTATCCTTTTTTTATTTCTATTTTATTCAACAGTCAGGATCTGGATAATGCATGCAAAGCAAATAACTTTGTTTCCTACAGCGATGTGTTGAAAATTTAACTAAAACCTGGAACTGTTTCAAACGACGACGACGACGACGCTCAATTCAATGCTATCCAAAAATGGCCAATGGTCTTTGTTATATTCTTCTTCCTCTTTCGTTTGCATCTCAATCCAAGGAGCATAGCTTCATTATTAATCAATGCTTGCTGGCAGGCAGGGCAGTGAGAAGGGGAAAGCATACCTACGTATTTTATGCCAGAAAAATTATTCTTTACTCTGGGTTTCATTGTTTGGCTGATTCCGCTTTCATTCACAATGGACAGGGGATATTATTATCCTCAGATGTATATATAGTTCGATTTATACTCGAATAAAAAAAAAAGCAAACACACACACACACACAAAAACGAAAGAAGGAAAATGAAAACTCCCTAAGGATTTCGATTGCTACTAAAGGGATTTTGTAAATTTCCTTAGAGCAATTTTCCTTCTTAAATGCCGAGGAAAATTGGTAACCGGGATGATAAGGCCTATTTTCTCCAATTCAAGAATCCCAAATTGCTTTGAAGTAATTTTAGGCCTTTTTTTCTCATTTCGACTGTTTTCCTGTTTAACTTTTTTTGTGTAAAGGGAAATCCTCCCAACTACCCATTCTTCAGCAGGTATGAATATTCTTCCATCGTTTGGCATTCAATCAATTTTAATTGCAGTGATGATTTAGCTCTTTTGGACTTTGCTACCGCGCATTAGGACAAACGGCAGAGCAGAAAAACAAATTCAATCTTCTGAAGGAATTTGCAATTTCTTCCCCCGTTCTCGATAAATTGCCATTATGGATGAGTCTCCTGCCTCCTTGCGTGGGGGTAACGGTATCCATCTTCAGATTCATCCTTTAGATCTGACATCCTTCTTGTACAAATAACGTCATCAATTCGATTAAATTTCCATAATCAATTTTACGCACTTCGATAACCGTTCCCCGGCGCCATTGTTTATTACATATTGTTGCCTGTGCGTTCGTCCTTTTCAATTATTTTCATTTATTTATCCCTTAGCCAACCCCTGCGCGCCAGCCACCGACTACCGGAGGACGGAAAATATCGATGGACTTTGACGACGAAGGCGTACAGACGCGGAGGTTCTAGGATAATGGTTTATTTAATTTTTTCTTTTTTTTTGTGTTTCACCAGCATCCGTCGATTATGATTTTACGAGGTACATATTTCCTCTTGGTCGTTCCTTCCTTTGTTTGGTTCGGTTTTCCTTTTGCGGTTGAGATTGAGACTGAAGAAATGATGAATTCGCAAAACGGAAAAAAATAAATGCTGGCAGCTTCTGCGAATTTATAAACTATGGATAGAGTTATTGACGGGGCATGGTTCGATCGACCGACCGACCGACAACAAAGCCATTGTTGTGGGTTGTAATAATATATATTTTTTTTTTACGGAACATGCCGCGCCTGTCGTGCTAATGGATATTCTAGTAATTTAGTTAAATTTTTGACGGATCCCGGACCGAGATTTTACTGATCTGCGGGCATTTGTCTATATCAAATTATTAAAACTCGTAAACGAATTGAGCTTATGAATCAAATTTTACAGTTCGACGCAACGGGGAGACAAGGGACAGAACAGTTTTTGTGGTTATAACACTGCACGATTTGATTGAGGACATGAATTGTCATTGGTTTTGTGTCGCGGCTGTATACAACGCGATGCTGTGCGCGATATATAAATTTGATATTTTGCGGTTACGAGGCGCTACGCGTTGTATAAATAAATTGCTTTTGGGCGTCAAGATTATTGTGATTATTAATTGATGAAGAGAGCCTTGGGTTAGTGTGATGTTGGAAAAAAAATGCGGAGGAGTTATGTCATAGATTATTGGATAAAGAATTTTTTTCCCATTGATGAATCGAGTTATTATGTTTTTTTTTTATTTCGGATAACTGTTCAGTGTTCGCATTTTCATGAAATTGAAACTGACGGAATTGATGGAAGTACATAATTGGAAAGAGCATATTTTGTTCATAACGTAATGATATTACGATGAAGCGATGATTGAACATTGACACATACCGAAACATAAGACCTAATAGAGTACAACCATTCGATAGGAATGTTTGTGTAAATCGAAAATATATGATGAAATTATCATTTCGGATTTGTTGGATATTTCTTTGGCTTAGGTCGGGGCTTTAAGTCTGCGAAAGAGAGTGGTGAGGTTGTAGTGATGGAAACCCACAGTATTAGAGAAATGACGCCTTAAGGTGTATTTGTTGACATTGGACAAATGTGTAACAACTAAGGTTCTAAAACTTTACAGAGTCAATACATGGGTTTCACAGCTTCAACAGCTTTTTTTTATTGCCTTAATTATTTTTTACAACACCGCGAGAATATTATGCTAAATTTTCAATTCATTCGAATAAAAGTTTCGGAGATACAGCCTTGGGAAGGTGTGCACTCAATTGAATCACGAGGTTTATTTGAGGTTATCCAAACTTTAAATGCGTTTTTCTCGAAACTGTGTTTCAACTTTGAGATTGTCAAAAGTTCTTGAAAACCACTCAACCGATCTTGATGAAATTTTACACAGGTCTTTGAGGCACAATTCACGAGGACTTGGACGAAGGATTTTGTTTTTCCATTACAACTATTAAAAAAAAATGTTAAGCAATTTCTACTAACATTTTTGTAAAAAGGTCTGCCAAAAATCCAATTTTCCCTTATTTTCCCTTCGCCCAAATTCTAGTTATGGTCTTACCTTAAACACGATTTTTGTTCACTTCTGATAATCCTGTCACGAGTTCTACTGTCAACGCGGACGCACCATTTTTCCGAGGGATCACCGAAAATGACGTCACAATGATGGAGTTTTGAATATTTTCCTTTGAAAATTTCAGAAATTCTTTTTCAAATGTATATCTTTAAGACAGTAGAAAGTTTGAATAAAATATTTTATTTTTTATATAAAAAAAATTGTTGTAAATAGACCTTTTTTCCTCGAATAAACCCATGTAACCCCTTAAAAGGATAGAGTGACACAAATGTACATTGAGACTAAAACACCTTCTCCTAGATCAAGTTGCACATGATCAAGGCAAATTCGAAATATCGAGTGAATTTCGTAAACCGATGTAACCGATGTAAATTGAAATTCTGCAGTAATAAAAAAGGTCCCCTTCATATTTTCTCAACAGTTCGTCCGAATTCACTCAAATAAAAAAAAACCGAATGCCGGCCTCAGAGAGATAACTTCTCAACATCGAAAAATTGCAAAATTAAAGAATTATATGAGTTTGAGTGACGAACGTTTGTAGCCCGACCTGAAGTCCGACTGAATTTTTCAACCGTTTTTTCTGAGAATTTCCCTCATGAGCGATTTCGAGCGAGTTTCTCTAGTGGAAGTTGCATCTAAATGAATGTTAGTTTGCATTTGTATTTATTCACAGGCAATCAAACGGATTCATTTACTGGCTTCGGCCTTGGTCGAACCGTGTGATACCCTCTCCATATCCCTATATGCCCAAATAAAAAAGCATTAACAAGATGATGGATAGCATTTGATTTCATTCTATAAAATTTATAATCAAAAACAATTTTTTTGTAAAACCGCCCCAAAAAGTGGGCGTGGGCAAACACTTTGTATTGGTGATATACTAAAAAAAAATATTGGCTGAATGTTCTGTTATAATTTTTTATTTTGTTTTCTATAAATTTTTTTGAAGAAAACCAAATTTTGTTAAAAAAAACAAAGCCCACAAACAGTAGTCGAGGCAAAAAACTTTATATGGCCAACTTGTGAAAGAGTTGAGTGCCTACATTTTGTTAAGGTTAAGGTTATTTTGTTAACCCCTTATGTCTTCAACTACAGCTTTATCTAAATTGTGTATGTGGCAGTGAAGGTATTTTAAAAAAAATTAAAACTTTACCGTTTCGGAACGCTAGGGAGTATATGTTTTAAATTTCAGCTTCCTAGCATAAATTTAAAGGCCTCAAAAGTTGATACGGACGTTAAGTTAAGTTTAAGCCAAAAATTTGTAGCCAGGTCAGAAAGGGTTTCTTGCATGTCCTAGACATTTCGCGGGGTTTTTGGCTACATCAAACAGGTGATCATTCCTACGAAGATTGTCACTTATGCTCATACCGTAAATGGATATTCTTATCATTTTAGGAATGCAATTACCAATCATGAACTATGGCGGGGTACTAGAGTTTCGTTTCAATATATACATACTCTGCGACAATGATACTGAAACACGTATTTGAGCATGTTTTCTTTACTTATTCTCCACGTGGAACCACTTTTTGTAAGAGCTATAAGGGCTACATGAAATATGGACCCAAACCAAATATGTAAAGAGGCGATTACAACCCTTTTTTCGCAGGCGGCAGGTACCGCTCACGCAACTTTGTTGCTCCCCTCGTGGTATGTGCTTTACGTCAGTCAGGCGCCTATGGCTACCATTGATCCATGGTATTTATGACTATTTAGTATATGGACGTTACGCCCATACACTTAAAATACATAAACATATCGTTCTTTGGAAGCAGACATAGGCCTTGTTTTTTGTATTTATTTTTTGGGCCAAAATGGAATATACCGCCAAAAATATGAAAAAAGGGACAAAATCACAGAAATTTTCTTGTTGTTTTATTCCAAATACATTTTTGGGGCCATTTTTAATTTTTGGTTTGGGGCCATTTTTCGTGGGGCAATATTTCATATAGCCACTATAAGCTCTCAACGGTACCCACTTATACCGCAAACTGCAATGTAAGGTACGCCGATGATGTACAATTATATCTAAGTTGCCGTCTAGGTCTCTAGGAACAATATGTTGTGTGTCTTAATAAAGGGGCTTCTACTGAATCAAAAAAAAAAATAGAAGTGTCTGATTATATTAATTATATAAGAAAACCACGACCTATCCTATTTTCCACCAATTGTTATGAATAACGTCCCCATTGTATTTGTTGAGACATCATAAGACCTAAGAAGGTATTACTTGCAATCGCAATCTTTCGTGGAATAACCATATTGACACTATGGTTGGAAAAGCATATGCGGCACTTCGTTCGTTGAAGGCGGTCCATTATTTCAAGGCCTCATAAAAAATCATCTCATGCTGTGAAATTTATTGCTCATGTAGCTACGAAATCAAACGTATCAAACTCAATATCGCTCTTAATAGTGCCATACGTTACATTTTTGGACTACGGAGAAGGGACCGTGTTTCTAATTTTTCTTAGCAAGTATTAAATATTTCAAGTTTCTTACCTTAGCTTTATTCTCTGACGTTTTTGTGGTCACGTACTAACCACACTATCTCTACGAAAGAATATATAGAACTTTCTCGAATAGGTCTAGTCAACTTATGCACTTACTTTATTCATCTGTTAATTTTTACCGTAAATTTTACGTAAATAGTATTTTTGGAATTCGAATTCTGTACCGCAAAAAAAAAAGAAATAGTTGATGCAATAAGTTGATGTATAATTTGAATTTTGTTATTTTAGATTTTGATATTTTAAATATATCGCAGATTTGGTAGATTTATACACAACAACCAAACATTACAACTTTATTAATTTTATTTTTAAACAATTTATAATTATGGGCTTATTACTAATTTCGTAGATATTTGGCTTTACTAATATCCCATTTATTTAATGCTAAAACAAAAATCTTCACACTTTATAAAAATCTTGTACCAATAATGAGGGGTTAAATTTAATCAAATTATTATTAGTTTTGTCACATAGTTTGTAACACCCTTTAATAATCGTCATAGACCCCTAAAGGTATATATATATATGTATTTATGAACAGGACCAAAACCTACATAATACTATTTAGCAATGTCCGTCTGTCCGCTCACAACGCGCATTGCTGGTCCGGATGCACCATTAACATATTAGAAGCTACTTGAAAGAATTAAAAAATCGCGATGTAAAATGTATTTACGAAGGCAGCAATGAACACTAAATTGACTCTTAGGTTGCTCGCAAAGTAAAGCGAGAAAGCGATGCGATTCGAGAAGCGATAAAACCGTTTACATGTCAGTTTTGCAGGTTGCTTTCTCGGTTTACTGTGCACATGTGCATAAGAAAACATGTAAACAGTTTGATCGCTTTCTCGCTTTACGTCATTCTATCGGTATTTTCAATAAGTGTACTTCAAAGTTCTCAAATGAAGTTGCCAGTTGTATTCCTTTCTTAGAACATTTCAACGGCAGTGCTTGCCTTGCCAGAAATGCAAATAAGTTTACTCTAAAGCCTATATCCGGACGTAGAGTGAATAAAAAGGATACACTCTTTAGTCGTACAATGGGATCGTTTGTCACTTCGTACCCATTATAATTTGCACACATTTAAGACAAAAGGTGAAATGATTCATTGTGGTCCCGCTTCCTTAACGCTGCATTTATAGAAGCGTTTCTATACTTTACGTCCTGAGGGGGTTTTGCATAACGAAAAGAATTTCATCGGAGCGCAAAACGTTAAATAGCTAGCGAATTTGATAGAGTGTTGACTCATTGACGATTCTGCGAACATTTAGTTTGAACGAACAAAATATACCAACAGGAGCCAAGCCTTTAGGAAGTATTGGTGTTAGAACTATCAGCATAAATACGAATACCAGCATTATTTGCGTACCACTTTCTGAAAGGTAACGCGGGTTGCAGCGATTTTTAAAAGAGCGGATAAGTACGTGACGTAACATAACGTTATAAACAAAATAGAGATTGATGGCAAAATAGGTACCAGTACTCGGTTCTGAAATTGTTACGGCTACCAGCGGACATTCAATCAAGGCTCAATGAGTTCAGCGAACAGAAAATTTTTAGAAATTCGTACGATTTCGACAAAGTCGGAAATGTGTTTAAAGTTCGACTGTCTGGAGCTGGCTATCACCATCCATTACATGTTGAAGTCGCTGCAGAACTATATAATTCCTTAAAGCTTACGGTGCGTCGCCCGTGTGGTATCCAAAGTCCTGCATTTGCCGTCGACAGCCGTTCATCATCTTGCATGAACGAATTTATTATGTGAGCTTCGTACAGCAGAAGTTTGCGCAATTTATGAGCATATGACACTTACACGGATCACCAATTTTTAAATTGAGCTGTTCGCAGCAAAAATTCAAATCCAATTGCATTGCCAATGTAGCGTTTCATCGCTTACATATTTCGGTATGAATTCGTTCATCGCCATGAGAGTTCTTGAGAAAAAATGCAGCTTAAAATTCAATTAAAAATATCTCGAATGTCGACTCGAGATATGGTATATTTCAAAAGTTGTCTAGATGTGGAAATTTTGTCTATGTTCACGTGAACTAAAGAAGTTGAAAGAGTAGACACAGTTTTTGCATTTTAAGCAAAGTAGGTTATTAAAAAAAGTCTACTAAAGACTTCGTCGTCACATTAATCTGACGAAAACCGATTAAGGAAAAAAAATACTTTCTCATCACAGAGAATCGGAAATCAAACAGAAAGCACTAGGCAAACATGAACTCGTAAGACAACATTCGATTACGAAATACCAGACGTGGCAATTAGCAATATTGATGTCTTGAGCAACCGTACCTACTCTTCCTTTGATTGGCCTTTTGCCATAAGACCTAGAGTTTTGTGTTTTGTCTGTAAATATATTCCGCTTGTCATCGTCTACCTTTAAGCCAATTTTCGCTGCTTCTGTTTGTTAACTTTATTTCAAAAAGTGCTTGCAATGAAGTCAAAGTCGCGATTTCCTTGGACCATTTCTAATTGAATTTTGTACAAGGAAATATACACTTAAATGTCGCCTTCAAACAATTAAACTTCTCGCACATACAAATAAAATAAATAAAAATAAAATGAAGCTTTAAACTTAATAAAAAATAAAACTACCAAATCATTGTGTCAGATGATAATAAGGCCGCCTCCAGCAATGGTACATGATTGTATCCGGCTGTCAAAGCTCGAGGCATAGAAACCTCCTCCAGAGCAGTGACTGTCCATCTATTTGCTGGAATAGAATTGTTATTGGATTGACCTATTCAAAGCTGCCCTAAAATGATGATGACGAAATGGAAAGAAACGGGAGATGAGGGTCGTTTTCAATTGTCTTTAGCTTTCATAAACATAAAAAAAAATTCGATTTCCTTTTTCTAAAAAAAAAAAAACACACACAAAAAGGTTGGGTTTGTAGGTTAGATCCGTCTCCTTTTCTCATCCCCCGATATTATGTGTGTTTACATTCATATGTGATTGCTGTGCCTATTATGTCAGATGGCCAGGAATGGAAATAAAATAAAAATCTTGATAAGAATACAAAATTCGGGCGATTATCACAGAAACATAATCCCCCATTGCGTTCACTTAGTTCGTGCGCTGTTGACAAAAACAGTGTTAGGGGGTGTTTTTTTTCTATTTTTCGATATAGAGATGTAGGGGCGGGGGCGTGGGGGAGAATTTTTATTTACACAGTTTGAAAATGTTTAATTTTTTGTTTGTTTCGTTTGTTTGTCTGACGAAACTAGGCTGATGTCAGAAACAGATAGATGTTGTTCAAATATTTATTTAGTTCGATGGGTTCATGCAAATAAATCCTCGTGAGGAGTTTTGAGCAAAAAACTTTATGTAAAATTGAAAGTCTTTAAGTTCAAGTGACAGTCTGAGATTGGGTCACAGAACTTCCGCAAAATTTAAGAATTTGTACTTCAAATATCTTCCTTGAAATTATATATCTTAAAAAGAGACTACCGGAATCATTGTAATACTTAGGTACCTACATATATGCTTGCATGAATCAATACACCAAATAAAAAATTAAGGGATTCTACGATTAAGCCAAAATAATCTCCCAAGAAATGTTTACATTTCCCCCGAAGAAAAGTGAAAAACGAAATGATAATGTGAGGGGGCTGGCAGTATTACACATAATATGATGGCAGATGGTTTTTTTTCTAACTCAAATTTCGTTGTAATTCAACGGAAATTGCTCAATTTTATAGAATATATTGCACTCAATTTAGACAATCATACCTTTCACGTTTCCAGACATTTAGTATTTTTAGAATATTTGACAACGTTGGAAATTTTAGAAGATTTTGTAGGGATATGTTTAATGTTTGTAGTCAAACTCGGTTAAGGGATACATGTTTAAGGTTCAACAGGCCTGTAGAGCTTCTGTTTGGCTCTTAGCAGAGGCAAACTTTTTATCAACGGAAAAAAACTTGCGGAAAAGTGGCCGCCCTTAGAATTTAAGACCATTAGGGGCATTTTTTATCACTCTTGTCAGAACTTTTGGTCTCGCATTCTTGACGAATGTTTATATAATGGAAATAGGCCTTGGCCCTCATGATGATTTTCGATAAAAAAATGTTCCCCTACGTGTTCTTTAGGACTGTCTCGAACGATTCATGTCTGTTTACTTTACAAATGTCAAAGTTTAATTGACATTTGCCGACATTTTCGAAATTTTAAGCAACATCCGATAGGGTATTGACTTTTGCCCCACCCTGTATGAGTTAAGGAGACTAAAACTTCCAAAAGATATAAATTCAAACTTTATGAAAGACTCTCATAATTTCACTCTCGTAGTCTTGTAATTTGTTAACATTGTCTTAAAGTTTCAAAAAATCCAAACAAAAAAAAGATTTTTTGGATGGTACCTGCAGTTTGATGTCGATTTCGAATGGCAATTTATTTTTGAGTAGCTTCTCATGACGACGTAGCTAATAAAAAGGTTTAGGTTATAGGGCTCGGATTTGAACTGGGAAGTCCTTGCTTAGTAGTCCCTATATCCCATACATCGTTTTTTTTTCATCGTGGGTTTAACTGCTGATTTATATGTTACTTTCATAAAAGACAACCATATTGTTAAACAACAGTATTATCCTGATATTGTAGTGTTCTTTCGGATAAGACTTACAGCACGAGTCACTGTATCCAGGACATAGGACATACAGCGGAATAATTCTCATGAACAGATTCCATTAGTGATGTGTCAACTCGAGTTCATAAACCGGTTAAAACCAGAGATAAATTATAACATACATATCTTAAAGTTCTTGCAGTGATTTTCACTTGAAAAGTTAGATGTCGCTTATCCAAAGAGATCGGGAACTACTCAACTATATTTCCTATTAAGTTGTAAGCCTACTTCTTGATTTTAACTTCGTCGAGGTAAGACCTATTTTGTAATTTTTTTTGGTCAATTATTTGATATGATCGAGCAACCAGCAAGGGGCATTACCCACCCCAACCCAACACCGAGTTACAACCGAGTCAAACTGAGTTACATTTTAATCAAACCAAGCAAAACGGATCGAACGAACTGAAAAGAGCTATTAAATGTGAAAGTTTCAAACCGACTTGAACATACGATTCAGTTTCGGTTCGATTGGCAAATACAATCCAAATCGCGTTTGAATGCAGACTTATGTTTGTATACTAACCGAGTTGAATTCTTATTTGGAATTCGGTCTCAGTTCCTGACAGTGTCGTTGGTGGTTTCCTTTTTATACCCTATCCTAAGGGTATATTAATTTTGACACATAGTTTGTAACACCCCTTAAATTTCTTCGCAGACCCCTAAAAGTATATATATTTATGATCAGGACCAAAATCTAAGACCATTTAGCAACGTCCGTCCGTCCGTATCAACTTTTGAGGCCTTTAAAGTTATGCTAGGAAGCTGAAATTTGGAACATATACTCCCTAGGGTTCCGAAATGGTAAAGTGTTAGAATTTTCAAAATACGCCCACTTCCACGCCCACAATTTGGAAAAAACCGTTTTAAGGCTTAAGTTAGAGAGATAAAGTTGTACAACCTTCACAAGATATGTAGGTACTGCCCATCTTTATTAATTTGTCATATAAAGCTTTTTGCCACGCCTACTTTTTGTGGGCGTTTTTCACTAAAATGCTGTTTTCTTCGAAAATTTTCATAGAAATCGAAAAAAAATGTTTAACAATATATTAAGCCAATATTTTTCTCAATATATCGCCCATACAAAGTTTTTGGCCACGCCCACTTTTTGGGGGCGTTTTAAAAAAAAATGTCGTGTGTGCGTTCTTTATTGTGGATGCATCGAACCAAGGCATGGTTTGAATTTGATTGTACCTGCTTATAAAGGCGATTTGGGAAAGAATTTTTGTTGTTATACAAACTGAGTCAAAACGAGTGGGAAACTGCATTTTGAATTTGTGTTTGTTTTACGGCGGTATGATGTACGTAAATGGTTTTGCTACACATCATTTTTTTGTTGTGATTTGATGCGTTTTTTTTTATTTTTCCAAAACACAGAAATAAAGAAAAATATTTCAAATATTTTCGTTCTAACAACCCCAACAGGAAAGGGCGAAAATGAATTCAACATAAAAGTTTTGTTCCAAATTCCTTTAGCACGAACTAACTTTTCCTGTTTATCGTCCAGCAGTCGGCGTCGTATGCAGAACTAACAGGATAAGTTACGTTTTTTCCTTCAAGTAAAAATAAAAATAAATGTTAGGCTTAAACGGCCCCCATAGAGGAAAGCTTAATATCTTCAACATTTTGTGTGGGAAGATATATTTTTAACAAGCGTAGTCGGGACCTACATTTTAATGCCGATTCCGAAAGCTAATTTATTTATTTCTCATGACAGTTTTTACTCTTGGCTGTTTAGTCAGTGAATAAAAACTCTCAGGCGGTATGGAACCAATTTTTTTTGCCAGAGCGTTTGGTTATTTTTTCGCAAATTTTATGCCTATCCTTTACTACCTCGAACCGGGCAGTCTTTTATATTTAGTAACTGACCAGTCTGGGTCTTCATTGAGTGAACGTGTGTTTTCCTGTGTCCTACAACTTTCGCTGTTTAAATATATCTTCTATTCGCTGCCTTTTGGTGACAAGGTTTCATTCGCTGTTTTGAAGAACCTGCATTGAGAATGAGTAGTGGATCCGTGGGTGGTAAATCCTTTTCTAGGTGTTTTCCCAAATATTTAAACCTTTTTTGGGTCAGCGCCCCGCAGGATTCCAGTATGTGTTCTCGAGTTTCCGTGGAATTCCGTGGAATCATAGCAGAATCTGCAGAGACCTTCATCTGATATACCTATCTTCCTTAGGTGTTACCTGAGTTTGCAATGCCCCGTTAGGATACCTGTTAGGATAAGTAGGTTATTTTTTCTAAGACTGATACATGCTTTAAATCTGTTGAGATTATAATCTCCTAAGAACTTTTTGGCTTGTCTCAGACCTTGGAGATCTCAAAATGTTCTAGCCCTTTTTTCCTTTTCTTATTTCCTGAATTCTTTCGGTAGGGTGTGTTCAGGTCCTATGAAGGGTGTTGTTGCCCCATTTCTCGCTAGAGAGTCCGCCGCCTCGTTACCAATAATGCCAACATGGCCTGGTATCTAGCAGACAGATACTCTATTTTTCTTGTTTGTTTGTTTATTGAGACTTTGTAGGCTTTCACATACAAGTTTGGATTTAATGACAAAGGAGTCCAGTGCTTTTGACTAGCTGACATTATTGCTATGTTACAGGTTCTGTAATTCTTTTCGAGATTGATTCAAACACATCTTCCTATAGCGCATATTTCTGCTTGAAAGATGCTGGTACTCTTGCCCATGAATTCGTAATGTTTCGTTCTTGGCCCAAATACTACTGCACCAGTCCTTTCATCAGTTCTCGATCGTTTTTCGTGTGGTCGCTCAGTGCATAGATTGTGGATTCATCGCTCCATTCTTTCTTCTTGCTGAGCTTTGTTGAGAAATTCTTTTCAAAGTATTGTATTGTATTTCCTAATAGTGTACTAAGAATGTAGTAAGAAAACTAGTTGTCATGTTTAAATCATAGATCAGTAATTGCACAGATATTCGACTGAGAGGATTTTTGGCTCTCCCGCCTATCCTTTTTAATTTGTTTCGAAAAGGCGCAGTACTGTGTTCGTATATGTTTTACATGCAAATCAAATTGAGCCAGCTCGCGCACACAATAGCAGTTCTGCGCCTAAGAATCCATTTTGGAAAAGATCTCATGTTGACATATTAAAAGTCAAAACTGGGGTGTGTCCAATAACATCGCAAAAGAAGCAAAAGAATAAAATTTTGTTGATTGTTTTCAATTATTATGTATTATTTTAGTTTTACCTGACAAACATATTTTTTGGGTAAACATTTTTAAGCAGTTTCATAAGCATTTTGGCAGTTACGCAAGTTAAAGATAATATAAGGATTTTCATAATTTGTTTGCCAGTAGTTAAACTAATTTTGCAGTTTTAAATTGTCAGTAATAATTAAATTATTTTGTTAGTTGATTTGTCAAATGTCGAGTAAAATTATTAAAATTAAATAATTTTTTAATGGAAGTTGCAATAAATATTTGAGCAGTGAATTAATGAAATATTCCGTAAAATTACTAAAATTATAGGTAAAATAAATAAAAGCTCAACAAATAAAATAAATGAGTAACGCGTGATTAGTTAACTGACCATTTCAATAATTTAACATAGTATTTCATAAATTCACTGCTATTTTATTCACCGCTATTAATTATTATTAAATTTGTTCAGCATGATGAAATAAATTTAATAACGTTATTATCTTGGAATTGGAATAGTCAAGTCTACATTTTGTGTTTAAAAATGTAATTAAAGTTATTTTGTCGCAGTTTGTCAATTCGCTCGCTCGCTCTCATATGAAAGTTCCGAATATGTGTATAAATATATTAAACGTTCATATGTTCATTAAAAACATAATAAAACAACGAAAGAATTTAATATACATGAAACACTAATCCAAAACTATTAACTATAAATATTTTACAACCAAACATTACTAATTTAGTAATATTCATGCAATAATAAAATAATATATACATTTTATGTCACTTTATTAACCAAAATGGAAAAAATATAACAACCCAAGTATGTTTATATTAAGGCAGATAAAAAATTGAGAACTATTTCTTAAAAACACAAAAAATATTCGCATTTAATTGCAACGACTTTATTATTTATTATATACCTTGTCGCGGTAAGAATTTACAGCGACAAAGAACGCCTACATATTCCTTAGCTCTCCCATCCACTTCCCTCTTTTATTCGGCTGCGCACCCACGGTCTAGAGAAGTGGAAGCCAAGGTACCATCAACCATTGGCCCACTTCGCTAGAACCTCGGGGAAAACAGCCACTACAGACTAACCCGAGTGTTAGCTGGAAGGCTTAGTATGGACGGACGGCCTACGGGACAAAATGATGTGCAGCCTATCCGAAGGTGAGCCGGGCGGACGGCCTGGAGACTCCCAACGGACCAGCGAGCCCAATCGGACGGACGGTCCGAATGGAAAAGAGTGCAAAACAGAACGAAAAGCACTCCAACTCAACATAAAAGGGGGTAGGCGGACGGTCCTTATTATTAAACCACCTCCGATACATTTGATGGTGCCGAGAGGCAAACATTCGCAATTACCAAGCGCGGGCGGACGGCCCAGAGTTAATAAGCTCCAACGAAAATTGCACCCGCACTACCACCGACACGGTAGGGAGCCAAATTCGATGAGGGAAGGGGCGACGATCCCTTTTGATCCAACTCCATCTTGGGGAGCACCGGAGGAGCAACAGAGGAGTGTGGGCGGACGGCCACCAATTCGCACCCTCAACATCGACCACAAACACACAAAGTCTAAATACCGACCACACAACAAACGATTTTGGTCACGACACGAGTCACGGAAATCGACATAGAAACAACAGAAAACAACGTGAAATGAACATTGAAACAACTTGAAAACAAGCGAAAATTACAATTATTATCAGTGTAAGGGATATCACAAGATCAGCAATATCCTCACGTCCAAAAATCTGAACACGGCTCCACCGAGATAGGCCGCGACAATGGAAAAACCAGACTACTTACCTTTTTCCTCCTGGTTTCCTGCCTTGAAGTTGTGGGGTCCCATGTATATATAAATTTTAACCGCGAGGGACAGTATTTTGCAATGCACTCGGTATTCCTCTCGATTTTTTTTTATTTTTGTTTTGTTTCACCAAACTGTCAGATGGGAAATATTGACAGAGGTCCAGGGTCGGCTGGAGGATTTGTCTATTATTGGCTAATTCCAATAATGGGCGAATTCAAGAATTGGAAAATGTGAGAGCATTAGCGGGATCATGTCAGTACCCTTTGTGTAGCAGGGGAAGGCATGACCCATTAAATGAATTATCGAGTTGGAGCTGTTATTCCTATCGTCTACGTATGAGTAAGTGCAGGGGAGCGGATTACGGCTGACAATTCTAGCACAATAGCTGAATCGTCATGTGGAGCTGTAGTTGATTCTGCTTCCCCTACAACGAATGAATGTGTGTATGGAAAAAAACCAGCCGACCGAATGGACAAAGAGATTCTAAAAACCACTTCTTGGTTGACCAGCAAGTTTACTGGAGGTTTTTTTCTTTTGGTATCAAAGAGGGGATATTGGATAGCAGTATAAAGAATAAGTTCGAGGAGTAGTACCGAGTGGCAGTAAAAAAAAAAAAAAACGAAAACGAAAACGAAGCAGAGACCAAAATCTAACTAAATCCGTGGAAAATCGGGGAATTAAGAGGAAACAGGAAAAGAGATAAGTTGAGTGCATTAAATAAGTGTGGTTTCGGCTAGGCATAAATTTTTAGAACACAAATCTCGGTGGGGTAGTGCCCCGTAAAATCCCGGAAAAGTAAGGGACACACGACCAATATTAACAAAACATATTTTCAATTTTCGGGAATTACGCGATCTTGCGGTACCTCAAACGGCAAACCGTTCTTTATATTCTTTTTGTTCCTCAAACGGAACACCCTAATTAATAAAATAAAAATTGCCGGGTATATCATTCACCGGTTTCAGATTTCAGTTTCAAAAGGCTTCCAGATTTATCTCAACGGGTTGACGTTTAAAAATCTATTTTTTCAGGAAAACTGCGGTTCTGTAATTTTAAGTATTTTCTTGCAGGTTTCACAATTTTCCGCAAAAATTGTGTGGCGCCCATATTTTGTTGTTGTAAAGTAACATTTGGAATAATAGATATTCACCATAATCGGTTTACGAGTACCATCACCCGAACTTGAGTTGAAAAACGAATTTCAACCCAACCCCAATTATAACCATTCGAACGTTGAACCCATCCCTCACTGAGCGGTTACACCTTTCGGCTTTGACATTTCAATTCGACTTTTTTTCTTCCGGGCGGTGGCAGCAGCAAAATTTCGTTTAGGTTTCTTTTTTTTTTTAAATCGTTTGTTCCGCCAAATAGAGTCTTAATTAAGTAGTTTGTCCGCGAAAAATAGATGTAACAACCTAACTATTTTTTTATAAACATTTCAATAAAAATATCTATTAAACTTGAACTACGTTAATTCAATACTTCGCAGCACTTTCCCAACACATCCGCTATAATCAGCTGATTTTTGTTGCCATTTGGAATTCTTGCAAAACTGCCCGCGCTAATGACATATTTTTGTCACATCAACTTTATTTGGCTGGTTCACACGTATTCCCACACAGAACATTTGAGAGAGGATTTTTTACTCCATTTTTAAAAAAATGTTGCGGGTTCAAAGGGACAGAGGTATGATTAGCACCATAACAACAATATGCAATGTATTTTTCCACGAATATGTAAATTAAGTTTTCAAATTAAAGTTTCAAATTTTGGAAAAAAAAAACCCAAGGTATTTCCAAAAGGTTTTTCCCTATCTCGAAATGCTGTGACGAATACCTAAAATTATCCATTTTGAATGTCAAATAGACAATAAAACAAATGAAGTAAGCGCTTAACAGAAGATATATGACATCTACTCTCGCCTAAGGACTACGCAAATAATCCCGATTACCCAATGTGCCAATTAAAATACATGCTTAACTTTCCCCAGATAGTAACATCGTTTATCACTCGATAACAAATCTAACAAGTCTGCGAACGTATCTATAGAAGGTCCTTGTTGGATGTACAACTTTCTAAAAACTTTTGCCGCATACTTCGAGCTATTCTCCTTGCTGCTCGCCATTTGCCACATTGAGAATAAT
The DNA here is from genome assembly GCA_963576555.1 of Ferdinandea cuprea. Lineage (NCBI taxonomy): Eukaryota > Metazoa > Arthropoda > Insecta > Diptera > Syrphidae > Ferdinandea > Ferdinandea cuprea. The sequence goes on from OY754961.1 coordinate 41,866,613, forward strand.
ATTCATCTTTAATTTTTTGCGCCCTAGTCTCGCCAAGAGAGAACATTGGTCGTCTCGACACGATAACAACCACCAAGACCATTTTAAATCATTTCATATTTTATTCAAGTTATCTTCGTCGGCAGGAAAGAGTTCCAAAGCCCGACAAGTAATTACTCTCCTCTTTAACAAAGCAATTAACAAAATTAAAATCACAGATCCACACACAAGTAGTACATATGTATATAATATCTATACACATGTACATTCGTATAGTTTATTTAAAAGAAAGATTAGCATGCTCAAGCTCAATGCCATAATAGCGTTCATCCTTGTGGAATATTATTCCAGTCACCACTTTTATAACCCCATTCACCTCGTCGGACTGTAGACATACGGGAATTTTAGAGTCGGATTTATACATTAGAAGATGGTAGGTAGAAACCTAGGTATGTGTGTGATGCTCATTTGCTAAATCTGTCTATCCATATCTATTTATTATTCACCACCGCCCACCCGGGGAGAAAGATGAAGCCTTGCAAGTGCCAACGACATTCATATTCATTAAGACAATTCCTATTTTTATAATTTTCACATGGCTGGCTCAGCGCAGATATCTACATCCACTATTGTTCATGTTAAAATATGTTTGTCGTTTCACTCCCTAAGAGATTGCATGCAAAAAATTAGGTGAATGTCGGTACGGATGCCATTCATTCTTCTGACATGTCCTTCAAGTTTATGTTTTCGTTCTGACGAAAAAAAAAAATTGTTTGCTTAAAGCTGATCCTTGAAATTCAGCTTTTATCTCAAGCTCTATGTTGGCTACTTATGTCTTCTTATCCGTTACGATGTGTATATGTCGTTGATATGTAATGAACAAAAATAAAGACAATTGATAGAGAGCCTCAGCGTTTAAGGGAATTCTTTGACCAAGGCAAATGCGTCTTAAAGGTGAAAAGGTCGATTCCCTTAGAGATGTCACGAAATTCATCTCCATAGACGTATATTTTATTTAACTCAGGTGCGAGATGAGCAGAAAATAGAAATGTTTTTTTTTGTTTTTCTCAATATATAACTGCTCCTTTTTTTGGGGAGGGGAGGCGTGAAGGTTAGAACTCCATTCGAGTATGCTTGGATTACGATGATGAATGGCACGTGTTTAAAATCCGGAATGAATTGTTTTCATCCCAGTCGAATTATTGATTCTCGGAAGCAGGCTGATCCCATATTATATTCGATGGGAAATAAATTTATTCAAAATATTTGTGCATTGAGGTAGGAGAACCGTTTAAAGAAATATCGTCTTATGCGTGATGAAAGTGGTAAACAAAACAGAAAACAATTATAGCTCCTAAATATTAAGGTTTCTATTTTTCGTCATCGTAGACAATGAATGAGTCCTTTATTTTTACACAACGTTAATAATTTTTATATGTATGTGCAGATTTGAACGTACTATTTACATGTGATGAGTTCATTGACTTTGCCATAAAAAAAGTCGTAAAATATACATATTAATCCCTCGGTTGTAGGAAGCAATAAATTTTGAAACTTTTTAATGTCCTCTGTCCTCAGCCCTAAGTGCTTTAAATATTTTCGTTCCAGGACAGAAGTTACTTTATCCGCTGGCTATAAATTTAGTTAATTTGCTAAATTAACTTTTTATGGTATGTCATATAATAGGTGCATTGCACCTATGCTATGTGGGGTAGAGGTTAGTGTATTGCCTTGTGATCTGGGAGGTGTAGGTTCAACCCCAAACAATGATGCAAGTCGTAATTCGTAAATTAAGTGAAACAAACAGCATTTAGTTTCTCGAAGCACTAAATCTAACGGGTTAATATCTGGCTGGTTTTACAACGGACCACTGCCGAGTCTGAATGTTTTGGAAGGCCTTAAGTATGTTGGGGATGTAATGAGAGAGACACCAGCCTCGGATACTGACCCCACTCCTTTAAGATCACGATCCGGAACGGCAAAAGCTTATGATTTAAGAGTATGCACCTGGAACGCGGGTGCTGCTCAAAAACTGGAATCTGTCTTCGAGCGGTATAAGGCAGATAAAGGGTGATCCATTTCGAGGTTCCCTACTTTTTTAAAGAAAAAAACACAGAAAATTCAAATTTAATGGAGAATATTTATTATCATTTGAAAGAACATTCCTTGGCATTTATTTTTTGAAGATTATGTCTATCAAATGTTGGCCGTTGCTACGTCGCAGATGGTCCATCCGTTGAGTCCAATTTTCGATCACTCGTTCGAGCATTTCGACTGGTAACTGCGAATGACACGCGTGATGTTTTCCTCCAAGGCCTGAATCGAAGCGGGTTTGTCGGCATAAGCTTTTGACTTTACATATCCCCACAGGAAAAGGTCTAACGGTGTGATATCACACGATCTTGGTGGCCAATCGACCGGCCCAAAACGTGAAATTATGTTGATTGATTGATGCGATGTGTGGGAAGTGACGCCGTCTTGCTGAAATCAAATGTCGCCGAGATCACGAGCTTCAATTTCAGGCATCAAATAGTCGGTTATCATGGCACGATAACGGTCGCCATTGACAGTTACGTTCGCACCGGCATAATTTTTAAAGAAATATGGACCGATGATTCCACCGGCCCACAAACCACACCAAACCGTTGTTTTTTCTGGATGAAGGGGCAGTTCTTCAATCTCTTCTGCTTGCTCTTCGTCTCAAATGCGGCAATTTTGTTTGTTTACATACCCATTGAGCCAGAAATGGGCCTCATCGCTAAACAAAATTTGCCTCGAAAACGTCGGATCTTCTTAAAACTTTTCAAGAGCCCATAGAGCGAAGCGATGTCGCTTGGGAAGGTCGAGCGGCTTCAGTTGTTGCAAAAGCTGTATTTTGTACGCTTTCAATTTAAATGATTCTAAAATGCGCCAAGTCGTTCCATACGTCAGTCCGAGTTGCTGCGAACGGCGCCGAATCTCTACGGTCGGTCTTCGTGTACACTCTCAGCTACGGCCGCTATATTTTCTTCACAGCGTGCTGGACGTGGTCTATTCGGTCGAATATTATCTAATAATGAATGTTGGGTCTCAAAATGGGTGATGGTGTTGCGAATAGTACGCTCAGTAGGCCGATTATGTTGACCATAATTTGAGCGAAGTGCACGAAACACATTCCTCACAGAACGTGAATTTTCAGAATAAAGTTGAACAATTTTTAAACGTTGTTCACGCGTAAGTCTTTCCATTATAAAATGCCAAACAATACAAAACAAAAATAACATGACAGCATGACACGACTCACACGTGATCTGTCAAAAAAGGCTATTGAAAAAAGTGTCTCTACTGGATCACCCGTTACTACTATTAGTGTGGTGAATTATGTTTTCGAAAAGTTTTGGTAATTTGGCAATTGGCATAGATATAATTAAAATGGACTTTCCAAAATAAGGATCGGGTTAATGTAGAATACATACATTCGCAACACCACAACAACTTTAAATTGTCACATTTAGATTCGTACTGACTAAAAAATGTGCATTTTATTTACAAACTTATACGCAGTCAACAAATTTTAGATGTATTTATTCATCCAGTCCCACTCCTCCACATACTCGATACATTTTTTATCTAAAACCACTTTTGTTTATGTAATTTGCATTTCTCAAAACCAATTTTGTTTTTGTAAGAGGACTTCCCTGTCGACCTGTCAGTCCTGTAATTTCATATACTTTACGTTGACGTAATATCAATTGGAAGGAATCCCGCAAAAGCTCCTCTGCCATGATAAATAAGATTCACCTCATCAAGGATGGAGGTAATCCGTTCAGAATTGTTTGCTGCAGAAAAAAGGGGATTACGACTTTATTTGGATTGACATATTCTGGACAGGTACACCCCCTTATCCGCAATATCATTGGCATTGCTTCTTCCATTTTTAAACCCACCACTACCAAGCCACCAATAAACACACACACAAAAACTATGCATGAACGAATGGGATTCAAATTGAATTGGAGCAAAGGAGCCAAACACAATGAACCACCAAAAAAAAAAAAGCCAACCATGGCTATACATTTGAATCATCATCACTTAATTCCACTCCAGATCCAGAGTATCAGTACACCACCAGTATACCTACCCACATCCTTCACCGCGTTGACAAGGACAAGGGAAAACTAAAAATTTCCGTTAAACCAAACATGTTTTTTTGTGTGGAGTTTTTAATATACCCCCGGCTAAACTAGAATGACTACAACTACAACTAACAGTGCTTGATGAGTCATTGTTTTTTTTGTTACCCAAGGCTACCACCGCATACGTAATTGTAATTCAAGCACTGGATGATAATAACAAACATATGTCCTGTCAAAAGTGACAAACCACTGGCGGGGCAAAATCAAATACTTGTAACAATATTAAAAAAACAATTCACTTTTCTCCACTGCCAAACCGCCAAACCGACGCGCAAAAAGTGTGAATTTAAGTCTCTTTATTAGATTTCTGAATCCTACTCCTACCATCTGCCACATATCCTGCGTTACTTTGCTAAGCTCATATGTCGATATGTGACAGCGGGCGATGGCGTTTATAGAGTGATGTTGTGTGTTTTTTTTTGTCCTGAGTGCCACATCTTTTTTTGTTGTTGTTGCTTTATGTGGGTGCGTATGAAGTTGTTGAACAACAATACCTCAGGATATTGCCCCCTTTTATGATGGTTGGATGTTTGGATGGTTGAACGGTAGAACCCATTGGACACGTTTTACGCAATATTTCAGGGGTCAAAAGGTATGTTTTAGATTTGTTATTGTGTGGAGAACACCAACAATTCGTAAACTTAGAAAATGGTTTCATCTGGCACTTGAGTCCGTTATGAATATTTAAAGGACGTGATAAGGAATTTTTTCGTTGCCCCTATTTCTATACCGTTATCAGAGGATACAGGTTGTAATGGGGAAAAGAAAAAAGTTTCAGGAATGCGAGGGCGGCTTAATAAAGATTTTAGCTTTACACAAAGTGAAGTGGTTTGTTGCATATAAAAAGGTACCTATGTTGATGTATGTTGGTGGGACTGGCAACTCGGATATTTGTGTCAAATAGATTATATTTTTTTTATGTTGTTTTGAGAAAGTTTTTGTATATTTTTTTTTTGCGAAAACCTTTTGAGTTGTTGCGACTTTCGGGTGATCTATTAAAGTTTTCAAAGAATGTGACAACGAGGAGAACTACGATTTTTGTTTGCGATGATAAAGTAAACATGATGTCAATTAAGGATTTCCCTTAAAAAGTAATTTCTAGTTTCAGGTTGATTGATTAATATTGCAAAACATTGTGGGAAAAGTGGGTCGGTTGACCTACCTGAAAGGTGAATTACATCTGACTTACAACTTATCACTGATAAATCACGCAGAGATACTAGACGAACTCTATTTATAAAGCGCAACAGGCGTGTTCCACAGAAGTGGTTTTGAACCGTTCCAATATTTGTTTCAGTCTTTTGGTATGAAGAGTATTTCAACCTACTCAACGAAAGGAATATACATATGTATATTCAAAACTCAGTGACGCTGACCTAAGATTCACAGCATCCAGAGGAACACCCAAAGGAGGTGTCATCTCTGCACTTCTATGGGTTCTAGTCATCAATGAAACACTGATGAAATTAAAAAAGACAAGGGTTCAAACAATTGCTTGCGCTCAGGCAAATTCTTATCAACTAAAATGCGTTTTCTTTAGAGGTTGGTTTTTCGAATAGAGCTAAAACTGACATTTTGTGGTCAAATCTGGTAACTCTAATGTCATTTGTGTTCAGTTTGGTTTGCCATTTTATCGTGAACAGTTTGACAAATGAACAACGCTTGCAAATCGCGCAATTTTATTTCGAAAATAATGGTTCAGTTCGCGAAGTTTACCGCAAGCTCCGTTCACTTTATGGTCGGCATAATCGTCCATCAGAGCAATTAATTCGGTTAACCATGGATCTTTTTCGCACTACGTTTACTCTTTGTGATAATACGCATCCGCAGAGATGTAGAACAGTGCGCACCGTAGAAACAGTTGCCGCTGCAGAGCAAAGTGTTGAAGAGGACCCGAATGAATTGATTCGTCACCGAGCACAGCAATTGGAGCTATGTCCATCAAATTTATGGAAGATTTTGCGCAAAGATCTCTTCTAACGACCTTACAAGATCGAGCTTGCGCAAGAATTAAAGCCGCGAGACCATGCAATGCGTCGTGATTCTGGTGTATGGGCCGAAAATGCGATGCTGATTTTTATCGCAAATTTTTTTTCAGTGATGAGGCTCATTTTGGGTTGACTGGCTACGACAACAAGCAAAATTGCAGCATTTGGGGTGAAGAGAATCCACATAAGACCCTTGAAACGCCATTACATCCAAAAAACTGACTGCTTGGTATGCTCTATCGGCTGGTGGAGGCATTGGGCCATACTTCTTCCGAAATAATGATGTTGGAGAGTCAGTTACCGTTAATGGAGACCGGTATAGAGCCATGATAACCGACTATTTTGTTCTCGAATCGATTTATTGAAGGAAACATTCGATGAGCGCATAATTTCGCGGAATGGGCCTGTCAATTGGCCACCAAGATCGTGTGATTTGACACCATTGGATCATTTTCTTTGGGGATATGTGAAGTTGCTCGCCAACCCCAACAAACCAGAAACGTTAGGGGACTTGGAAGCCAACATTCGTGGCGTTATTGCCGACATACAGCCCCAAAAGCTTGAAAAAGTGGTTGAAAATTTGACCTCTAGACTTGGCTTTATTCGAACCAGCGGCGGCGGCCACATGCCCGAAATCATATTAAAACATTAATGGCATAAAACTATCCTTCCAATAAAGCCAAATTGATGGACATTAAAATTTTCTAGTGTTTTTTTTCAATTCAAAGTTCTATACCTTTAAAAAAAACACCCTGTATTAGCGAACTATTAGAAAACTCACTTAACGGGTGGACAGAATAATGTGGTCTTGGGATAAATCCCCAAAAGTCCGAACTTCTGCTGTTTAAATATAAAAGGTGCAAACTACCACTCTCTAAAAGTGGCGGAGAGTGCTAAGTAAATAGGTGTTATCCTTGGGTAAGGGAGGCAGCGAACGCATTTGTCGCATGCAACCGCGTCTTCGGCAGAAAGTGGGGACCAAAACCCAAAATAATTCTTTGGATCAATTGCACGACCGATACTCACATTTGGCAGTAGAGTCTGCGGGGATGTCGCAGACAAACCTACAAATCTTAAGGTATTGACCAGGGACAGACAACTGGTGCAATAAGAACGACACCAACCCCTGGTTTGGGAGAGATTTGCCGCCCTTGGAGCTATACTTGAAGTGCCTTGAGGATCAGCCATGAGGAAGAGTTGGCAAGAAAAGTACCCGGAATGGACCAGGCACTTAATTCGATTCAAACACCTTTATGCAGCCTCAGGGAACGAGTGGAATACAAGAATGAGAGGTAACGGAAACTTTGGCCAGAATATAATAAAAACCGAACCAAAAAGCTTTTACAGAATGAAAGAACATCGCTGTCCAAGCTGGTTGGTGCTTAAGCTGGTCATACTTTTCTAGCAAAGAAACCGCATGAACAAACTACAAAAACCTACCATTTGACTGAGACAACGCGTCAGTAACGCTGTACATATCGTTAAAAATTGCATGGCCAACAATCACTATCAACGCCCCAAACGTTCCAATAAACTGGTTGAAGCGGCAAGAGACAGTATTGTAACTTGCGTTTGCCCAAAAAACCACCTCTAGACCATTTTCCATCAGAGAAAGCGAAACATTGGACATGAATCAATATCGGTGGATGTTGGGTCGTTATATCTGCCCACAAATGTGTGAAAAAGGTCAGGACGATTACTGCAAACCAACCAATTCGGTTTCCGCAACAAAAATTTCTGTAAAAAAACACTGACTGGCCACCCAGATCTCCGAACCTGGAGAGTTCAAGTCCGGACTTATTTTTGTGGGGTCACTTGAAAATCTGAATATTAGCGAGAAGAAGCCAAAATTGTGTGCCAAAATGATCCATAAATGCTTTAAGCATTGTGCGACTGCTCCTAACTGCATCAGAATTGACGTTGGTCTTTAGTGCGGCCTAGCTATCGTTGTAGATGGCGATAGCACTTCCGGATACCGAACTGATCTGCGTCCGGCAGTCATATATATACCCTTAGCTCTGGATTTTCTGGGAAGATACCATAACCTGTTCCTTCCGCTGTTTTCAACCCATCAGTAAAAATTCCAATTTAGTTCGATCTGATTAGTGCGATTTTTTGCCAATCCTTCCTCTCCGGATATGTTATATATCAAACGGAATGTCAAAGTCAAGAAAGGAAGGTATTTTATCTGTTAGAAATGAATTGCCTGAGGGCTCCGATAGGACCATACCATGAGCAAAACTACTACTCTTAAAGAGACCTTAATTAGTGAGTCGTATTGCACTGTTGTCAGCAATTTTTTTGATCTGTAAATCAAGCCGTGTTAGGTTTAGAAGGGTGTCCAGACCTTGTGGTGGTTCGGAGCGAACGCGTAATGGCTATTCTAGCCGTTCCCTATATGGTGGGACTATACCACTATAACTATATTTTTGATCTGCTTTAAATAACAATGGCGATCTATGGAGCTTTCTACTCGTTTGATGTCCGAAATGGATTATACAGAGTTACTCGATGATGGATGTCGGTATTAGCCTACCTACCTGTCCACCTATGAAATGAAGACAGGTGAGCTGTCTCAGGACCCGAACCTGTGTTGGGTCTGCCTGCATCTTTAGTCATGCCATGCTTTGGTTTCTACGTAAACACAAGATTCGGTGGCGCGACTGCGATGGATAAAAACAGACCAAATTATTGCTCTCGGACATTTGCAAAAAGTCTGCATCTTTTTTTCTATCTCTTAGGAGAATCGACTGTCGGCTGATCAAGAACCCAGAGGTTGTATACAAGACCTCCCTTATCATTACAGTATTGCTGTGAAGTGCATATGCATAGGCAGGGTCCAGAGTTTTTTTTAAAAGCATAATTCTGCATTGACATCAACATCAAACAACCAAAATTAGATACAAATCCATTCAAAATGGTAAAAGTAAATCGACTTATGTCTGCATTCAAATAAACATCTATCGATAGCGGCAAAAATACGATTATCCACAATGTAAATACATTTCATTTGCAAACTATAAAGCAAGTTATTTATTAGCTCATCACTAAAGCCTATACACCATAATAGGCTTTATGGTCGATTCCACTCTCTATTTTCCCTTTTCATAATCCTTTGGATCAAAAAGCCAATCCTGTCAAAGGAAAACAAGATACTCTTTTCAATCTTTAACTGTTCCATTTGTATTATTTTGCCTCCATCCTACTTCATTTCCCTCGGCTTGTCTGTCGCAGTAGTAAACTTTACAATTTCATCTTCTAAACTGTACACACAGTTCCTGTTTCCGACTCAATTCTAACAAAATGGCATCCCAATGATGATGGCGTCCCATGTGTCATTTATCCTGTTAATAGGGAAGCATCTATGACTACGGCCAAATGGGGAATTATTTATAGAAAATGAGTTTTTAATAGCTCGCCATGCAATAAAGTGATGATTATCCTTCTTCAGCCTGAATGTGCTTGTGAAAGGACTAGAAACATGAGACTACAAAACGTAGGAACATGGAATAGAAAAAAGCAAAACACACCCAAGTGGAACATTTTTATACTCTAACTGTTTGCACAACACAAATGATAGGACTAACTTCTGAGGACTCCTATCCATTGAATATCCTCCTTACCTCCTTAAACCTCATGCACAATGAACTAAGCTTAAGTTTGTTTTTATACAAAAAAAAAAACACGAACAGAATGGAACAGGGCACCGGGCGCATTTACTTCAGGCGCTGTTTGAACTTCGCTGTATGGAGTTTAGAATTTTCTCTGGTTTTAAAGGGAGCGAAAGCCTCTGGTGCGATGTTGATGTGCGATTACATTTTAGATTGTCGCTACGTTGTTTGGTTTTAGTTTTACCTCCACTATACGATCCTTGCAGAGAAATGAAACCATCATTAGTTGTAACACAAGAAGTAGTATTTTTTTTTCTGAGATCTTTTTTTAATGAATGGAGGAAGATGATACCGGAAATTGAGATGCGAATGAAAAGGAGAACGCAGTAAATAGCTTATTTGATCACATTTAAGTAGGTAGCTACACTGTCAAAAAGCTTAGGACATGGAATGGTGATTAAACTTGTATAGCAGATTTAGTAGAACAGACTTCTTAATTAACTAACTTTCTTTGATTTATAAAGCTAGCTTTGATTGTTGCCGAACCTAAAGTTTCCAACGAATAAATCAATAAATATATTAAACATTTCAATTTCAGTTGGATTGTTGGATGTGTATGCTTTCTCCGTTCGACGTCTGGGTAAATAAATCTTACTTTGACCTGATGAGATGCTGAATTAAGAATAATATTTTACCTCGACTGCAAGTCTTACCTGAAAGAGAAAAGAAAAAAAAACAAAATGTCAGCAAGAATGGCAAAATATTTTCAGTTGAATAAATCTTAACAACAAAGGATTCAAATCAGTAGGGATAAAACAAAGTAAGCGGATTGCATAACAGGTAACTAATTTATTTTATTATTTATGAGGTTTAAAATTAAGTAAAAAACATAAGGAAAAGCTACAGTCCGCTTGGGGCGAACAGTATGATACCCTATCCTTATCCCTATGTACCCCAAAGAAAAAATTCATAAGGAAGATGATAGATAGCATTTTATTTCATTCTATGAAATTTATAGAAAAAAAAATATTTTTTTGAAAAAAACGCCCCCAAAAAGTGAGCGTGGTCAAAAACTTTGTATGGGCGATATGTTGGAAAAAATATTGGGTAAATATCTTGTTAAATATTTTTTTTCGCTTTCTATGAACATTTTCGAAGAAAACAGCATTTTAGTAAAAAACGCCCACAAAAAGTAGGCGAGACAAAAAACTTTATATGACAAACTTATAAAGCAGGGCAGTGCCTACATATCTAGTTGGTTGTAACACTCTATCTCTCTAACTTAAGCTTTCAAACGTTTTTTTCTAAATTGTGGGCGTGGCAGCGTTTCATAAATGTCACACATTTCCCCTTATCTAAAATACAAAACCTGACCAAACAATATCAACCCGGTGAACAATACCTTTCTTTACCCTCATATCCAATCTACAACCAAGGCACAATCCTTGGTCTCCATCCGGCTACGCCATGCCTTCTAACAGCCTAAGTGCGCCTTGACTCTGTGCCAAGAGACTTTTCTGATCGGAAGTAATAATATATTTTACCCGCTAGATTGGCTAAATGCAACACTTCGCGACAGCAGACGCCAAATGCTGAGTAGGCTGCACTTGTGGACTAACTCCTTTTGTGGCTAATTCTATGTCGTTGTCAGAAGCTTCTTTCTAAACAACTTCGAATGGCTTTGTGATATCTTTAAATGCACAAGATCTTTGCGACAATTCTGGTGTAAATCGATCTACATATTCAAGGATCGATCTACGAATCTTTTCTCACTTTGTTATGCCAATATCTTGTGAAAGTTCCCCTAGAAATGTTCACCATTTGAACTTTTGGCTTTATAACTTAAAAATGCGAAGTCTCATAAAGCTGGAAGAAGTAACACGCATCTGACCTAGTATTGTGATTTTTATTTTGATGGATCAGAAGAGATGCTAAAGTATTCAGAATGTCTTACACATTTTTGGTCACTGGTTTTACGAAATCATTATGAGCAATCCAACAGGTATTTGACAATCCCTTTAGGTTTCTTCCAGTGTTTTGTAGAAGTATCTCCCAGCGATGTGTAGAGATAGAGACAAAAACGAAGGAATATCATTTTTCTAGTGCACCAAAAGACGTTACACTTGAAGGAACGCAAGAAAATAAATGGACAGCGTATCTAGGGCCGTTTTATTCACTCTAAATTAAACATAACTTGGGAATTTTTATTATGACATTGAGGAATTGGTTTTGTTCACTCGCTGAAATAATGGAAGTTTGCCGAGCAAACTTATGATTTTAAATTTCTGTTTATTCACTCTAGTTTTTGATGTTTGGCAACTGGCATCGTGAATAGTATAATTCTATTGACAGACTGCTAGCAACACAATGCACCGATTTATTACCCAAAACCCTTTTCTGTGTAAATGGGCAAGCACTAATAACTCTAAGAAATAAAGAACACAAACATATGTTTAAAACAAAAGTTTGATTTCTTTTTTAACAAAAAAAAAAACATAAGGATAGGCTACAGTCCGCTTGGGGCGAACAATATCCCTCCCTCACATGAAAGTCATAGCAAATCCGATGGTTTCCTATTTTTTAAATCATACAAAAATGTTGTTTTAAAAAATCGCCCCCATAAAGTAGGAAACGTTTGCTAGGCTAATAACTTTGTATGGGTGGCTTGTTGAGAATTGTGTTGTCTAAATATTTTGTTATACATTTATTTTTGTTTTCTGAGCAAATTTTCTAAGAAAATGTTTATGCCCTCGGAACAGTGCTCTTAAAACATCATCAATATCAATATCATTAATTGATGATATTATTTCGCGGCCTTTTAGGACTTGGTTCCTTATAACACTCAAAGGTAGCTCATCATCCTCGTCATAATCATTTCCTAGGTTCATCAAAGGGTTCCAGTACCTTTGTATTGCCCTAGACTGCACCTTGTCCCATGTTTTAGCCAAGAGACATACGGCATGCCTCAAAATAGATGCTTTTATTTTTGCCCCCAAATCTGACCCTGAGTATACCAACAAACTGTTTTTGTAATATGTAATTTTGTCAAGCATAACATTTTGATTCATTAGTTCAAGAAAGCGGTGAAGTTCGCTGTTAAACTCCTTGTAACTATCATTCCATAGTTACTTTTCAGCTCGCCGTCCTTAAGATCAAATTTTGAGTTGGTTTGTCCAACAACCAACAAATTTTTAGACCCAAGAAACGGTCTTACGTAACAAAAGAAACAAATAAACAAAAAAGGAAATACTGGAACACTCGTTGAGACCGAGACCGAGCTCTTTAATATTATTTTTGAACCAACGACTTTCGGCTTATTTTAAAGCTTTTCTCCACAAATTTCAAGGTTGCGAATTCCACTTCGTTATTTACAATTTGAAAATGGTACTTAAGATTCCTGGTTTTTCCTTGATCCTGTTGTGCAGTTTAAGATCCTGTGCCTTTAGAACTTCTATTAAAATTGACAGAATTTCGATTTTCCAGAAACAATCTGCACAAGGCTTTCTTTCAGACGTGGAAACTCACGCGCTCTTAAAGTTACTCGTTTTCCAGGTCCACATTCAGAAATCGTAATAAATTTTGTCAGCGCTCCTAACTCGTGGAGCTATCCTCTTAATGCTACTTATGCTGGACTTGTTCAGAAAAAAAAATTTCACTTTTTTGCTTTATAGAAAGCTTAGCTTGGGTCATATATCAGAAATCGACTACAAAACCCTGCAATAAACGTATTACTTTTTACCACATTATTGCGTATTAAAGACAGGCAGCAGCAGCACTAAATTGCGCCTAATCTTTGATGCATCGGCGAAAACTTCGTCTAACATATCGTTAAATGACATTATGTATGCAGGACCAACCATAATAATCCAAAAAATGTATCGGCAGATATGGATACGCGAAGAAGACAATATCTTTCAATTAATTTAGATCGGATCCAAAAAAAACCTTTGAAGGCTACAAGCTGTGCACAGTTACTTATGGAACAATATCAGCCCCGTACTTGGCCGTAAGTGCCTTCAAGCATTGGCCTAAGAACATAGTGTAAGGTATCCAGTAGGTTCAAGACTGCTGCAAAGAGACTTCTATTTTGATGACGCATTTAGAGGTGCAGATAGTTTAATCGAAGCAAAGAACATTCAGACGAAATTATCAGCACTGCTTCAGGAGGGAGGATTTCAGTTAGATAAAGATATGGTATCAACTCCTAGCAAACATTCCAGTAGAAGATCAGGAGATGCCATTTACCGAAGACAATAATGAGGGTACTGTAAAAACCGTAGGATTGATTTGGCGTCCTAAATCAGATGCCTTCTGCATAAAAACTACTTGCGAATCACCGAAAGGATGCACGTTTGATCCACTTCTTTGAATACATACACCAAGGACAAGAAGAACTGAATAAGTTTCAAATTCCTCGATACATCTTTGGCAATTGTGTTCCGTCATTAGTTCAAATACATTTGCTCTTGCATCAGAGAAGGCGAATGGCGCTGGAGTATGTATAAAATCAATAAACAAGGATGGCACAATCAAAGTGCACCAGTTGCTAAAACCTCACCAGGAATTAAACCAATGACCATTCCGCAATGACCATGCTATCAACAAACAAACAATCATCTGTCCACCGACTAGGACAAAATGTCACTGTTGATAGCAGCACGTTAGAGGTAGTTAAGGAGTTCATATACCTCGGGGTAAACATTAACTCCACAAATGCCATCTTAGTGGAGATCCGTCGAAGAATTACCCTAGGAAACCGCTGCTCCTTCGGTTTGGCAAAACAAATGGGTTCAAGACTCCTAACTCGAAGGACAAAGTGCATGCTCTACAGAAGCCTTATCCCGTTCTGCTATACGGCGCCGAGTGCTGGACGATAAGCAGGAAAGGAGAGCTAATGCTGGGGTCCTTTGAAAGAAAAATCCTTCGACGGATTTGGTCCTGTGCGCGAGGCGAATGGAAGGGGAGATACATCCGCGAACTCTATGAGCTGTACCAAGATGTGGATGTAGTCCGAAAAGCCGAAACTCGTCGACTACATTGGCTCGGCCACATCGAGCGAATGGACAACAACGCTCCAGCCAAGAGGATCTTCGAATCCCAGCCCCAAGGTTCAAGACGGCAAGGAAGACCGAACCTCCGTTTTAAAGACCAAGCCATCGCGGATGCCAGAGCGGTTCCAGAGGGTGGAAGGCAGCCGTATCTCAGGCAGGGACTCTTCACGGGTCGGGAGCCCGTTAAGTAAGTAAGTTGATTGGCGAAGCAGAAAAATGTATACGTTATATAGTACCCACGAAAAAAAATTATGACGCAGCTTGTAAGATTATCAATGAAAGATTCGAGAACAAGCGCCTGTAATAGTATACAGTAATGTGACTGATGACTTACAGAGGAAAATGCATGAAAAACCACGCCAGCTATACAAAACACACATATCATGGGGCGAACGAAGTAAGAGTCCATGAAACAATAGTTGCTTTGAGTCACCGTTCCAATGAGGAACGGAGGAGTTCCAATTAATGAGTAAGATTTAGACGCTGCTTTTATCAAGGATTTGCACGTAGCGAGGACATAAGCGCCTGCCTGATGAAAAGCACATACCCCGAGTGGAGCAACGAAATTGCGTAAGCGTTACCTGTTGCCTACTGAAGTAGGTTTGAAATCCCTTAATTCCTCGTAGCGCCTCCCCAAGGTATCGTTGCCAAAGGGGCCTTCTTTAAAATTTGGCGTTATTCCGTTTGGCAATATTTCACGTCACCGACAGACTGCTAGGGTTAAGGGTCTGTCGGCTTAGATGCTTCTTCTTTTTATGAAAAACGTTATGTTTTGTTGCAGAAATATGATTTAATTCAGTGTCATTTCAGCTGCATAATAGGAACCTGCTCTTGAACTCTTTAAATCGAAGACGAAACATATGGATGCCGCAGATTTATGACTATGTCAATGTCCTTTCCCATATAATAGTTAATAGAAAATTGAATGGTTAAATCCAAATTCAATCTATTCAATTCAAAAATATTATCAAGAGGCACGGTAGTGCCCAGCCAAGTTCTTTAGCAACTTTGGCACTACACCCTTATTTACACGAACCAACTCAGGCCATTTTGACGCCCCCTCTAACTCCAAATTTTTAGAATTTATTGGGACGCACAGCAGCAGGCTTCATACCAAAATTCAACTGTTTATTATCAGCGGTTCCAGAGTTATAACGCCCCAAAATTAGCAAAAACCGTAAGCACTGACTCACTGACAGATCATAAAAATTATGGAGCACTTCCAGTCATCGTAGAACCTTTAAATTTGGCGGAGAAACCACAGGGAAAAATCTAACATTTGTGATTTTCCATCGAGGGGGCGTGCCAGCCGCCCACTTCTCTTAACATATGATCAGAACAATGGAGCACTTCCAATCATCGTAGAACCTTGAAATTTGGCACAGTAATAGAGTCTTGTGGAGAAACCCCAGGGAAAAATGTTCGTGATTTTCCATCCAGGGGGCGTGGCAACCGGCCACGTCTCTAAACGCAGAAAAAATAAAATATTGCTTATATAAAACACATGTGTATAGAGCCGTAATTTCCACAGTTTTGAGTATAAAAATGTACCTAAATACTATTTGTAAAATTTGTAATAATTACAATACAAACTTGGCGTTCTTTTTTAGATCTCAGTACTTTTTGTGGCTGACTTGTAAGGCATAAGCGATTTTTGTATACCACAACTTGGCTATTCTTTTACATTTATATTTTTGGTTCGATACACATTTCCAAATTAGAAGAAATCCGAATTTACTCAATTACATGCTCCAATTTGTATTTATTCACAAAACAATTCCACAATCAGTTTAATCAATAAGCCCACATTCTGGATTGTAAAAGCCTTTTCAAAGCATTTCGTACTTTATTCATAATTCATATTTTCAAATGCGTATCCTAATTTATTGCATTATCCTCAAATCCGAGTCGGTCGGTACCTACATATCTACCTACTCTAAAACAAATTGAATGACGTGTTATATAAAACACACGCACTGTACAACATACATATCCGTATGTATCTAACTACACCTGTAACGTGGTAAAAAGTAATTTTCTACGGATGTGCACCCATCTGGGATTAGCAAACGGGTTTTGCCCCTAATTCATCAACTGCCTGAGTGTAATTAATTATTTTTCATCATACTCCGGTGTATAGTGTGCAAATGGAGCTTAACTAAAAATGAAAGCACCTTGGCACCGACACAAATCCATTCATATTAGAAATGATATGACGGAATATGTCAAGCCAAATCTTAATGCTGCTCAAAATTTTATGATGAATGTGCGTTTGGCGCTTATTCTATGACACTCCTGTTTGTTTGAACTACACGTGGCATATAATATACACAACACAGTCATGCACATAAAATCTATCTGAAAGGTGTACACACAATCCGTCCTGTTATGCAGATACACATGGATGTATATGCGACCATTTTTAATCATATTAACCGACTACCAGGGTTTGACCTTCTTTGAATAGTCGAGGGGGCGGGGGTGAGTGCCAGCAAGTGATTAAGGTCGAAACCACAACCTAGGTCGTAGTCTCATCGCCGTATTTGTCGAGTACGGAATATATATATGTCACACGAGCTCACCAAAATAAAAATAAAATGAAAAAATATGAGGTACAAGTGCATCGAATTAAATTTTACATACACACATATAAAGCAAAGAGCACATCCCTTTTGAAGTTGTTTCTGATTTAACAAAAAAAAAAAAATCTCATCATGACTTAATTTTATTTTTACTAAAATAAAAAACGCAAGAAATATAATATGGAACCGAAATTGACTTGACAAGAACACAGAAAATTTAAAATGGAAAGTGGATTGGATTATATGATATAAATGACAAACTTAAATAGTACATTTGTGTTTTTTTTTAAATTATATTAGTTTATTTATCTGATTATTTGTGGGGAACAACTTCGTTCGTTGTGTGGGAATCTGCGATCGTTAAAAATTTACTTAACGCATAAGACCCAAGAGTTGCGTATGAAGTAAGCTGCCCCAGTCACCAAGTTCATGCATTTGACCAAGTAGAGGTTCCCTAGACAGCAAAGAACACGTGTGAGACAAAGAGCAACACATTGCAGACGACCAGTTTTTGTGGATGTAAGTGCACGGGTCACATTACCTACGAATTCACAGACGAAATTCGAGGTAAAACCTGAGGCGTAAAAGTACACCAGTTTGTAATGGGTGATTTTTTAGAGGTTGGTTTTACGAATAGAGATAAAACTGACATTTTGTAGTCAAATGTCATTTAGAGTTTGGTTTGGTTTGCCATTTTACCATGAACAGGTTGACAAATGAACAACGCTTGCAAATTCTGCAAATTTATTTCGAAAATAATGGTTCAGTTCGCGAAGTTTACCATTTCGAGTGAAGAGAATCCACATGATACCCTTGAAACGCCATTACATCCACGAAAACTGACTGTTTGGTGTGTTCTATAGGCTGCTGGAGTCATTGGGCCATACTTCTTCCGAAAAAATGATGTTGGAGAGTGAGGTACCGTTAATGGTACCGGTATTAGAGCCGAGTAATTTGTTCCCGAATTGGATGGCATGAATGTGGATGAGATGTGGTTCCAACAAGGCGGCGCTACATGCCACACAGCGCACTTCAAAATCGATTTGTTGAAGGAAACATTCGATGAGCGCATAATTTCGCGGAATGGACCTGTCAATTGGCCACCAAGATCGTGTGATTTGACACCATTGGATTATTTCTTTTAGGGATATGTTAAGTCGCTCGCCTACGCCAACAAATCAGAAACGTTGAAAGCCAACATTCGTGGCGTTATTGCCGACATACAGCCCCAAATGCATGAAAAAGTGGTTGAAAATTGGACCTGGCTTTATTCGAACCAGCCGGGGCATAAAATTATCCTTCAAATAAATTGATGGACATTAAAACGATTTTCTTGTGTTTTATTTCAATTCGAAGATCTACTTATACCTCTAAAAAAAACACCCTGTATTACTAAGAAATACACCTGTCTATTATGAGGACGAAATATTCTACTGGCTAATCCAATCATTAGTTTTGTAAGTTAGTTCTACATCAACCTTCTCGGAAAGTGCAGCCTAGCTTGGAAAGCGGCTTCTCGTTAAAATATAATTCACGCGGTCAGAAGTGCTGATCCATCTACCAAAATCCCCAGAACTATTCCAAAATAGAAACATATCAAATACCAGTAACGTCACCGTCACCATAATTCACTAAAAATATGAATACAACGAAAACAGATTTAAATCATTTATTTAACTAACCTAAAGATTACACGCATCCATTTTCAGTTTTCTTTTTTAACTTTTTAAATACTAATCAACTTATAATTTCGGAAATTATGTGTGAATAGGCCGTAAATGCGTGCGATCGTAGAAGTGCCTACTGATTATGACTTATGACTTTTTAACTAGCCCAGAGAATCCGTTTAAGAATTTCAAAAATTGTAAAGGAATGCAATCACGAAAATGTATTCAAAATTCAAGATCTTACATTCATTTGCAGTAAAGAAATTTCAATAATATAAATGGTGATTCATCGCGAGGTTTGATTTATAACGTAAAATAAATTTAAAAGTAAACTTAATATTTTTATTACAATTCATGGCATTTACGTTTTGAAAATGATATCATGTAAATGTTGGCCACGACTACGTCCGATAGGTCCGATTGTGGGTGACTCGTTAGAGCAAAGCGATTGGTATGTCGCGGACAACACGAGCAATGCGTCAATCGTAGTTGGCTTACTCATGAAGACCTGAAACTTTACATATCCCCAGAGAAAGTAGTCCAAAGGTGTGATATCGCACTATGTAGGCGGCCAATTTAGCGTAGCCAAAAGTGAAATTAAGTGCTCACCAAAATTATTTTTCAACACGTCCACTGTTTCACGCTGTATGACTTGTAGCTTCGTCTAGCTTCCAGATATCACCGAGACCATGGGATTGAATTTCCAGAAGCACATAGTCCGTTAGCATGGCGCGATAATGGTTACCATTGAAGGTAACATTCTGATTTTTTGAAGAAATATGGACTAATGATTCAGTCGTGGTACACTTCGCGCAGCTCATTAGCCCAAATACGGCAATTTTGTTTATCAATTGAGCCAGAAATGGGCTTTATCACTCAGACGAATCGAATTCATCTTCGCATACACTCTCAGCTACAGCTGCTATTGTCCCAATATTGCCTGCTGGATTTGGTCTAACCGGTCGAGTTCGAAATTTGCGATTGGTACTGTTTTCTCGAATCGCACGAAAAATATTTCTTACAGAACGCAGCTGAACAATTTGGAGACGCTGTTGTGGTGTGAGTCTTTCCATGATGACTCGCCAACCTTCTCTGAACAAAAATGATAAAGCAGTTTGATAGGAGTCACACGCGATCTGTCAAAAAAGTGATAGAAAAATTAGTGCACTCATTTGTGACACAAACTTTTTTTAAAACCGAATAAAACGTAGGCATATACCCAACTTCGCACCTACTCCAAATCTAGCAGTGAAACCAAGCAAGGGGTTGCAGGGGCGTAGCATCCCCCCACATATTGCATTCGTTTTTTTGGCTTTAATTCCAATAATTTTTTGAAATTATTTCGTTTTGCATAGCGAAATAAAGCCAAATTGGTCTTATTTCGTTTGGCGTTATTTTACGTCGCCGAATTTATTAAAAAATGTAAGAACTCGAAAAACGAATGGTACGAAAGATAGCGTGGGACTACACAACTATAGAGCAATGAAAAGTACTCGAGGCGAGGCTTGAAAAGAGAGGGACAAGCGCACATTCTAAATGGATACATCTCTGGATACCCAGTGAGCTCTCCCAGCAGAGAGGAGTGTGAAAGAATGAAACTCGTACCTGAGTACGTAGCAAAAGTACAAAAATAACCAAAATTCAGTAGTTTTCTCGAAAGCACTACCACAAAGAAATCTGTTTTGTGAATGTGTTTTGTAGTATGCTGAGCTGATCTACATCTGCAGAAGTACGGATATAACCGTGTACTCTGAGGATGTAGTTCTTTGACCACAATAAAATGCAGTTAAGTCACTTTTAATTGCCCACATTTTTTTTCTGTTTTTTCCTTATCACCCTCAAAACAAAATCCATGTGCAAGCAAAAAGCAAAAACTTATCGATGTCTAGATAAGTAGAATCGACCGTTATCAAGTATCAAGTATCAAAAGGATTCGAGTCAGTTGAAATTTTGTATTCGGTCAGTGAAGTTTGGCGACGGACGCAAATACTTTGATCGACGTGGAATTGTAATCAAATTCTGATTCGGAAATATTACCAACATTAAAACCAAATCTCCAAAAGTGGGTTCTAAGAAACAAAGTGCCGAACAACCAGGTTAACCCTCTTTTAAAAACATTGAGTGTATCGGGTGTGGAAAATGTTACGCGTACGTCGCGCAAGTTATTGGCCACAGAAACCGCGTCAATTTCTGTTCTTACAGAAATTTTATCCAGCGACAATGTCTTGGACAAACTCAATTCTATCATGGACGCCCTAGGTGAACTCAAAACGCAATTCAAAAGACTAGAAAACGAAAATACGCTCCGTAATGAGGTAAAGTATCTATAATTTTTTTTATTTATTTAGAAATAATGCAAACATGAAGTTGATAAACAGGCTACGAAATAGGCGGAGAATAAAATAATAAGGGAAAGCGTGGTATTAAATCGACAAACATATAAAATGTTTGTCAATTTTACTGGAGAGGAAAATGATTGCTGCAGTGTCGAAATTGGAACAATATTTCCAATATATAATCTATCCCAAATGCGTGACCTAGAACTTCGCCTTAAAGACGCTGAGTTTTTGGGGCAAAATTGGTAAATATTTAAAACTTATTTAAAGCTAAGAAGTAACTAGGAAGCTACTAAAACAAAACTTTCAGGAAACTTACTTAAGGAACTATATTGTTCCAAGTCGATTCTATTCCTGGCTACATACGTTTTTTAATGCAGACTTCAATTTAGTGGACGAGCGGGGAAGAAATCTGTTTGGTATGTAGTTAAATTTTTGAAACTAGAAAGAACCATTTTCTAAATTCCTAATTTTCATTTCAGATGCTTATGGTAGACTTTTCGGCAAGAGAAATTTTGAAAGAGAAATGCGAAAATGTATTCTTGGTACAGGTCGGGATTCGAACCAGCGACCTCTCGCTTAGTGGCCCAACGCACATAACCACTAAGCCACTGCACCCAAGTAGCAAAAGTAAACGTTTTCAGAAAAATTAAAGTTAAATGCCATATTTGGACTTCATGATCACAGCAATGTCTTCCAAACGAAGATATTGGCAGTAGAGAACGCAAGCAAATTGGATTTAATTGCGGCAAAACCATTGATAGCCAAGCTAAAATTTTCCAGTAATCATCATAGAGATTATTGAGAAAGCTCTGGGTGTACATCGCCAAGGAATTTTAGAATATTTGAAATTTTCGGAAAATTCCAATTTTTATTTTCATTGAAATTCCTTTTACATCGTTTAAGTTTTAAGTCATTTAACGTTCTAGGAAGTTTAATGAATAACCTCATGAAAACTTTATTCAAAATTCTCTATTACCTAGAA
Source organism: Ferdinandea cuprea (assembly GCA_963576555.1). Classification (NCBI taxonomy): domain Eukaryota; kingdom Metazoa; phylum Arthropoda; class Insecta; order Diptera; family Syrphidae; genus Ferdinandea; species Ferdinandea cuprea. The sequence continues at coordinate 41,888,987 of OY754961.1, forward strand.
GTACAGTCAGTACCTTCTCCTACAAAGTATTGAGTTCAGATAACTTTCATAAGCACCAAGTCCATACAAGAACATACCTAGAATTTTACTGGATAAACAATTTTAGTGCTTAGAAATCGCTTGGAATATGATCTCATGTAAATGGAAAAGTTCTTGGGTTTATATATTAAATTGTCAATATCTTTTCAAAACGAGGGGTTGCATTTAAAATATCAAGTAACTGTGCAAGATTCAGATAACATGTATTAGTAAAGAGAACAATTTTGAGTTGATTAGTCTTGACCAAATTTGAAACAAAAAGATCTCTAGAAGACTTACCAATCCAATTCGTTGATTCAGCAAAAAATCTTGCCATAACTTTCAACGAGACGCTCTCCTGGAATAATCACATCAGATTGACCATTGGAAGGGTTTATGGCAGCCTTCGCATGCTATGGGCTAGCCAAAACTTTACACCTCTCAAAACGAGAATACTTCTTGCTAGATCTTTAATTATACCCATAATGCTATACGGTTGTGAAATATTCAGCAATTGTGCGTCAAATCGCACGATCTAGGCGGCCAATTGACCGGCCCGAAACGTGAAATTAACTGTTCACCAAACTCGCCTCGCAATTGCGCCATTGTTTCGCGTGCTGTGTGGCATGTGGCACCGTCTTGTTGAAACCACATATCATGCAAGTCAAGAACTTCCATTTCGGGCAAAAAAAAGTTTGTTATCATCGCTCGGTAGCGTTCACCATTGACAGTAACGCTGCGATTCGCATCATCTTTGAAGAAATATGGCCCAATAATGCCGCCGGCCCATAAACCGCACCAAACAGTGGCTTTTTCGGGATGCATTGGTAGCTGTTGCAATGCTTCTGGCTGATCTTCACTCCAAATGCGGCAATTTTGCTTATTTACGTACCCATTCAACCAAAAATGAGCCTCATCGCTGAACACAATTTTTCGATAAAAAAGCGGATCCTCGGCCAGCTTTCCAAGAGCCCATTCACCAAAAATTCGGCGTTGTGGTAGGTCGGCTGGCTTTAGTTCTTGCACCAGCTGTATCTTAAAAGGCTTTACGCCCAAATCCTTCCGCAAAATTTTCCACGTAGTGCTGTAACAAAGGCCTAACTGCTGGGAACGGCGCCGAATCGACATTTCGCGGTCTTCTGTCACACTAGCTGATACGGCCGCAATATTTTCTTCAATACGCACAGTACGTAAACGTGTTGGTGGTTTAATGTCCAACAAAGTAAATTTGGTGCGAAATTTGGTCACAATCTTCCGAATAGACTGCTCAGAAGGTCGAGAATGCCGATCATAAAATGAAAGCAGCGCGCGATGAACATTTCGAACCGAGCACGAATTTTGATAGTAAAATTCAATAATTTGCAAGCGTTGTTCATTAAGAGTAAGACGATCCATGGTTAAATTGCAAACCAAACTGAAGCTGTTTGACAGTGACACAAGGTACTAAACACACGTCAGCTGTCAAAACCAGTGTTGCCAAAACCAAACCAGCTAAAAAATCACCCTTTATAATGCAAACCCATGAACCATCGTACCTTTATAATAGGATTTTTCGACCGCTCTCTATTAGATCGTGTAACCTAGTACCAATCCGTTATAAATACTTAGTGTCTAACCGTCAATTCTTTGTGCATGCTGTCCGATTGTGAAATTCCCTCCCCATTTCCGTCCGATTGATAAGTTGTACGACTCTGTTCAGGGCGAAGCTCAGGCAGTATTTAGAAACACTTCGATGATGATAACTTGATGTAGTTAATTGTTTCCGTTTATGTTAATTTTTATAATTTGCTTTTTGATTGATTATGTTTTATTTTTTTTTTCTCTCTTTCTTAGTTCTTTTTTTTCAATGAATTAATTGATAATTAAATATTTAGAATCTAAATTGAAATATTAAAATAATAATTATTGTAAATCTTTTCCACTCAAAATCCAATTACAGCTTACGCTAGTTTATAAGATTTTTGTATCTTAATGTGTAAGACTATTGCAAAATAAAATAAATAAATAAATAAATAAAACTGATTTATACGACTTTAAAAGAGTCGCATAATATGGGTCCAACGATTCCGCCTGTATTTCTATCCAGATTCTGCGGCTTGTCGAAGTTGGCAAACGAATTGTCTTCAAACTCTATCCCTAGGGTATACTAATTTTGACACATAGCTTATATTGCAAACACCTATTTTAAGGCCTTTAAATTTAAGTTGGGAAGCTGGAATGAAGAGTATATTCTCCATAGACATATACTCTTCATTCGACCTTTTCAGAATATGAAGACACTGACCTTTACGCATACATTACCGAACTGAAAAATCATAAATCAGGGGAATGCACATTAAAAAAAAAAACAGCAAAAGATGTTGCAACAATACCAGACCAATTGTAAGTGGTTTATCCGAAACGGAAAGACTGCCGAAACTGGCTGAACCCGCAAGTGGACCAGTAGGGATTTTTTTTTTAAAACACTATCAGCAGCTGTCACGAGCAGAAATTTGCCAGCACAAAAGTGCACCACAGGCTCATCATTTAGTGCTGGTGTTAGTAAATACGTACACAAAGCAAACATATATTAATAACACAAACACAAAAGATAAAAAAATTATCTAACACTAAGACACTAGAATATGATTACGCAAACACATTTTGAGTTTAAATTTACTGACATGCAAATCAATCACATGATTGTTTAAATTATAAATTCTACTCATGCGAGTAACTGGCTCATTCCTGCCATAATTGGTCCTATGATAACCACTTATTAAAAGATCAACACTACGTAAATTGTGAGCACCACCACGGAAGTAGAATGCAATGGAGGACAACAGATCAGGAGCATCTATATTACCAGCTATAAGTTGCTGTAGGAAAACTATATCATTATTCAGTCTACGTAACATTTGAAGAAGTTTGATACGTTGACCGTAGGGGGGAAGGTTGTATGGATCATCCCATGGAAGACCTCTAAGGGCAAAACGAATAAAGTTACGTTGAATACCTTCAATTCGAATTGAGTGAATATTGTAGTACGGAGTCCAAACTTGTGAAGCATATTCTAGATGCGGACAGACGAAACAATTGTCCAAAATTGAGTAACATAGGGGTCGTCAAATACTTTAGACCACCTCTTAATAGAGCCCAGCATGGAGTTTGATTTATTAACAATAAAATTAATTTGACCAATAAAGTTAAGTTTGGGGTCAAAGAAAACTCCGAGATCTTTAAAACTATCAACATGACAAAGCATATGATCGGATAAAGAATAATGAAAAATAGAGGGAATACGTTTTCTTTAAAATGTCATATGCTGACATTTAGATGGGTTCAAAGTTAACCCATTTTTAACACACCAATGGCAAAACTATCTATGTCCGCTTGGAGTCATACTGATTGTTAACAGATTTAAAAATTTTCATATAATCTGCGTATATTAAAATATTGCTGGATTTTATGCAGGCTTTAACATCATTTATAGCAAGTATGAACAAAATAGGGCCTAAGTGACTTCGCTGAGGAACTCCAGACCGAGCAGAAAAAGATTCAGAAAACGAACCTCTAAATTTGACACGATAATCCCTACCCATAAGGTATGAATTAATCCATTTTATAAAAACAGGTGGGAAGCCATACGCCCTGAGTTTAAATCTGATTATCTCATGGGACAGCTGATCGAAAGCCTTAGAGAAGTCGGTGTATATGCAATCGACTTCATTATTATTTTCTAAGGAACTAGAGCATGCACGCAAAAAACATAACAAATTTGTAACAGTGGACCTGTTACTTACAAATCCATGTTGTTCGTTACAAATGACACTACGACACGGAAATATTAATTTTTCGCAGACTATTTGCTCAAAAAGCTTAGGAATACACGAAAGCTTAAAAATTGGTCTGTAATTCGTGATATCACCACGTTCACCCTTTTTAAATACAGGCGTGATAAAGGCACTTTTTCATAGCTTAGGGAATTTCCCAGTGCTAATGGATAAATCAAACAAATATTACTTAAGATAAGGACTAAGGGCTAGGCTGCATTTTTTAAGAACAATCGGTGCAATGCCTTCAGGTCCAGATGAGGAAACAAATTTCGAAATAGTTTCCAAATCGAAAGAAAAATTACTGAAAGTAATCTGGAAACAGCTATTTAAATAGCTAAAATAATTACCATCAATGAAAAGAGGAGAGTCACTGAATGATCTACTAAAATAGTCAGCAAACGTATTGCTAACAGCAAAGGAATCAGAAGTTTTACTATTACAGTAACTAAAATTTGCTGGATACCCATCCGCTTTTTTCTTCGAGTTAGCAAACTTCCAAAAACGTTTAGGATCACTTTTTAGTGAAAATTCCTATAAAGGTTAAAGGATACAATTTTAAACTCATTAAATAGAATTAAATAATGATCGAAATCTGATTGAAGGAGGCTTTTTAAATAAATTTTCCAAGCTCTGTTTCGTCTGGGACAAGTGGCCATTTTTAGATGACTTAACAGGTATAACTCTATCCATGCAGTCATTGATTAATGCATATCAGAGAAGATGTTCATATTTAATGGTAAATTATTAATTTCTTTAGAAAGCCTCTGAAAATTTGCTTTCCGAAAGTCGAATGCGAACGGTCATACGAATTACTGTTTTCGTAAAGATGTCCGCCTCAATAAATAGTCAATAAAAATGTCCAATGGTGGATGATTTTTGTCTATGTTAGTAGTACTTTTGTGAGATTCGTCAACAACAGTACTAACAGCGTCAGAAGAAAATACTAAATAGAGAGTTCGATTTTTATAGTTTTTTATACAGCTTGTTTGCTGTAAGTCAAAAGATAAAATGTTGTCAAGTAGCGATAGCTCTTGTTGTGCAGAGTCGATGGTGGCGATAAAGTGAGATCCTCAGAAGGCTCCCATTTAATATGAGGCAAGTTATAATCGCCAAGAAGAAGAATTGTGAATTGTGGATGAAATAAAAGTTAGACGGATAAGTCCCTGTGAAGTCCAGAAACCCAGCAGGAACATGCATTATGCTGTGAAGCAAGAGCCAAATCTTCGTGATAGCATTAATTGTTTTTATGGCCGCTTGACTGTCAAAGAATATGATATCTACGATCCATCTTTCTGTATGGAAATTAATTTCCTTTTTGTTCTTTTTGGTTCTTTTATGTTCCTTTCCTCCTTGCTTGCGGGAAAGCATGCTAGCCTTCTTATTTTTTTCATTACCTTAAGATTGGTTCCTATGTCCGCGGCTTTCCACCAGACTATGTTGCTACATTGTAGGTATAAGTGGGGGTTTGTTCCCACTTGACAGCGTTGGGCGGGTACAATACATTAGCTGTTTTCGTTACTCGTCACACTCGGTTAATAATTTTAATCGATGAAAAGCGCGCATCCAACATATTGAATATGCACATATTCCGAAGGGCAATCGTTGACACTTGCCATTTTCTTGAAGCTATATATTGAGAACTCTACTGTCTAAAAAGAAAAGAAGCTATGAACCGCTCAGAAAACAAAGTTTATTGTTAGAGGTCTCAGCGCACTACGGAGAGTGCTCTTCAAAACATGAAATCATGTGACTTCTTCAGTCTTGTTCTTCGGGCGTAGACGCAGAAGACACTATCTCCAAATACACTAACTCTAAATACTTATTTTACGTGCAATATATCGATATAATCGGCCGCTTAGTTGATTTAATCCACCAGCTAGGACAAAACTTAGCTGTTTATAGGAAAAACGTCGAGGTGGTTAACAAGTTCACCTAACTCGGGGGTTAATTACACAAGCGAGACCTTAATTAGTGGATATTCAACGATGAGCTACCATAGAAAACCACTACTACTTCGATTTGGGTGACCATTTGGACAACCGCATAGCTCAAAGCTGTATGCCGGTGTTAAATGCTGATTTCGAACGGCAGTTCTTAGTTTTAAAAGGTTTATTAAATTTTTTAGCTTTAAAACTTTGAATGTATTAGTCCAAAGCACTTTACTACTGCACCCAGAAATGCTTCACCTTAAAGACTCAATATACAGTGTGGGACATATATAAGTTTTTTTTAAAAATGCAATAAATTGAACAAAATTAAGTTACGTTTCCCAACATCGTTCAAGTGACTGCCTCGGCTGGCATCGCAGCAGCGCATTCTGTCAATTTTCCAAGACCTTGTTGATGGTTTCGAGCTATAGGTCACGGATTGCTTGGATGATATTTTCCTAAAGTGCTTAAATCGTTTCCGGATTGTTGGCATAACATCGGTCCTTCACGGTTCGCCAACAATAAAAGTCCAAAGGGGTCAATTCGCAGCTCCGAGGCGGCCAATTGACATCGATAAGACGGCGATCGATTGTAGCGTTGGCTGTGTGGCATGGCATACCATCCTGCCTGAACCAGAGATCATCCAAATCCATGTCTTCAATTTCAGTAAAATAAAAGTCGGGTAACATGGCTTTATAACTTCTCCCAAACTGCGAAGTGAAAACGAAGCATATGGTCGTGCGCCTTCAATTGCGCCTTCAATTGCTGAGTCAAAAATCCGAGATCTTTATGCAGAATTCTCCTGAGATAAGTGCGTGAAATCTTGAGTTGTTGAGATCAACGGTGAGCTGATGATTCACACTCTCGGCTACAGCTGCCATATTCTCATCGACCATGAGTGTTGTCCACTTGTATACCATTCTCACGAACTTCTTGCGCAAAATTGCGTACAGGAGGCGCGGTTGGTGCTTCATTTCGGAGAATCACTTTCCAAAAACCCACTGTTTTGGGAGAAGAACTTCCTGTCAAGATTTCGAGCGAGAAACAGCTCAAGATAGTCTCAAAATAACCTATGATTTAAAAAGAAATAACTAGATGGCACACCCTTTATTAACAGTGAGTCCACGAAGCAAACGTTAAAGTTTTCCACGAGCAACTAAAACATACAGATCGATGCATAAAAAATCTACTTTCAATCCTTCCACACATTCCAAGCGCCCATTTCACAGGCGAGAAAAAAACTAATTATTAACTATAACTTCTGTGATAGATAACAAAACCACATCCAGGGTTGTCTCTGCCATTTTGTGTCAGAATATTAATGTTCAGATGGCATGTGGTGTAAACTTATCTTGGGCACAAACAAATTATAAATCACTTTATAATGAAGGGAATAATCTTTCAGTCGCATTTTCTTTGCTCTTTCAAGTCTCGTGTCGGCCTAGATCTTATGTATATTTTGACTTGGAATTTTAATTAGATACAAACACTCATGACTGCGGTTATAGCATTGTCATTTTGTAAGAGGATACAAAATATCTGAAAATTTACAACTAATTAGCAAGACCAATATGAATATTAATTCCGAGCTTAAAACATAAATACCCTCCCCAGAAATAGCGAAATAGCTACGTGTACGTGTTAAAATAGTTTATTGTAAATAGAATTAATGCTGTTTGATTGGAGACATCAATAGTGAAGAGAAGATTAAAATATAATGTACATTGGAGCAGCGGTGATTGTTTCACTCGTATTAGATTCCATAACCTCAATCGGTGACTAATACCACAATCTACATTGTGTCACTTATAAAACCACAACAAAAGCATCTTCGAATTAATTCAAAACATATAGATTAGTAGGTGCCTACGAAGTAGTTACATTCATTCTATCTGTCCTTTTTATACATGTGTATGCGAACATCCTTAAGTGCAGTTCACTTCATATTTTAAATTAAATCGTCATTCAGGATGCAGCCAGCCTTCCTTCCTGTTACAGATCAGAGAACACTCTGCCCTGCACACCACAGCAAGTTGGCAATTCTAATTGGAAAAATGCCTCAGCAACCCACAATTCACACCATAAAACCGCACACTCCATGAGTTATTTAACTTAAGTGATGACCCATCATAACATTTCATTCGGTGCCACTTCATGAATATACAAAACATCAAGAGTTCGTGACTGGATGCTAGTGCAACTCGTACACTAATGCTGCATGCCTCCATTGGACTAACAAAAAGGCCAGTGTACCCAGTTAGTAGATAACTGAAATTATTTTATGCTGATGCAGCAGGCTAAGAGGCTCCTTCCTTTTTTCGCCCACTCGACAATGCATACACACACTTAGAGAACGCCACACCCGCTCCAGTTGCATGCATGTCAAACAGGAACAAAGTTTCAATGCACTTCTCTTGTATGATGCCCTAATTCCAATTATTCTGTCATGCCAAAATGAATCCCTTTCATAGAGCGAAAGCAAGCCCAAAAATACACTACCTACTTTTATATACTTTTACTATATATATGTACTGTAGAGCACCACCAGAGCAATGCTACGATTCAATAGACTTTACGGTTCCTGCACCGTCATGTAGACTTGAGGTATTCTACTCTACATTCTGGCTTACTTGTGTTTAATTCAACACACAACAATGGCCAAAGAATTTGAAGAGATCCTTCAGAAAGCTCAGACTCGAGCGGAAGGAAATGTGCCGCAAATGTGGCATGTGCTTGTGTATCCTTAGATAACCCATAGTGGAATGGGTGGGCCAACCAACCATTTCCAAAGGGGTTAAGGCGAAAGGTTGCGGCAAACACAATGGCAAAGGATAAGAGGAAGTAACATTTTAAACAACCCAGCCAGCCCGCCTACAAGCCAAACACAGAAGGTGAACCAGCACCCGGCCCAGAGGATATCCCAGGATATCCCAGCAACTGAGGAACGTACGAGTGCGATGTTCTACTCATTTATCAGGAAATGAGCAAAATTATAGGGACATCTATTGCAGCAGGATGATGGCTAAGAATTTTAAAGAAAACGATTCCACACCACCTAAGTGATGGCAAAGTAAAAACGCTGCAATGCAGGAATTCTTTTTCTTATTTGTGTCGCCGAATACGTACGATGGTTCGTTAGTTGGGGTGGGGTCTGATGGGGGACTTGGCTTGAAAATTATTCACTTGGGTGATGATGGGGTGGATTTCTTCTGTGTCTTCCGACAGGAGGTCTTTCTTTATTTTTGCTTGTTATACGTAATTGTGGAATTGGAATTTGTATTTGGCTGCTCTTCGCCAAAATCGATTAAGTTCCGTGACGATATATTAGTGTGTTGGGAGTCAGTGTTTAATTGAACCTAAATGAGTATCTGGCTGATCAGGTAATTTTCTTACGCCTCAGTGGAGTGAAGAAGTCACGTGGAAGAGAAAGGAATTTAGAAAAGTTCGTAGAAGGAGATAACGAGGTGGATTTTTGTTTTCAATATTTTACACCGTACCTGATCTTTAAATAACTTATTCTGTGACACGACTGCCTTCAATCCCTTGCGGTGCTAGCAGTTATCCAAGCGTTGTAGTGTTCGTCATGGCTGAGTCTTTAAAACTTGAATTCGGTAGTCCTTGTCATCTTAAACCTGGGGGATTCGGAAATTCTTTTGCCTGGAGCACTATTTTCCATTCCCTTGATGCGGCTGAGCCTTACAAATGCGCCTTACAAAATATCGAAACATATACGTATTTGAAGAGCTCTGCTGGTAGACCATCAGATTCGACGATATTGTTGTTCTTAAGCCCTTTTATAGCTAAGCCGACTTTTTTCTTATACTGGATGGCGGGACTGGGTTTACGCGGGTTTTCTATTTTCAGCTTTCGGAAATGCTGCTTTAAAACATTTCTAATATGTCTACTTCGATATTTCGAAGAGCCTGCGTTGGAGTCTTAAAGGCAGCATCCATTTGCTTGGCTTTCTACAAAAAAAAACTCCGGATGTTGTTTAGATTTCGAGACTCTTCGATCTCCTTGAGTTTGGACTCTGCGTAGTCTCAATTGTTCTGCTTTTATCCCTTGGCTCCAAGACTTGCCTTGCTATCCTTGCTTTCCGCCACAGATGAGTAACTAACCGGATAGTCAACTCAGCATACCCCTGTCTCCTGGAACACGCAAAAAATTTAACAAAAAATGGATGCAAGAATCCTCTCTTAAATGAAAACGTCTAACCACAGAGGGTGCTGTTGATTGCCAAAAATATGGTGTTTGAAGCCGAGTTTGGTATTAATGATCCATATATGACATTTTTTCAAAATCGATTCCTTGGCAGAGTACCGTAATTGTGTGCGTTAGCTAGTTCAATTTTATTTTCAAACACTTATGCATTCAGAGTTCTACGCGTAAGCCAAATACCCTCCCAGTCGACTATCTGTAGAAGTACTTATCTCTGCTTTTCGCAGTAGCGTTTTCATGTGTGCGTCTTCGCGACCCTGAGTGAGTGAGTGAGTGAAGCCTCTGGCTACTCCAGCTTAGCCAATGCGTTTTCTCGTTGAACAGTTGAGCAGTTGACGTTTGTATCTATCAGCACACAGGGTCGTTTTGTGGATCCTTAGTCTTGGAAACCTAGTGGTACTTATTGCCCATGCAGGAAAACCGACTGTCTGGGCAGTGGCATAGGGGATGTTCCACAGACTCCATTCCCTCTTCATCTCTGCAACTTCAGCACAAATTACTTTCAGCCTTTTTCTATATTTCCAATGACACAGTGTCCGGGTAATACCTTAACGAAAAACCGGAATTGGCTTATTTCAAAAAAAAGACAAGGGCCTTTGTTCTTTTGTTGTCAATATTGGACCACAAACGTTGGGTTATGGCGCACCCGCTAGTGTTCCGTATTAGTTTAGATTAGGAAATGATGTGGGATTTGGTACCCATATCACCGCGGAAACTCTGGGCCTATTGTAATGCCCTCGTTTAGAATTCGCCTAAGATGCCTGATTTGTGGATAGATTCGGCTAAGACTGTTGCTAAGCAATCACAGTGGCACAGAATGTCCTCTGCTGTTTCTTCTTCTTCGTGGCACATTCGACAAGTGTTGTCTTGAGCAATTCCCATAGCCATAAGGTGTTTGTTTTACTCTGCAGTGTATCGTCAGGACTCCCGTGACTGTGTGTGTTTACCCGCTGGCTATTTGGAGGAGTTGCTTAGTTCTTTCTGGAGATGGGGATGATAGAAATAGTTTCTCCTGTCTGTTACCTTCAGTTTCGAGGAGAATGAGCAGGCGGATGAACTTGCAAGAATAGGAGGGCTACTTGTTGGTAGTGAGGTTGCTGACATCAAACCTCCCCTTTGCATAATAAAGGGCATGATTAAGGAAAAAAATTATCAGGTCTGCCAATCTAAGGTTGAAAAGTCTTGAGGGATACAGGGTATCTAAGGCTCTATGGCCGATTTTCGATAGTAAACGATCTATAGAGTTAATAAATCTGAGCAAGGTTAAGCTTAGAACATTAAGAGGAATTCTGCGGAAACATGCAAAGATTAGCGGATACAGATATCTGTAGATACTGTGGAGATCTGCATGCAACCGAGGACATAACACATATACTGTGTGAATGTGAGGCAATAATGCGCAGTCGAAGAAAATTCTTGGGGAAATACTTCTTTTTAAGGCCCTCTTAGGTCTATGCAGGAAAATTGTTTAAATGGTTCCCCCAGGGATCGCGATGGGGCTGTTATGGTGCCTAGTGTTGTATGGCGGATTTCGTTTTCACTACCCACCTGTTTAACCTAACCTAACCTAACCTACCTTCAGTTTCCCCCATTAATGAAGTGAGCTGCGTGGCGTGCCCGTGCCACAGAATGGTCTAGGCATCGTTAAAAGTGCCGCAGATCCTTTCCTGGCTAGTTCATCAGCCTTTTCATTTCCATCGAAGCCACTTTGTCCAGGCACCCAGATTAATTGGACTCTATTGGTGCTGGCTAGTGTTGTTACAATTTCTCAGACTTGGTTAGAGGTAATTTCAAAGGCGCAAATAGAAGCATTGCTGTCAGATAGAATATAAATGTTATTGTCAGTGACGTTCCTGTTAAAATTCTCTCTTATGCCGAGCTCTATTGCATGTATTTCGGCCTGAAATGCGGAGTTATTTTCTTACATGCTGGTATATACGAAAGATTCTGTGGTCTCTCCGTATACTCCTGCTCCAATTAAGTCATCTGTCTTGGAACTATATGTATACCAGACTAGTAAGTTCGTAGCAAATTCACCTTTGAGCTGTTCCTAGTTTTGTTGTTCTGGGAATGGAACTTTGAAGTTGTGGCATCTGTCTGTCAGTGTCCTAATACTTTGTCTGTACTAAGCTGTAATGCAGGGTCGGGATGGATTCCTATCTTGCCTTGCATGTAGGCTTTTGTCTTTGCTTCCTTCTGAATAAAGAGATGAAGGGGGAAAGTTTGGGAAGGGCTTCAAGCGCTGCGGTGTGAGGAGAGCCTGCGAGATCTATGCTCAGGCATAGCGATGGTTACTCCATTTGATGTAGCAGCTGGTTGGCACGCTGGCATACGCTCGGCTTAGCTCGCCGTATTGGTCGGGGATCTTGCTGCATATCTCGCCCCCACAAAACAAATTTATTATATATTCGTGCCAAAGAAAAAGAAAGAGGAATAATAGGTACACCTTAAGTGCACAGTAGACTGACAAAAAAAAATATGCTTTGCATTTGAAGAACCAGGTATTAAAAATGCTAGGAATACTTGCATAAAATCATTTCAGAATTACAAAACGGTTCTTATCCTCAGTTCTTGCAAATACATCCTCCTATAGTTGCGATGGCGTAGCTGTTATGTCCATCGCTTCGAAATACCCGCCCAGTATGACACGTCCAATCGTATCACACCTTGTCATCAACTTTCCGATAAACAAAACTAAAGAACTTGTTGACGACCCCTTAACCTGTCCGCATTTCAATTTCACTCCTTTAACACATTGCGAACCAAAATATAATGCAAGTATTACACAAAATAATCTTCATCTAGATAAACATCGTATCATTTATTTGACTTTATATAAGATTTCACCAATTCAAAATTCAAGTTATTTAATTTTACTAATAGTATTCCCTGTTTCATAAACACTAACAAAATTACCTAAAATCTTCTAATTTTCCACCTCGGATCACATTCATTAGATCTATTCAATTATAGTAGTAATAGTATTTATAGCTACGGAATATACTATTTTATAATTATACCTCCCTTAATCTTAGTTTTAAGTGTGTAACACTTGTAAAATATTTTATATGCTTTAGCATTCAATTTACTTAACTTAAAATCGCAATGTAGTTATTATTATTTTAATTTTAATATTTAATATTTCATTTTACTTGCTCTTCGGCATTTCGACCATACTTCTGATTCATACATACTGTGTCGTGGTCGCATAGGTAGGATTGATGACTGTAAGCGGTTGCGCTGCTGGCTGATTTGTTTTTTTTTTTAATAATAGCAGAAATGAGATGAGCTTGATGTTTTTGATAAGACAGGAGTGGGGGTTGGATATTGTTGATAGCAGATTATGTTATTCCTGCAATCCATGCCTGATTGGTATTTGGCAGCGGAGTTGCTTGATGAAACAATTTCAATGATTAAATAATGTAGATCTTCGAATTTATTTACGTATGGCTAGCATACGTCCCACTTGCAGGCAGATTAGTGTCGGTATGAATGCCAACTTTCGAGCGAGGCAATGGAAAGGGTATTTGTTAACAACCAAAAGCAGTTTGGGAGATTGTCAACTTTATTTGCCCTTCACCGTGTATTTGCACCCGTTAGAGAACTAGTCTGACAATGTCTGAAACTATTTAATTTTATATGATCAGCCACGATCAATTATACTTAAAGTGAATTTAAGAAGGTATTACCTGGTTTATGCACTTCTTTTTCTCTGGAACCTATTGCGTTCTCACAGGTATATCCGAACTTATTATCACAAGCAAAAAATAAATTATTTGTATATATATAAAATAAATTGTTTAACACGTTGATGTTACCGTGTAAAGACGTCACGCTCGTTCGAAGTGTATAGAGAAAAGAAAGTAAAGAAACGCGGAAATAGCTTACATGTTGCAGTGGGATGTACCATCACTATCGACCTCTACGCATTGCGCGTGAAACTACATGAAATATTTAACGAAAAAAATTGTCTCTATGAACGCAGTAGGAAATACAGGGTGACAATGCAATTATTTTGAAATTGAATGGTGTTTTAAAGCTGAGGTACACTTGTTCACTTAGTATTGCAGCTGCACGTTACAGCGGTTGGCGCTGTTCTCATTGCAAAAGATGTATACACGCAAGCTAGTCTTTGCATTTTGTGTTTTGCTTTTGCCACCAACATGGTGCTGCATATGCAATGATAGGTCTAGCGATTTCCAGCGATGTACATCCATAATGCCAATTTGTGGTTTAGGCCCCAGTTTTTTCCCAGTAGATTTTTGCAGGTCTCAAGGGAAATTCTAGCTTTGTCTATTGTCTCTAGTGTTCCGTATAGTGCTAGTGAAACCGTCGATTAAACTATTAGTGGTGTTGAAAAGCGGTGGCACCTGTCCACCGTCTGTTAGTAAGTTTAGGTATGAGCGGTATCTGGCCATTCCATCCAGTTTTTCGTTTTTCCACGCCAACGTATCCAGAAATCCAGCTGAGTAGAACAGAGAGATGTCGTGAAACACCGAGTGCTAAGGAGCAATCTGTGGCACACTTCGCGTTAACAAAGTTATTGCCGATTATCTTAAGTGCTTCTTGACAGTCCACACAGATAGTTATTTCAATTACTTTCTGTCTGTCTGTGCTGCTATCTTAAATGCAAAAATATCAGTTGGAAAAACGCTGCCGGTATCAGTCCTGTCTTTGAACCATCCGTGTAAATTGGTATAGCTTCCATAAAAATAGGTGTAACAGTTGACAAAAAAATACCAATACCACATGTACTCTGGGTGATTGAGAACCCAGAGTACGCAGTAACAGATCCTCTGGTGATTTCATGACATATCTAACCGAAAAGTGGAACCAATCTATTCACCATGGTGGTGAAAGTAAGGTCGTTGCGCTTGATATTTCAAAGGCATTTGACAGAGATTGGCATCAAGCTCTCTTGTCGAAACCGAAAGACTTTCCATCCTCGGTATGTGCGTTAACGACAAACTTCGTTAGAATGACCACATATTCGATGTCTCCAAGAACGCTGCGAAATGTCTAGGCTTCCTTAAGCGATGCAAGAAATATTTCACTCCTTCTGATGTGGCTAGAATCTTCAAGGCGTTTATTCGCCCAAAACTTGAGTACAACGCTCATATCTCGTCTGGCGCACCAATGACATATTTGGAGCTACTTGACAGGATTCAAAAACGTGCGGTAAAATTTATTGGCGATCGAGACGTCACGAAATCATTTGACTCTCTTAGTCATCGTCGTGATGTCTCCTGTCTGTCATTGTTTTATCGGTACTTCCACCACAAGTGCTCAAATGAAATAGCAAATAGTTGCATTCCACCCCTACAGCAATTCAACCGCAATACTCGCCATGCTAGGAATGCACATCAGTTTACCCTCAAGCCTGTATTCGGACGTACAGTGGAATACAGGGATTCGTTTCTTAACCGTACAATACGAATATGGAATGCTCTACCCCGGTCTGTTTTTCCTACGCACTATAGCTTACAGACATTTAAAACCAACGTGCATCGGTTTCTCCTTTCCCGCACTGTGTTACTTCATTATAAGGGTATCCAAAATCCCAAATTATAGAAAGAAAATATGTCTTCCGTATGTGTTTGTATGCTTAAAAGATGACTATTTGCAGGATATTACTCCAATCAAAAACTTCAAAACATGATGTTTTCCCCTCCTCCCAATTCATATGATTAAATTTGAAATGAAATTCAATTCAAACACAACCAATTTCGATGCCACAAATGTCATAGCTTTACCACCAGATGGCATGTCATTTCGAATACCATCCGTCATCGCGTTTCATAAATTAAATCGCTCAGAACCGAAACGAAAACACACAAAAAGTGTAATCTCGAGCTGAAATGAAATTCACCGGCGACATTATGTCTCAACAAGAGACATCAAAAAAAAATACTTCTGGGACTTCCATAGTTCCCATATTTGTTTCCCACCTCAAAAAATTCATTATCAACAGCAGCTCACTGTGTTGTGTACCCTATCATCGATGTGTCACATGCACCACCTCCGGAACCGCAAACAATCAAAAAAAGCAAAAACTCGAGAAGGATTATTTTTTATTTTTTTTTTTTTCTTATTTTTCTCAATGGATAAAAGTAATTTGATTCCCTTGGATCCTGGATCCCTGGATCTCTCTCACATATTCAATTATTTTTTCACATGAATTTATTTCTTTATTGTTTTCAAAGAAACATCACTCATTCGGATTGTCGTCACTATCTTTATTCACGACGCACCGACTGTCATCCCGCCGCTCGGGGGCTATAAGCTTCACGGGTCCCTGTTGTCAGGCCCCGTGTCGGCCGCCAACATTCTTCAAATGACACTATGTAGGTACACATCCGGTAATTATTTAACTGTTCTTTCGCACGTACATATATACATAGTATAATCCTGCCACTACCCTGGATATCTCTATGCTCTGCTATTTTTTATTCTTGGCCTTTTTTTTTTTTCTTCGTGTCTGGTTTTCTTTCATTGCTCAGGGATGTGAACGGAAGGAGAAGGCAAAAGCACGAGCTGCTCGGTTGACACTCGAATGAGTGATAAACGAAAGTGTTAGAACCATTTTTTTTAAACGTAGATGGTGAGGGAGGGAAATACGAGTGTAGGTGTCAAGGGAATTCAAATAAAATAAAAAAAAAGGCTCAGCAGAAACTGAAAAATGGTATTTCACAGAAGCCCGACGCCGACGACGATGACACTCTGGATCTGGTAAGAGACTGACTACAACTTACCTTGGGGCTGTAAAGTTTCACTTGATGATAATCGTGGAACGTTTCCACATCATTGGTAGAGCGTCGGCGGCTGACAGTGCGACAGCAGCAGTTTAAAAACGTGATTTATCTCTATGAGATTTGTATTCTTTTGCCCGTCCCGTTCGTATCGCATCCCATCGCGTTGTCGTCGTCAGTCTTGTATATTGCAAAAATTACCCGCAGGATACCTATCAAGCGACACGAAGGAAACGGCATGTAAATATAAAAATGTTTGCCAATTTTAAATTTCATAAAGTGTTAGATGGAGTCTGTAGACGCAGCCACAAGGAATCGCAATAGTATTAAGAATTTATCCCTGTGAAGGTCTTTGTTCAATTTTAAATGTTAATAGGAAATTTATGCAATTCTTTAGACCGATTCGAATCAAAACGAAATTTCAATGAGATAAATAAGGACCAAAAGATTGAGTTAGGCTTTGAACTTATACATTATAATGAAGTTATCTGAAGGTTTTATGCAGTTCTTTTATGGTAGGTAGGTGAATTTATTTAATAAACGCTTTCTGAGAGAGGTTATCCCGATGCCTGTTTATATTCAATGCTTTACTGCGCATTTAAAATTCCCATAGGACAGCTAAAGAATGAAACTCTTTATTTTACTGCACTAACAGATATTTCGAGAGACATCCCAGCGAAAGCACCTGCTTATACCGACAATAACATGCGGTTACATCTTATAGAGCTTATTCAAAGGGTTTTATCCTTTGAAGTCGGCGCACAAGATTTATCCGGTCTAGAAGTTCTAATGCAGCATTATTGCAATGGCCAAGAAGGCGAGTGCGTTGTTTACGCATTTGAAATTTCGTATTTCATCTTCAACGGTAGTTATACTTAGAGCTCTGTGAATATCGGCGTTTCTGATATACCACGGCGCATTTACGATTCTTCTTAGAACTTTATTTTGGAAAGTCTGTAAAATGTTAACATCACTTGCTTTGGTACAACCACAAAGGTTTTAACAGTTGCTAGTGTAAAACAGCTTGTTTTGCATACTGAGTTTGGAAAATCTTCCAATCAGCACATGCATTTGATTATATCTGAGCACGAGCTCCTCGCTTTTCTTCTTAACATGCGATTTCCATTTTAGTTTTGTGACTATTTGGCCTCATTTACTTACGGAATTTGTATAGAGTCAATAAAAATGGTTAGATTGCTTACATTTCTGTAAGTTTTTGTCCATACGCATATTTTTTCGATAGCTCGTTGAAGCTTTATACGTATCTTGTGGTATATCTCGAGTGTATACGATCATGATTACGATTATATAATATAATTGGGAATACTCGTTTGCTTGTTTAACGCGAAAGAGTCTGTCAGCTAAATAAGAGCTTAATTCTGATATTAAGCACCCGGAGTTATTTCCCTCTACATTTATTGTTTTTCGTGATGACGATCTTAAGCCCCGTAACCTTGGCTCTCCTTGTCGAGGTATCCTACTGGCTGTACATAACAGCCTTGACTCGTCTCTCAATGCTTAATTGACTTTTTTTCAATTAAAATAACACTACCCCGTAGGTCCCTGTACGTTATGTGTTGTTACACACTACCAGCTCAACCCATTGAATCCTACCAAGTTGCTATTGATGCGATTAACAAAATTATCGACTCAGCTGATTCCCTTGACGATATCCTTATTCTCGGCGGCTTTAATCTGCACAAAGTTGCAATGGACTCCATCAGATGGAGTCGC
This sequence comes from Ferdinandea cuprea, assembly GCA_963576555.1. Classification (NCBI taxonomy): domain Eukaryota; kingdom Metazoa; phylum Arthropoda; class Insecta; order Diptera; family Syrphidae; genus Ferdinandea; species Ferdinandea cuprea. Next base: position 41,907,449 of record OY754961.1, read on the forward strand.
CTCTAATAGCTACTCGACAAAAGATCCTGATTAACAGACTCAAGACTTTCTCAAGTAAGCGAAGTCTCAAATTACATGGGTAGGCAATTAGACCTTATTTTTACAACAGATCCAATTAACTCTTCTGTCTCGCTTTGTCCCCTATCTCTATCCACTATTGATAACTTTCATCCTCCTCTTCTTCTTTCCATCTTTCACAACTCTCCACTCCAGACCATTGCTTCCACAGATTATCACCTCTAACGACTTCCATAAAGCAATTTTTTGCAAAATTAACGCATATCTCGAAAGGTGTTCCTTTGATTTTAGTAGCCTATCTTTAAATGATGCGATGATTTACAGAGAACTTTTTAATTCTTTATCCCCGTCCCCTTTTCTCGACACAAAACATCATCTACATCCCCTCCTTGGTATAATCGAAGACTTCGCTCTTTACGGAACAAAAGGAATAAGTTATGCGCAGTTTTCCTTCGCACCAATTCTTATTCTGACTACCCTAACTATCTCGGTACTTACTTTCAATTTAACCAACTTTGCAATTTTCCCTTGGAGCGCTCCCTTACAAATGCGGAAATCTTATAAATGACCCCAAGTCTTTTTACCAATTCGTCAACTATCTGATGGATACCCTACCTCCCTATCTTTCGAAAACAAATCATCAACCGATCCACACACTATTGCCAACTTTTTTGCTACCCATTTCAAACAATCTTTTGCCGAAAACACTTTCGTACCGGACCCCTCTTACTTCAATTACCTACTTAACCCTACTTTGGTCCTTTTCTATTTCATAGCTTTGATCCTAATCTCATCGAATTTAAGTTACAAAATCTCAGTGATGAGTTCATACCCGGCCCAGACGGTATCCCCGCCATATTGCTTAAAAAATTTTCTTCCAACCTTTCGCTTCCCCTTTTTAACCTTTTTCATGTATCTATTTCACAAGGAGAATTTCCTCAGGTTTGGAAGACCTCTTTTATAACCCCGATACACAAAAAAGATCAAACAACGAAGTAATCAACTATCGTCCCATTGCTAAACTTTCTCACATACCCAAACTCTTAGAGAGTATTTTATACGAAGCCTTAGGCTTTCAATGTAAGTCCGTCATGGCTTCCTGAAAGGTAGATCAACTACTACAAACCTCGTCGAGTTCGTCTTCTTTTCCCTCTCTGCTTGAGGGAATGGAAACAAAGTCGATGTAATTGCAACCGATTTCAGTAAGGCTTTTGATAGGATATCTCATCAATTAATCATCTTCAAATTGTCTGCCCTAGGTTTCGAACCTATATTGTTAAAATGGATTTCCACTTACCTAGAAAGCCGTTCTTATAAAGGGTGATCCATTTCGAGGTTCCCTACTTTTTTAAAGAAAAAAACACAGAAAATTAAAATTTAATGGAGAATGTTTATTATCATTTGAAAGAACATTCTTTGGCATTTATTTTTTGAAGATTATGTCAATCAAATGTTGGCCGTTGCTACGTCGCAGATGGTCCATCCGTTGAGTCCAATTTTCGATCACTCGTTCGAGCATTTCGACTGGTAACTGGCGAATGACACGCGTGATGTTTTTCTCCAAGGCCTGAATCGAAGCGGGTTTGTCGGCATAAGCTTTTGACTTTACATATCCCCACAGGAAAAAGTCTTACGGTGTGATATCACACGATCTTGGTGGCCAATTGACCGGCCCAAAACATGAAATTATGTGCTCACCGAAATGTTCTCTCAATAAGTCCATTAATTGATGCGATGTGTGGGAAGTGGCGCCGTCTTGCTGAAACCAAATGTCGCCGAGATCACGAGCTTCAATTTCAGGCATCAAATAGTCGGTTATCATGGCACGATAACGGTCGCCATTGACGGTTACGTTCGCACCGGCATAACTTTTAAAGAAATATGGACCGATGATTCCACCGGCCCACAAACCACACCAAACCATTGTTTTTTCTGGATGAAGTGGCAGTTATTCAATCTCTTCAGGTTGCTCTTCGTCCCAAATGCGGCAATTTTGTTTGTTTACATACCCATTGAGCCAGAAATGGGCCTCATCGCTAAACAAAATTTGCCTCGAAAACGTCGGATCTTCTTGGAACTTTTCAAGGGCCCATTCGGAAGTGAAAAGTTCCAAGAGCGAAGCGATGTCGCTTGGTAAGGTCGAGCGACTTCAGTTGTTGCACAAGCTGTATTTTGTACGCTTTCAATTTAAGAGCTTGACGTAAAATGCGTCAAGTCGTTTCATACGTCAGTCCGAGTTGCTGCGAACGGCGCCGAATCGACTCTCTACGGTCTTCGTGTACACTCTCAGCTACAGCCGCTATATTTTCTTCACAGCGTGTTGCACGTGGTATATTCGGTCGAATATTATCCAATAATGAATGCTGGGTCTCAAAATGGGTGATGGTGTTGCGAATAGTAAGCTCAGTAGGCCGATTATGTTGACCATAAGTTGAGCGAAGTGCACGAAACACATTCCTCCCAGAACGTAAATTTTCATAATAAAGTTGAATAATTTGTAAACGTTGTTCACGCGTAAGTCTTTCCATTATGAAATGCCAAACAATACTAAACAAAAATAACATGACAGCATGACACGACTTACACGTGATCTGTCAAAAAAGGCTATTGAAAAAAGTATATATACTTGGATCACCCGTCAGTGTTCGCCTCAGAGCCTTCCTCTCGGCTCCTTTCATGGCAACCTCTGGTGTCCCTCAAGGTAGCCATCTAGGTTCGCTTCTCTTTATCCCTACAATAAATGATCAGGAGCGGATCATTAAACATTCCTCCCTCTCCCTCTCCTTCTACGCTGACGATACCAATTTTTTCAAAACCATTTCTTGACTTTGATAATTTTTCGATTTGGTGCATCAAAAATTGCTTAGAGCCTATTAGAGTCTATTACCTTTTCTCGTTAGCAAATACAGTCCCCTCCCCGAATATACCATCTCCTAGGTCAGCCTATACCCCTTGTACAATCTCTTCGCGATCTTGGTATACTGTAGAACAGGGAGCTAACATTCGTTCGCACATTGATGAGATAATTCTTAAAGCTAGCTCTTCACTTGGTTTTGTTAAACGGTGGTCCAAAGAATTCTCCAACCCTTATGTGACAAGATCCCTTTACATTTCCTTTGTTCGCCACCTTCTCGAATACGCCAATCAAGTATGGTCGCCCTTTCATAGAGTTCATATATCCAGAATCGAGAGCATTCAACGTCGTTTTCTTCGACTCGCTCTTCGAGGTTTATCCTGGAACGACCCTATTATCTTGCCATCCTATCAAAACCGCCTTAAACTTATAAACTTGAAGACCGCAGGGACATAGCATTCTCTTCATTCAATCTCAGGTTCTATCGATCTCGCGTCTATTTACAAATCTAGTTTCTTCAACACTAACCCTCGTAATTTACGTTGTCCTTATTATATAAGTACCATAACTTGTTATAAACCTAATAAATGGGGGCATTCGCCAGCACCAAAAAATAAAAAATTAAAATCTCAAAACATTGATTTGAAGGAGCATTTTTAAGTTTTTATTTTAATCCCGTATGCCATACTTTATCAAAGGCTTAAGAGACACCAAGAAAAACGCTATAACAAATTTTTTTCTCCTCATTTTCGCTGGTTGTTCTGTATACCTGATAAATTGTAGAGTGACCACACTCCGAATTGGTGTATCCGAATTAGTAATCCGGCATTACTCGGCGTTCTTCGCTTTAATATAAGTTTTTCAAATATCTTCAATTATTTGCTATTCCTATAGTCTATAGGATTTTTTTATCATTTGGAGGTTTTCGTGGCTTAGGAACCATCATAATCTCAGCCATCTTCCACTATCGGGGAACATACAAAAGCCTTATCGAAGCGTTTATGCGATAAACAATTTTAATTAGTGGTTTTCTGGGAAACTCTTTAAGAACCTGTCCCGTAATGAGAGTTCGACTAGCTATACTTCTGTAATTTGATAATTGTCATTTACCGCGGTTGGAATTAAGTCCAACGAATTGTTAGAACTTTTATATCTTTTATAAGCCGTTAGGCTTTCGAAATACGTAGAGATTTCAAGATTTTTAAAGTCCCGAATTTCTGGAAATATTAGAAAATTCATTACAACTCTGATGATGCAAAAATTAGCCTCATCGTTGAACGTACACGCTACAAGAGCGTAACTATCACGACCTTAAAAAATATTTGCCAAATTCGTATCAATTTTTCCACTGAGACAACTCAAATGCCGGTGTTGTTGTTGCATTTTTGTGTTTCCATTTTTTTTGGACATGGATTCTTTAACATGAAGATTACCAAAGATCTTGAAACTTCTTCAATCGATCTAGCTTCGTTACTCCTACTGCCAAGCGAAATTTCTTCATCTCAACTGCTGTTCGTTTTAACTTTTTGTACGTTGTCCAACATAGCGAACCGTATGTGAAATAAAATCTTATAAAAATTCAAAGCATATGGCTTAGGAAACTTAACATAATTTTCTGTAGACATTTATACAGGGTAAACAAGGAGTGCAAGGAGTTTCCGTCTAGGATATGTACAATGTTATTATAAAAACATAAGGAAAGGCTACAGTCCGCTTGGGGCGAACAGTATGATACCCTATCCATATCCCTATATGCCCCAAAGAAAAAAGCATTATGAAGATGATGTCTCGCATTTCATTTCATTCTATTAATCAAAATAAAGAAGAGAAAAGTTTTTTTTGAAAAAAACGCCCACAAAAAGAAGGCGTTGCAAAAAACTTTATATTACAAACCTACATATCTTGTGAAGGTTATAACACTCTATATCTTTAACTTTAGCTTTAAAACGATTTTTTCTAAATTTTGGGCGTGGCAGTGGGCGTATTCAAAAAATGCTTACACTTAACCATTTCGGAGCCCTAGGAAATATGTGGTTTCAGCTTCCTAGCTTAATTTTAAAGGCCTAAAAATTGCGTACGGACGGACATTGCTAGATAGTCTTAGGATTTGGTCCTGATCATAAATATATATACTTTTATGGGTCTACGACGAATATTAAGGGGTGTTACAAACTATGTGTCAAAAAATTAATATACCCTTAGGACAGGGTATAACAATATTGATTTTCGGACACGTCCATGGATTAATTCCCACATACGCTGGATGTAGCAGTTCGCTGTCTATTAAAATGTAGGAGTCTACATTCTAGTGATCGTTAACTAGAAATTCAAATAAATAACAGCAACTTAACGGATCGACCACAAGAGTGCGACACTAAAGCAACCTGCCGTTTAGCATAATTTCTCTTTCGTATATTTTTTTCCTTCACAAAATACCCGAAAATGAACAGCAACAGCAGCCATTTGCTAGAGCCACAGCTAAAGTGGATGCTCCAATAATTCAACCGCAAGAAAATTCAGGGGAAGGCCAATTGAATCGATTGCAAGAACTGCAGCAATAACTTAACTTAATAACTTAATAATAACTGCAATAACTTCGCAGAAGGCACAAGCAGTGGCATTCGTACTCGTGTGCGAATAACCGCCACTTTGGCGCGAAAATGTAAAGCAATGGTTTTTGCAACAAGAGGTGCAGTTAACGCTTGTGAATTTGCGGTCTGAAGCCCGATCAGACCACAGACACGAAAGTACAGACGTTATCATTGATCCACCAGCAGGTAATTCAAATGTTCAATTAACAGAAGAACTCATTTCTCGTTTGGCCCCATCTAGAGACACACAGATCAGGCAAATTTTAAATTGAGAATAGCTACGTGACAGGAAGCTGTCAGAATTTCTTCGACGTTTGAAGGATTTAGCTGGAGCTACCATGACCAACCACTCTTTGAACGCAATTTGGATTAACAGATTGCCCATTAAAACTTAATCTTCCAGGTACAGCCGATATTCCTACAAATCTGGACTACCTTGGTCTCATCGCGGACAGAATTAACGACATGGTCGACTCTCACACAAAAAATGGAACACCTGACTAGGCAATTTGAGGCAATGTCCATGAACTGGGTACACCAAAATAGCAGGCTGAATAGTTCGATCCCGCTCTCGTGACAGGCAACACAGAAACGTTACACCGGCTTCAAACGAGAAAAAAACAGTACTTCAAACTTAATCTTCCAGGCATAGCCGAGATTCCTTCAAATCTGGACAACTTTAGTCTGATCGCAGACAGAATCAACGACGTCATTCCACAGCAACAAGTTGCCAGAATGACTTCCAAACCAGAATCGGCATGGTCGACCCTCTCACGAAAATGGAACACCTGACTAGGCAATTTGAGGCAATGTCCATGAACTGGGTACACCAAAATAGCAGGCTGAATAGTTCGTGGTCCCACTCTCGTGGCAGGCAACACAGAAACGTTACACCGGCTTTAAACGAGAAGAAAAACAGTACTTCAAACTTAATCTTCCAGGTACAGCCGAGATTCCTTCAAATCTGGACAACCTTGGTCTCATCGCAGACAGAATCAACGGCGTCATTCCACAGCAACAAGTTGCCAGAATGACTTTCAAATCAGAATCCGCATGGTCGACCTTCTCACAAAAAATGGAACACCTGAGTAGGCAATTTGAGGCAATGTCCATGAACTGGGTACACCATAATAGCAGGCTGAATAGTTCGAGATTGGTAGATACGGGCTCGGATGTTTCGGTGTTACAGCACAACTGTCCACGAATGTCTACGCCATCCGACTATATACTCCCTAACCCCCAACTGGAATTCCGATATTAACCTATGGTTTTCGTAGGTTGCAGTTGAACTTAGGTCTGCGACGTAATTTCACGTGAGTGTCATAAGTTCTGATTTTTTAGCTTTCTTTCAACTTCTCGTGGACGTATCGCAGAACAAATTGCTTTACGGAATCACCGTACTGTCCATACTAGATGTCACGCATACGTGGTCTCATTACAAGTCGAATCTGTTTCTGAGGTTTCGAAGTACATCTTGCATGACAGATGGAAGCTTCAAGGAAATTCGACAAGCCACCGTTCATCACAGCAATACAATAGCTGGTCCTCCAATTAGCTGCAAAGCGCGACGTTTGGCCTTAATCCAATAGCAAAAAAGAAACGTGCAACAGAATTTAAAGGTTTCCGTGCAATATATTCATCCTCTAATGTAGGAAAACTGTTGCTAAAGGCTCGTTAACATATTTATAGCTCTATGAGTCAAGTTCAATAAGACCTCATAATGCGATTAAGAAAGTAAAATATTTCGTCCCCACATTAACGCCATAACTAAACTTTTTGGTAAAAGTATTAAAAGCAGAAAAAATTTGCATAAAATTTTTCGGCGGAAAATTAAAGCAGTTAATGGAAGTAAAGCGCTCTCCCTTGTAATTGATAACGGCCAATTCTGGTTCTGTAAAAACATAAAATCAAAATATTTTCCCTCTTTTACCGCAATTCCGATTCTCATTCTACGAATCAATTGGAAATTAATTTTTCGGTGAAAACGTGAAACGCTTTTTATTACAGAGTGAATTGTAAAAATGAAATAAATATGTGAGAGTGAATGTGAAACCGATTTGTTCGATTCACTTTTTCACAAAACCGGAACCCAGATCACACTACCAATATGAATTTAACCCTCGACCCGTGCACTGGGCATTGAGTGCCCAAAGGAAATTTCAAATCGAATTTTAACATCCATATTATTGGTCTATGGCATGCAAGAAAGATATGATTTTTTAGGGCGTACAATATCCGAGTTAACACTTTTTTGAAGTACATATAAATTGGATTTAATTGAAAAAAATTCTTCTCTTTCTCTTTGATTTCATATAAAAAATTTAATTTTCTGACTGCCATGTACACGATAACTTCAAATTTTACAGTACACGGATCGAGGCTAAAGTTTAATTAGGGTCTGCCATCTAACGGTTTTCTTTTCAACTAGTGCTTATTTCGCGAATGGTAACACTTAGCTCTTGTCTGATTTGAGAAATATTTTACCGCTATACCGCTGCAGGAATATGGTTATGTATACGCTTGAACAACGCTGGGAAATCGCAGAATGTGTGCGAAAATTGCATACGGATTTTGGAAGAAGAAAAGCACCGTCAGCTCCGTATGTTCGTTATCTTGTGAAAAAAGTGAAAGAAACTGGCATCCTCATCGATAAACCAAAGCGTGAAAAGCCAAAAACAGTGCGTACACCCGAGAAAATTGCTGCTGTGGCAGAAAGTGTGCGTGAAGCGCCATCAACATCAATTCACCGTCGTTCTCAACAATTGAACATTTCGGAGACATCATTGAGACGAATTTTGCATAAAGACCTTGGAATGACGCCATACAAAGTCCAATTGGTTCAGGAGTTGAAGCCAACTGACCATCCAATGCATTTTCCCTTCCCTAAGTGGGCCTGCGATCGACTTAGAGAAGATGCCGATTTTGCCAAAAAAATCATCTTTTCAGATGAAGCTCATTTTGATCTTGGCGGGTATGTAAACAAGCAAAATTGTCGCATTTGGGGCACAGAAAACCCGCACGCATGCATTGAAAAGCCGATATACCCAAAACGAGTCACTGTTTGGTGCGGATTTTGGTCCAGAGGCATAATTGGGTCATTTTTCTTCGAAAATGAGCAAGGAGTGGCCGTTACAGTCAATGGCTATCGTTATCAGGCCATGTTGAACGAAGGAACATTGGCAACATTTCGTTTCAACAGGATGGCGCTACGTGCCACACAGCCGAAGCTACACTCGATTTTTTGCGCCCTGTTTTTGAAGATCGCATTATCAGCCGCGGAGCTGCGATTTGACACAGTTCGACTATTATTTGTGAGGTGCCGTAAAAGATAAGTGTTACGCCGACATGCCAGAGACAATTGACGCTTTAAAGGACAATACTCGTGAAGCCATTGGTGAAATACGGCTGCACACAATCGATAATGTGCTTAAAAATTGGATCGATCATGTAGGCTACTGCATGGTCAGCCGAGGCGGCCATTTGAATTAAATTATTTTCCATTATTAACCGGAAGGATTGTACTTTCAAATAAAAAAAGAAATTTGAGAAAATATTTAGTAGTTTTTTTATAGCATTTTCAAAAAAAAAGTTATTTGGCGGACTCTATATATATTTCCTCTTTCCGTTCCTGCGTAGTTTTTAACACTTTATCAAATATTTTAAACAATTTTGATAAGAAAAATTGTTGAATCCTGCAGTCCTGCAATACAATATTTTCAGTTGCGTCGTGGCGCAATGTTTTAATGTCTCAATCTAAATCAAATGAATGAATTGTCGTGTCATATGACAGCAACACATTGCTGAATAATAATTTTTCTCTATCACAAATTATATGGGTTTTTTTTGTGATTAAATAAACTGAGATGCACTTAAAAATATAAAATTTATGAGTAAGATTATGGGCACCAATCATTTTGCGCAATAAAAATATATTATTATCTACGTCAAAAACATGACTCTCGCAATTGAGCTTTACACCAACATTTTTAGTATCTGTCGTCAAATTCACAAACCACATTTCAATCTAATTCTCAACGAACCATTCAAAATGACAAAAAGTTAATAAAACCCTTTCCCACAATCAAATTGTATAACTTTATTAGGAAGAGCAAAACGAGCATCATTATACCTATCTGCCAAAATTGCAGCACTACCTTCCGCAGTAACTCTCGACTACAACGATAGACTATTAAGCGTCTGTCTAATTGCAATACACAGTCCTGTGGTATGCTCATTTTGCAAATCACAACCGCGCGCGTATAATCGTTACAATAAAACAAAGCATTTCCGCTTCTTAATGTTTCTTATATCTATCTCAAGTCCCTCCTTCACAAAGCGAACAACCAAACCAAAGCCAAAGCCAAACCCGAACCCAAACCAATCCCAACGTTGGCTTGTACTTGTAAAAGATACGACCATCATAAGAATATAAATTTTATTAGAATTTTAAAACGAGCCCCCCTTTGCACTGTTCGCGGCAATTTAGTAATTAAGGAAACATTTTTCTTCGCCAGCTCGCTCGAAACCATTAGAAACCGCAACAAAGACCCCACCACCACCGCCACACGCTTTCACTCACACAAAATGGGAACAAAATTTAATTCAATACGCAGCCCTCAACGTAACACCCATCCGACGATACGCACCCGTTCGCCGGGGCATTAGGCAGTAATTAATATGAAAGCTTTGCTCGACCACAATAAATGAGTCCTTGGAGAGTAGGCCATGCTGCCGCATCAAATTCTTCTCCGCACCCGCATTGGCATCGCTCAGCATCAACAGCCAAAGGCAGCAGTAGCAGCAGCAGCAGCAGAAGAGTAGCTTAATGAATTCAAAGTATCTGCGGTTGTACAGCTGTTAATATCACACCCTCGAATAAATTGCCAAATGCAAATGTTCATTTAAAACATATTATTTGTGATGTATTCTAATTAATTTGGCAGCGATCGCATCTTGAGGGCGGATTTAATTTAATTTCGTTTAATTATTTTCTTTTTTTTCGAAATTATTTGTAAAAGTAAGAAACAAACAAACACGCGAAAACAACGATGAGCGAGCATCTACATCTACTCCTCTTCGTGGGGTAGAAGGACGTGTTATTCGATTTCCTCCCACCACCACCCGTTCTTCGGTTAATTAGAAAATTGGAAAACTGCCAGCATCTGCAGGAGTGCAAAAAAAAATAGAAAAAAAAATAGCTGGTTAAAATGTTACTGCTGCAATCCTCGCAAGTGCTTCTGATCACACACACACACAAACTGGTGGTGTATGGCCTCGTACAAGTGTAGGTGCCTCGCAACAACATGACATGTTAGCTGTTACGTGCACCAAATGGTATGACGATGATTAAGGATCCCATAATTCAAATAGTGAAGGTGAAAAACTAGGTGCAAGCATTGGACAATATGCCCACCGGAACCACTTTTGCAGAAAAAATTGCAAATTTAGTGTTGTGCCACTGAAAAAAAAAAACAGAAAAACCCGTGGTGGAACAGAGTCAGGCGACTGACATATTGATATATACAGAAAATGCATGTTCGATGTTCGGTCTTCTGAAAATATGAGTTTGTGTTTTTTTGGTTCCCTATCTCCATCTAAATAAAGTGAGATAGAACTGGCAATTTGTTAAGGAAATTTTGTTGACTCTTTTGCTATTCGAGACAAATGTTAGTCGTAGCGTCCTCCAAAGGATTGAGGACTTAAAATATAGAATAAGGGTTCAGAGAGTGCAGTATAGGTTCTCCTATGAATGTATCCCATCAAATGAAATCCTTGTTGAAGATTTATGAAGTTTAATGGAGTAACTTGGGCAATACGCCTTTGTAAATAAACCACGCTTGCAAAAGATAGACTTAGACTTAGACTCAGACATGAATCTAAGACTGGTTAAGTTGTAATAATTGATTTGAACATTATTTGGATGACTAAGCGAGAGGTTGCTGGTTCAAATCCCGACCCGTACCAACTGTGAGTAGGAGAAACTTCTCAAAAATAAAATTGCTGTTCGGAATCGGCAATAAACTGTAAGTACCTCCATTCATATCAAAAACACATGTTTGCAGACACAGTGGTTGAAAAAACTAGGCTTTAGGTCCTGTAGGGACCTATGCCTAATATTTATTTTTATATTATTTATATCGAATTTTGCAGGGATGTTAGAGTTGCAGTGTGGTTGTTATTGCCTCAAAGCGTTAAGTGAAATAAACAGAGGCTGTGGAAGTGTGCGCTGAATATCCGTTAGTGGTAGTCTTTAACACATTAAGTAGGTTTAATAAAGCATTTGGTTGTAAAATCCGCTTATCACTTGTACACTGGTAATAATCTTTTGTGGTGTCATTTCAAACCACGTTGATCAGAGGATCAATACGTATCTGCTCAATCGTAGAGGTACAGGCATATTTTTTTTTTATTAAATCCTTGCCCATATGTCTGACACTAAGACCTAAAAGATCTTTAATGTTTTAAGGCAATTTTAATCCAAGAAATTTATTACATCTCTTATGAAGGTAAGTACGTCCTTGGTGACCGAGCTTTTCATCTCCGCTGATTAACGTATTTCTTTGTTGAAAATATGTTTTCTTAACCAATGTAGTGCGGTACATTCGCATAGAATATGTTCAGAGGATTCGTCCTCTTCCATGCCTGTGAGAAAGCCAACAAGCTTTCTTACACTTTCGTTATCCAGCATAAGTATTTCCTTGTACGAGTAAGGCTTAATGAGTCTTTTGGATTGTTTGAGCCAGCGGAATATTTCCCAGTAGGCTAGACGGAGTTGATGCTCCCAACAGTCAATCTGTCATGCGGAAGCAGCCCTATTGACTCTTCAAAAATTGTGCGGTCCAAGGAACGCGGATTCTGAACCAGCTCTTGCCAATTCGTCCGTTAAATCTTTGCCCGCAATTCCTTGGTTGGCGGGGACCCATAATAATAGCTTTAAGTGCTGGAGTTGGGCAGGTGCGTATCGCACCCGTAGTTCCTAGACAGGCAATTCTTTGAAGCTTTTATAGCTTCGTTGCCGTTGTCCGTTCTGACCATCATGACCTACAACCAGTATATAATTTTTGGAATGGACTAAGTCCCCAAGTTCTGCGGTACATACGTCTACTGGCCCACATGGCTCTAGTAGCTCGTTCAGTGGCAGACTTGATATATGCTTTGCAGTTAAGTCGTTCATCAAGTATTCCTCCTAAATATTTAACCTCACTAGAGTACCCTAGGGAAGTAGCTCGAATAGAAATAGGACTAAGATTGAAAAGCATTTTCCTTGTGAAAAGGTACTAGAATGATTTTAGAAGGGTTGATGGATATTCCTTCATTGTCGCACCATTCTATAACTTAAAGTGATGCATTCTGCATGGCATTAGTAATGTTCAAGCCGTGCATCCAATGACAATGTAGCCTAATCTGTGTAGATTGACTAAGAGACATTCGATTACCAGCGACCACATATACTATTATTACTTTCAAGACATCGCGGTAGTTGTTTAGTGGCAACTAGTAAATAACCGAAGTGATGTGAGTGTAAGCCAGGCAGATGTAAGGTCAAACACGACAGGATAAATGGCCCAAAACTAACGTAATCAAGAGGATTCCTGCACTTTTACCGATCATGAAACCGTGAAGAACTATCAGGAATGACTCTTCCGATAGCAAGGTTTAGGGCGAATTTCCTTGGTATCAGACCAACAACGACGTACAATAAGCCAAGACGAGTCCTGAAGTTATTGCAAGGAATAAGCTAAGACCAAAATTCCAGCCAAAAAATCAAATGGGTAAGACCAATATAATGCCCAAATAAGCTAAAGCGAGTTCTGTGTCAGATAAATAACAAGCCTAGTTCCATCAAAGGTTTACAAAAACCTTTGCTATACTTTCTCATATACATAAAAAATGATTAGCTGCCTTGACTTTTTTAACTCCATTCCAGCGAAAATATAACACCGCGGTAGTCACACCTTCAACCCAATATAGACCAAGGTAACGTCCACTTCCTCTATAATTACCGCCCTTACTTATTAGCTGCATATGTAAGTAACATATTTACTACATATATAATTATAATGCGTTAACCAAAATCCAACCATTACAAAGGGACCTTTTGTGATTTTTAATTATTATCTCTGTTTGAGCACAAATGCAAATTTTGGTAAAATATGCTCAAAACTTTTCCTCTTTTAAAAATTGTGATTGAAAAAAAAAATCCTTCGTCCAAGTCCTCGTGAATTGTATCTCAAAGACCTGTGAAATTTTTTCATCAAGATTGGTTGATTCATTCAACACAGTTTCGAGAAAAACGCGTTTAAATTTATGATAACCTCAAATAAACCTCGTGATGCAATTGAGTGCGCACCTGCCCAAGTATGTCCGAAACTTTTATTCGGAATGACTTGCCAATTTAGGATAATATTCTCGAGATGTTCTAGAAATTAATAAGACAATAAAAAAAATCGATTTTTTGAAGCTCTGAAACCCATGTAACCCCTTAAATTACGTCAAAATCGAGTTCCATATGAATGGACATGATTAACTGAAATAAATTTGGACGATTTTAGTATTTCATTTTTGACGAGAGGCGTTTAAACTTTTGGATTTCAGCATTTAATCATACTCTCTGCAATCCGGGGAATTCTGTTTCTGTCGCCTCGAATCCGGGGGATGAGGTTCGAGAAATAATGTCCATTTGCTCGATGTAGTCGACGTTATTATACTTTTTTCGTACTAAATCCTGCTCATAGAGTTCCTTCTCTCGCCGACGACTAAGAGAAGTCCAAAAAAAGTGGGTCCGCAAATGCCGTCTGTCTGCCTTTCCGGGAGGTGTTTGGCGAAACGGTTCGACATATCGTAGCATTTTTTTTTGTTAAGCCTTGTCTTTCCAAATAACAGTACTTCCCATCTATTTTCCTTTTTAATTCACTTATCACTAATTTACTCAAAAATGGTTCCATTAATTCGATTCTGTTTTTGTGCTTTGGATAGGGGCCGTGAATGTTACATACCCAGTTTTTTTTTTAAAATTACTAATAACACTAATCTTATAAATCCGGCAAGAAGAATTCCATCAAAAATTAACTATGCAACTATCATGTTTCGAGGAAATTCCGTATGACGCAGTCGTACACTTTATTTTAATTGGATTTATACTTCAGACGTTTCTTCTGAAATCCTTATCCCAGAAGCAATCAGACACGGTTATTGGTACATTTCAAGTAGAATCCCTCTTTTTCCTGTGCAGCCGAAGCTATTTATTCGTTCCTTATTTAAAAAGGATTGCGTAAATCACTGTTCTCCGGTATTATACCTGTACCTCCTGTGTCACAAGACACACCATCGCCACTCGCCTTTTTTTAAATAAGTCCAATTGATAGATAGATAGATTTCTTTATTTCATTCGATTTAATACAATATTTCTTTTGGAGAGCCTCGAATTCGTCAAATGGGGTAACGCCAAAGGCCTGAACTCCATAGGTCAAACAGGTGTTGACTGTAGCCTTAAATACTCCATACTTAGAGGCAAGGTCAATGTTTTGGTCAGCGAAATATATAGGCCAAATCCTATTCAGTGTCAGCTTAGCTTTTCTGCTTTTTTCGTTTACATGTTTGCCGAAGTTCAAGTTGGATGTTAATAGCACACCTACTTCAATTCACGCACTACAGTTGTCTGCTGGTTATTCCGTTCCTAACGCAGCCGCCTCTACGATCGCATTTAAAACATCATGATCTGAATTTTCATAACGTTGATATGGAGGTTCCGTAGTTCACAGTACGTTTGAAGCCTATTTATCCGTAGTTGAAGCGTAGAAGGATTATTAGCCAGCAGCACTAAATCGTCAACATATAAAATAACCCTTATAAGCTTTCCGCCAAAGAATACGCCACCAAGGAGAATATATAATATGTATCGTCGATAAACAATGCAAAAAGGATGGGACTTAAAATACATCCCTGAGGAATACCTGCTAATGTGTTGAACCTTTCTGACAACATAGAGCCATCCCACACAGTTGCACTAGAAGATGGCAATAGTTTCTGATACAATCGCAAAAACTTTCTTGATAATCTGAGTGATGCGAGTTTGTAGATCAAAGTGTTCCTGTTGACTGTATTAAATGCCGCCTTGAAGTCCACGAAACATACATACAGCTTTATTTTTTTCGATTAATTTTTTGCCAATACTGGACAACGGAAAAATGCAATCTGTTATTGAAAATCCTTTACAAAAACCAGCTTGAAATATGCTGAGACTATCGCTGCTATCTATCCACTTGCTAAGCCTTTCATATAGCATCGTAGCGAAAATCTTTCTAAGTGAATTTAGAATAGAGATCCCCCTATAATTCTCTGCACGATTTGCATCTCCTTTCTTGAATATCGCGAATATAAGGGCTTTTGTGAAACTAGTAGGTACACAAGAATTATTGTAGAGAAGATTAAGAAAATCCGCAATGTAGTTTTTAAGTACTTGGGTCGCGTTTTTAAAAAATTCAACTGGGATACCATCACTACTCGGAGCTTTGGTATTCTTTATCACCAGTAGTGATGCTTCCAATTTCGTGAGAGATATTTACGAATCCAGTTCTAATATTGTTACGTCTTGTAGTGCAAAGTTAAATGCGTGAAGATTCTCCTCCGCTGACAATAGAGTTTTAAAATGAGCTGCTAGTGTCTCTGCTTCGAGAGAAATCTTCATGCTTCGGTATCGTCCTCTAAGTTCTCGAACTTTGCACCAGAATTCTCTTGCGTGAGTGAATTCGAACTATTGTTGCTGAATCGTAAATTACTCTTGTAAATAATTCCAATATATTATTGGCTTATGAGTCTGATAGAAGTAAAAGAAAGAACGCAAATGAAATGTAATAACGACATTCTCCGGATCAAAATAGGTTACTGCAGGATCAAGAGGCACGGTAGTGCATTTTTGTAGCCGATATTTCATACCAAAATACCTACAATCTACAATTTGAAAATATTGCACGGTTTTTATATGCTGTGACAATCGACTTAAACACGCAAAAAAAAAAAAATTTTCGCTTATAAAAATGATCTCTCCGTCGTTTTGGCTCTCAAGCTCATCAAATGCACCGAAGCCAACTCAGCGAGCTTGACTCAGTCTAGATCTAGTGCGGAGAACGAAAACACGCGCGAAAGCGACCCATCAACTTCGCAAACTCCTTACACGTGATGGGCCTCAAGTCAAAGTTACCCAAATCGCGAACCAAATTTTCGAAGGACTACGCCGCGCTATACGTGCAAAACCAAATTGTCAATCTAATTTACTTAACTTAGTGATATTCAAATGCATTCAAAATTTATGTGTAAAGTTCACGTTTCATTTTTTTTTACTTAAATCTAACTTAACCTCTAAAATTTGTTTTTTATTGTGGACTTGATATTGTTTAATATCTAAGGAAAGTATTAAGAAACAAGTAATTAAGTATTTATGAAGATTGAAGTTGTATATTATATTTAAATTCCTACGTTTGCCTAGAAAATAACCATATTATTTAATTCGCGCGTTAGAAAAAAAAAAAAAAAAATGTAACACCATAAAATACCAACAACTTTCATCGAAGGAAATATGTGGCCACTTCAAAATAATTTCTGTGGCAAATGGTGTTTTTCGGATATCTAAGCAATGACGCGGCATTTGTGAAATCTCTTAAGACTGCTTTCCTAACGCAATGTGGTTTGAATTGAGCTTCAAATAATAAAAAGTAAAGTGGATGACTTATAAGGCAAAAGCGGTTTCTGTATACGAAAACTTGGCTCTTCTTTAAAATTTATGGGTTTGGTATGATTTATTATTTAACTTATTCGATAAACCTGATGTGCGAAGTGGAGTGTCTGAATCTAATAAAGTTAATTGGTGATCAGGTTTAATATTCTTCGATAAACCCGGTTCCGTTTACAGTAAAATTTCGAAAGATGAACTTTTCAAAGCGTTATTGTTTTTCCTTCTATGTTTGTGTTAATATTTTGGTGATGAGTTTTGCATTTGTGGTTTACCCAGAGAAAAGCCGCCACCAATATCGAGAAAACTTGAAGGAAGCCTATGATTAAGCAACTTTCCTCATGCTGACATAAATTACATTTTCAGCTTCCGAGTAAAACAATTCTTCTATCTTAACCAAAGTTTGCCACTCAAAAAGATGAACAAGATTTGTTTCGATTCCAGATTCGTCTGTACCTTCGACATTTTAAGTAAAAGCAAAATTTGCGCACATGACGCCCTATTCGTATGGAGGTTATCCAGGCTTTTGAAACATTTTAGCCACATCTACCTTCCATTGTCGTGGAACTTATATAGGATCCGCCAAAAATTTTTTTTTTTAAAAATGCTATACGAAAAAATTACTGAATATTTTCTCAAATTTCTTTTTTTATTTGAAAGTACAATCCTTCTGGTTATTAATGGAAAATAATTTCATTCAAATGGCTGCCTCGGCTGGCCATGCAGTAGCCTACACGATCGGTCCAATTTTTAAGCACATCATCGATTGTGTGCAGCTGTATTTCACCAATGGCTTCACGAATATTGTCCTTTAAAGCGTCAATTGTCTCTGGCATGTCGGCGTAACACTTATCTTTTACGGCACCCCACAAATAATAGTCGAACGGTGTCAAATCGCAGCTCCGCGGCTGATAATGCGATCTTCAAAAACAGGGCGCAAAACATCGAGTGTAGCTTCGGCTGTGTGGCACGTAGCGCCGTCCTGTTGAAACCAAATGTTGCCAATATCCTCCTCTTCAATTTTTGTGAACAAATATTCATTCAACATGGCCCGATAACGATCGCCATTGACTGTAACGGCCACTCCTTGCTCATTTTCGAAGAAAAATGGCCCAATTATGCCTCTGGACCAAAATTCGCACCAAACAGTGACTCGTTTTGGGTACATCGGCTTTTCAATGTATGCGTGCGGGTTTTCTGTGCCCCAAATGCGACAATTTTGCTTAAATGAGCTTCATCTGAAAAGATGATCTTTTTGGCAAAATCGGCATCTTCTCTATGTCGCTATGTCGCAATATTTCCCAGCGTTGTTCAAGCGTATACACAACCATATTCGTTCAGCGGAAGGATAAAACTAATTATCTGTCAAATTAGACATGAGCTAAGTGTTACCATTCGCGAAATAAGCACTAGTTGACAAAAAAAAACGTTAGATGGCGGAACCTTTACATACCTTGACGAAAAATTTATGAGATAAACGACTTGTGACTTGTCTCGATTCATAAGAAAAATTCTAAGGGGAATTTTTCGCATCATTGGATATCAACTCATGAACAGATCGCACTTGTTATGAACCTATCCTTAAACATAACTGAATATGTAATGCCACTTAGTTGGTAAATAAATTAATTAAATCTTTAAATACAACTACGTTACGTACGTAAGCATTTTTTCTAACCACTAACATCGAATTATTTTTTAATTTAAAAATAAAATGCCATTCACAAACGAACAAAAAAAAATATTTTCATATTTGTTAAAGCTGATTTTTAATCAACCATGCCGAATGCGCTCACACTCACGCACATGTGATACCGAAATTACCCTTATACAACCGGCTGGGATTGAACCTTCTCATTAAATCACGTTGCGGTGCTACTAGAACGTGCACAGTCTTCATTCAGTAATCAATCTGCAACATATTGAAGATCTGGCGAATAGCAACATAAAACACAAGGACATTATATCACAGATAGTAGATGCTTTACATTTACAACCGTTTAATGGCCGAACGTTGTCGTTGGTGTTTGTGATGGCTCGCAATGCTTTAATATTATACAGACGTCTTCATCTTTAAATCAACCACTAGCACTCTTGCTTCGTAAATTGTCCTTGATAGATCTTTGCGAGCCTCCTTAACTATTCCAACACTCCCCCATATGACTCGTTTGCAACTCTAAATGACAATTTTCACCGCTTAGTACACACATCTAGCATCAAATGGGTTTACCTAATTTAGCATGCGAACTTGGCAAAAGTGAAGCCATTTAACAGCGGGAAGTCTGCGCCCATCTCCTGTTTATATGTTTGTTGTTCGAAATATCACAACGTGATATTTTTCCGCCCATCAATCCAGTGTCAAAGTGTACATGTTTGATGGCGTTTCTCTCATATATTATTCCACATGTATTCCACATACTCACACACACACCTATGCGAAGGGTTATGGTTGTGGTATTATTCGCGTGGTCTAACCAGCCTCCAACTCAGGTTTACTTGTGTATTACATCGCAGTCGCTGAAAATATAGCAGGATATATCTTCATGTGTGTAATATGCGACATTTAACCACTGCTAATGGCAGCAGTCATTTTCCTGCAAAATAACAATTTTCTCACATGTTTCACACTTTGAATTTGAACCCTTATGGTGCGGCGGCCGCCCGCCCATACCCCAAGCCATCGAATCCATCCAACAACAATAACAACCCCCACTCAATGCTTTCGTGGAAAACTGAGCGGAAAGTCATTACCTCTGTTGGTATACCTTACCTACTGTCTTTGTGAACGCCTGTCATTGCCAGAAAAACACTCATACACCGACGTAGTGACAGCTACCGTAGTGCCAATATTATTTCTACAGTCCCCTGTGGAGTAATTAAGCCCATAGCGAGTTAAAGGGCACCGTGCACGCGTGCGAAGGAGATTTGATATGACTTTTTCCTCCGATGGATGGGAATTCATAATGTTAACGCAACACAACCCACAGGAAGCACAGCGGCGCCATATGGTGCTACAATATGTAGGAATGCGCGATGGCCAAACATGAACCATAACATTGACACGATCCACCAGCAGCAGCAGCAGCTACAGAAGCATCGTCGTTTTTAGACCATCTCATAACCGCACACGTACATGATGACCCCAAAAGAGGTGGCAGTCATGTTTGGCAGCCATCACGACTGTAGTCCTTCCTGCTATTCTGCTGCTATACAGTATTTGGAATAGGGATAGGAATAGGGACAGCCATTTCCTACACCACCGCAAAAATAGGGTAATGAACCTATCTAAATATCGGTCAAGCAATGAGGGCGAGAAGTGACTGACGCATTCAACCACAAGCAGCCAAACTATGTACCATCAAAACCACCCTTTTCGAACGGTTGCTGCTGCCAGAAGAGCCAAAGAAATTATTGACGACCAAAACCAGACCACAAAGTGAAGGAGGACGTGCCTCGGTCAAATATTCATGCGGAATAGTACGAAGATAAAGCTTCCATAAACGTGTAAGTTGCACTAAGTTATTATGTTAGGTCGTTTGTTCAATTGTTTACGTGCGAATGATTATAACGCTTTGGATGATGAATACGTTGATGAGGAAGCTCGCTGGGGGTGAAAAAAAAAACACGACCGCATGGTAAAGAAAATATTACCATGACCATACATTTGGTATTTAGCCGAATTGAATTTGATGGGCAATAAAAGATGATAAACATGTCATCAGGGTCGTTAAGGAATAAGTTACCGCCGAAGGGAGCCATTAAACACCATTGAACGGAAGTTCATAAATTATAGAAGTTCCATTGGCTTTGTCAAAATGGTAGTGTACCACCAGTGTTCGTTTCATAATCGCTATGTGAATCTAGATAAGCTTGCAGGCTTTTTATGGATGGAGTGAGTGTAGTTTATAGTATTTAGAAAGCCGGACATAGATCATTGCAAAACAAAAAGTTTTATATCACTCTTCTAGAGGGCAACCTACGTCATTCCATTTTGATTGAAGCAAAAAGATTTTATGATATGATTAAATTTTGATGGTCATGATGCTCATGAAGCGTCCTCCAGTAACTCGTCTAAGGCTTGGGTGGGTTGCTCTTTTACATTAAAATTCTTAAAAACGAATTAAGGGCTGAAGTTACCAATTATGGCCCACTGCTATATTTTGCATATACTTATCTTTATCCTTATTTCTCCTAAGCAAGATGATTCTTTTAAAGACAGATGCACTACCTCAAATCTTGTGGAGTCTTCACCCTCTCAGCCTATTAACTTATTGATGTCAAAGTAATTTTTCGGGCATCCAATGGGCTTCCACAAGTTGCCAAATTACCCTCCATTCACCAATTTGATGGAGAACCAGCCTCCAATTAAAGCAATCTTCTTGTGAGACAGTATCACGAAGAGCTTAAGGCTGTAAGCGTTCTTGCTTATTAAGATGGTTCTACAGCCTGGCTCCTCTCAATAAAAGGGTGTTCACTCTCCCAGCTGAAGTGACACCTATGGCGTCGACTTCCTCTATAGCGTTGTCTGTCCAGATAGAGTAGAAGATTCTGCAGCCATCTTAAGCTCATATAGTTGGTCTTTGAATCGAAAGGTCGATGCTTTAAGTCCATAGAGCAAGACTGGGGCTATCACGATCCTACATACTCACTACCAAGTCATCTTTGTAGCCGGGTGGACGGAATTTTTGGCCTCCATCTTAATGCTGAATGGTTCATCTTGCTTGACTGCGAAATTTGTGCGGTCTGGCACTGACTCTAAGAAAAACCTTTTTCCTTGTGGTAAAACTACTGAACATTATTCCGAAGGTAGCACCTCAATATTTTCTAAATCGAGCTCCGCACGCTTCATCAAAGTTCTTCGTTTGCTCGTTGAGCTAGCTCATTGTCTCTTCATCGAACAAGGGGTTTGATTGAAGTCAGCTTGGTAGCCGGAATTTTTGGCCTCCATTTTAATGCTGAATGGTGTACCTTGTTTGACCAAGGAATTCGTGCGGTCTAGCAGTCTGCAGAAATAGTTTTCCCATATCCTCAGCACCGACTTTGGCTGTACTACAAGGTTTCCTAGTTCCCTAAAAAAAACTGTTTACCTTGTGGTAAAACTACTGAACATTATTCCTAGGGTTGTAACGTGCAGCTGCAATACTAAGTGAACAAGTGTACCTCAGCTTTAAAACACCATTCAATTTCAAAATAATTGCATTGTCTCCCTGTATTTCCTACTGCGTTCATAGAGACAATTTTTTTCGTTAAATATTTCATGTAGTTTCACGCGCAATGCGTAGAGGTCGATAGTGATGGTACATCCCACTGCAACATGTAAGCTATTTCCGCGTTTCTTTACTTTCTTTTCTCTATACACTTCGAACGAGCGTGACGTCTTTACACGGTAACACCAACGTGTTAAACGATTTAGATTATATATATATATATATATATAAATAATTTAATTTTTACTAGCGATAATAAGTTCGGATAGCCATGTGAGAACACTGTGTTAACGCGGAACACAATAGATTCCAGAGAAAAAGAAGTCCATAAACCAGGTAATACCTTCTTAAATTCACGTTAAGTATAATTGATCGTGGCTGATCATATAAAATTAAATAGTTTCAGACATAGTCAGACTAGTTCTCTAACGGGTGCAAATACACGGTGAAGGGCAAATAAAGTTGACAATCTCCCAAACTGCTTTTGGTTGTTAACAAATACCCTTTCCATTGCCTCGCTCGAAAGTTGGCATTCATACCGACACTAATCTGCCTGCAAGTGGGACGTATGCTAGCCATACGTAAATAAATTCGAAGATCTACATTATTTAATCATTGAAATTGTTTCATCAAGCAACTCCGCTGCCAAATACCAATAAGGCATGAATTGCAGGAATCACATAATCTGCTATCAACAATATCCAACCCCCACTCCTGTCTTATCAAAAACATCAAGCTCATCTCATTTCTGCTATTATTAAAAAAAAAAAACAAATCAGCCAGCAGCGCAACCGCTTACAGTCATCAATCCTACCTATGCGACCACGACACAGTATGTATGAATCAGAAGTATGGTCGAAATGCCGAAGAGCAAGTAAAATGAAATATTAAATATTAAAATTAAAATAATAATAACTACATTGCGATTTTAAGTTAAGTAAATTGAATGCTAAAGCATATAAAATATTTTACAAGTGTTACACACTTAAAACTAAGATTAAGGGAGGTATAATTATAAAATAGTATATTCCGTAGCTATAAATACTATTACTACTATAATTGAATAGATCTAATGAATGTGATCCGAGGTGGAAAATTAGAAGATTTTAGGTAATTTTGTTAGTGTTTATGAAACAGGGAATACTATTAGTAAAATTAATTAACTTGAATTTTGAATTGGTGAAACCTTATATAAAGTCAAATAAATGATACGATGTTTATCTAGATGAAGATTATTTTGTGTAATACTTGCATTATATTTTGGTTCGCAATGTGTTAAAGGAGTGAAATTGAAAGGTGAGATCGGTGAAATATAAAGGAGGTTGAAACGCGGACGGTTAAGGGGTCGTCAACAAGTTCTTTAGTTTTGTTTATCGGAAAGTTGATGACAAGGTGTGATACGATTGGACGTGTCATACTGGGCGGGTATTTCGAAGCGATGGACATAACAGCTACGCCATCGCAACTATAGGAGGATGTATTTGCAAGAACTGAGGATAAGAACCTTTTTGTAATTCTTTAATGATTTTATGCAAGTATTCCTAGCATTTTTAATACCTGGTTCTTCAAATGCAAAGCATATTTTTTTTTGTCAGTCTACTGTGCACTTAAGGTGTACCTATTATTCCTCTTTCTTTTTCTTTGGCACGAATATATAATAAATTTGTTTTGTGGGGGCGAGATATGCATCAAGATCCCCGACCAATACGGCGAGCTAAGCCGAGCGTATGCCAGCGTGCCAACCAGTTGCTACATCAAATGGAGTAACCATCGCTATGCCTGAGCATAGATCTCCCAGGCTCTCCTCACAGGGTAGCACCTCAATGTTTTCTAAATCGCGCTCCTCACGCTTCATCAAAGTTCTTCGTTTGCTCGTTGAGCTAGCTCATTGTCTCTTCATCGAACTAGGAGTTTGATTGACATGGTCAAGTGATAGCTTTTCGACATCTCTGCTACTGGTCTTCAGAACTTGATACTGTTTGAGGGATAAGCAATATACGGAATATTTGATGAACTGGCCGCCGTGTCCGTCTACGAATATTGAGGTGAGGAAACCGTCTGCTTGCTAAAGTAACGTCCAGCCATGGTGCCGCGTCGTTGGCTCTCCGATTGTGCTACCAAATTGTACTCCTTACCTATTTTGGCATTGAAACGGCTAAGAATGGAAAGATTTTTTTTTTTTAAAACTTCTATTTTTTATAAACAATTTATTTAAACAATTCGAAAATAAATTGTCTGAGATCTCCGATTCGACAATTTATTTTCGAATGTTCCGATCGCAACATTGCCGAATGTTTTTTTTATTTTCAAAAACAAAACTTAGATCAGACACCAGAATTCGGGTGGACCATTGGGAAGTTATCATGGTCACCGCAAAGGACTACTTGTGGAACAGCAGTCGAAATATATTCCAATAATTTTTGTTATAATTAATTTTTGTTTTTTACCAAATTTGGACGAAATCAGGTTCGAACATGGCGCAATGATGTAGAGTTATTAATTTTAGAAAATAAGTATCACAGCTTCAAAAAAAGGATTTTTTTTATTGTCTTATTAATTTCTACAACATCTCGAGAATATTATCCTAAATTGTCAAGTCATTCCGAATAAAAGTTTCGGAGATTTATTTGAGGTTATCGTTATATTTTAAAAGCGTTTTTCTCGAAACTGTGTTTCGACTTTGAGGTTGTCAAAAGTTCTCGAAAACCACTCAACCGGTGGAGTTTTGAATATTTTGCTTTGAAAATTTCAGAAACTCGTTTTCAAATGTATATCCTTAAGACAGTAAAAAGTTTGAATAAAATATTTTATTTTTTATATGAAAAAAAACTTGTTGAAAATAGTAATTTTGGGTTTATTCGGCGAAAAAAAATGTCTAATAAATTAAATTACTGATAAAAAAAAATATTTTTTTCGTGCCTCTGACTAGCTCTAACAACTTAAGTCAGAATCTCAGAAGATTAAATATTTACATTCTCTCAGACAGTCAAACAGCACTCAAAGCTCTTAATACCTACAAGTTCAACTCTTAACTTGTTTGGAACTACCTAATTATCCTAAAACAACTCACTGCTCACAGGAATTCTTGGTAATGAAGCGGTTTACGAGCTAGCCCGAAAAGACTCAGCATTCCCTTGCGGAGCCCTTCTGGTGTTCTATTAAAACTCAACGCATGGGAACAAAAACTGCGTTAATCCCAATGGAACTCCCTCCAAGGATTACGATATGCTAAAAAATGCATTGGCTTTGCTATCAAAAAACTCCAAAAAGTTCTACTGACCTTTGCAAACTAGAGGAGTCATAAAGTCTTCAACAAAGACTTACCAAACTAAGTAAGGTGTTTGGAAAGTCCATTTTCATCCGCCTTTTGCCTCGGCTGCCTGCGCCTTCGATTCAGATTACAACATTCCACATGCATGATCCGCATGCGGTTGCTCTTTTTATACCCTATCCTAAGGGTTTATTAATTTTGACACATAGTTTGTAACACCCCTAAATATTCGTCGTAGTCTCATAAAAGTATATATATTTAAGATCAGGACTAAGTCCTAAGACTATTTAGGAATGTCCGTCCGTATCAACTTTTGAGGCCTTTTAATGTATGCTAGGAAGCTGAAATTTAGAGCATACTCTCCGTAGGGTTCCGAAATGGTAAAGTGTTAAAAGTTTTTAAATCCGCCAGCTGCCACGTCCGCAATTTAGACAAAAACCGTTTTAGGGCTAAAGTTAGAGAGATATAGTGTTAGAACCATCACAAGATATGTAGGCACTACCCTCCTTAATGAGTCACTAAAATGCTGTTTTCAGCGAATATTTTCATAGAAACTGAAAAAAAAATGTTTAACAAGATATTTAGCAAATATTTTTTCCAATATATCGCCTATACAAAGTTTTTGGCCACGCCAACATTTTTGGGGCGTTTTTTCAAAAAAATATTTTTTTTTATAAATTTTATAGAATGAAATAAAATAATATTCATCACCTTCTTAATGCTTTTTTCTTTGGGGCATATAGGGATATGGATAGGGTATCGTACTGTTCGCCCCAAGCGGAATGTAGTCTTTCCCTTAGTTTTTAATTTAACAGAGTCATCGACGGTGAATTCGTCCTTGGCTGAGGCTATTGTCTGCTTCATAACAATTATTAATTTTTACAGTCGTAGGCAGCATATGCCGGAGGCAGTAACCAGCTTGGGTGATGGAGTGCTGCCGTTGGCCCAGTAAAGATATTAAGATTCATCCGCCACCAACTCCCTCCCAAAACCTTGGCTTAATGTTAGACTTTGTTATAGACCCAGTTCAAACCAACTGGAACTGCGAGGGACATAGTTCATACTATTCTTGGAATTCAACTGCCGGCCCTCGTCTGCTGCAACTGACGATATTTTACCCTAAGTCAATAAACTTTTGATAGACAAAAGTTGAGATGTTGTAAATTGTGACGACGGTTTTTGTTTCCTAAAACAAGCCTGATATTCTGATAGTATATTTTTATGACTGTCCATTTTTTATCCCCATCATAACTTTAGAATTTTAATTCAGCAAGGATGTTCTCCAATAATTATAGTTTTTGCTGTTCAAAAGAAATACAACACCGCCTGTTTGTGTTCTTTGAAATATCGGATTAAATGTCTACGGATTAATGATACAGAAACCTTTCTGAAGGTTTCACTTTGTATTTGATAGAACAATTCAAACTTTTTTAATGATTTTAAATGCTTCACCCAAATCACTATCGTCTCTCAGAAGTTCCTGAAAGAAGGTTCAGAAGTTTCGAAGCAGATGTACCTGAGTTTGTGTTTTTTTTGTTTTGTTTTTTGGTTTTCTCATTTCATCGATTCGAAGACTCTATCATCGTGTAAGAATCAAACCAAGCCACGCGTACTTCACAAAATTGAAAGCACTTCCTTATCGGCAAGGTATCACACAACATCCGCCCGTGTCGAACGTAATTGTATCTCCCCACTTTTTTACTTCCTTCAATGTGTCTTTCTTGTACGAAATGCTCAAGAAGTACCAGAAAAGGATATCAAAAATAAAAAAAAACAAAAAAAGTGATATCCACACTGGAGAATAGTGCGTTTGGGAGTTTGGTGTAAACTTCATGCTGATGGGTTGTCATGGTCCTTGTCAACATCATTGTTCATGAATACACCTAACGTATACTCATAACTACATGTGTAGCTGGATATTTTTGTTTGCACGATGGCTTGAGGGGTAGTTTCGGTGACGGTGATAAATCTGTTATGCTTCAGGTCTATTTGCAGATTGAAAGAGATCAAAAATTGCCTCCGAAACGATGGTTGCGTCACAAAAATGCTCCAATTTTAGGCATAATATTTGTTTGAAATGGACGGCTATTCCATTTCAAAAGATTGATAGGCATGTTTTCTTGGAAAGATATGTATGAAGGAATTTCAATTTGTTACGCCAAGCTAAGGCCAGTGTGAGAATTTTCATATAGATGTACTTGTGTAGGAAGCAAGGTCGACTTTATGGCTTCTACTGCTCCTAAAACTGCGATATATATGTTTGTACGTAGATGAAAGAAGTGCTTTTGGATGCCAAGAAGATGGTAGAATATTATTCTAAATTGTTGGGTTGTTTTTTTTTAAGAGAAATGATTTATTCGTGACCTCTTCTATAGGGGTCGCTATTTCATTCAATGTTTTATATGTTTGAGTGTGTTGTGTATATCAGGTGGCAGGATATATTACAGCAATACGCATATGATTTATGTGAACAAATGGCATTGGGTTATGTGATATGACAATAGGAAAAGATGTAATGCGCGGATTAAATGTGTTAAATGTGATCTGATACTTATACAGACAACACACACTTGACGTAATTGGAGACTAGATAGTTTATTGTCTTTGCAAAAAGTGGTAGGTATATTACGTGGACGAGAAATGAAATATTTTATGCCGGCAGACAGTTTATGGTCGATTCTTTGGGGACATTTTTCTTGTTATTTTAAATTATGGGTTGTATTTGAGTATTGTGCTAAGGCTACAGTTTCGCAACCCCATACCAGGCATAAATGAGGATTTCTTAGGCGCCCTTTATAAGTTGTTCTTACAATTAGAGTTTTTTTTTCCAAAAACTTTGTTACGTTTTTTAGAGGTTTTTTTTTAGAGGTTGGTTTTTCGAATAGAGATAAAACTGATATTTTGTGGTGAAATTTGGCAACTCTTCTTACGACCTTACAAGATCCAGCTTGTGCAAGAATTAAAGCCGCAAGACCATGCAATGCGTCGTGATTCTGGTGTATGGGCCGAAAATGCGATGCTGATTTTCATCGCAAAATTTTGTTCAGTAAAATAAGCCTTTATTTTGGGTTGAATGGCTACGTCAACAAGCAAAATTTCCGCATTTGGAGTGAAGAGAATCCACATGAGACCCTTGAAACGCCATTACATCCACAAAAACTGACTGTTTTGTGTGCTCTATAGGCTGGTGAAGTCATTGGGCCATAATTCTTCCGAAATAATGATGTTGGAGAGTCAGTTACCGTTAATGGAGACCGGTATAGAGCCATGATAGCCGACTATGTTGTTCCCGAATTGGATGGCATGAATGGGGATGAGATGTGGTTCCAACAAGACGGCGCTACATGCCACACAGCGCACGTCACAATCGATTTATTGAAGGAAACATTCGATGAACGCATACTCTAGCGGAATGGACCTGTCAATTGGCCACCAAGATCGTGTGATTTGACACCATTGGATTATTTGCTTTGAGGATATGTGAAGTCGCTCGTCTACGCCAACAAACCAAAAACGTAAGGGGACTTGGAAGCCAACATTCGTGGCGTTATTGCCGACATACAGCCCCAAATGCTTGAAAAAGTGGTTGAAAATTGGACCTCTAGACTTGTCTTTATTCGAACCAGCCGCGGCGGCCATATGCCCGAAATTATATTTTAACATTAATAGCATAAAATTATCCTTCCGATAAAGCCAAATTGATGGACATTAAAACGATTTTCTTGTTTTTTATTTCAATTCGAAGTTCTTAGAAGGATTTAAAAATACATTTTTAGAGTTTCGATTGAGCAATATTTTTCTGTGAAAAAATGTTTATGCGTTCTCACTTTCGCCTCTCACTATGAATTACTTCTACTCAGTGCCGCGTCGGTGACTGTTGGATGTCTTTTACAATGAATGGAGATTGAAGAAATTTAGGGGATGGAATCAATAGTTGCAGTACCATTTAGGTGGATGTTTATGATCTGACCCAGTATTTTAGAGAAGATTTAATGGCGGGTGAACTTTTAATGGGCCAACGGCAGCACTCACATCACCAAAGGTCGTTACTGGTTCCGAAATATAGGGCGCCTTCTGTCCAAGGGTATAGCCCTTGGCGTTAAAAGTTTCACGTTACGAAGCGACCATCTGTCACGGACAAGGATGGATTCACTGTTGACGAATGATAAAGACATTCGGAACTGCATATTAAATTTTGGGACTGTAAACACGCCGCTTGCAGCCAAAAGAAGAGAAACATAAGCGGCAGACTTACATCCATAAGAAAGAAGTTTCTGCACGTAAGAGACTTTTAACATTTAAGGCGATTTCAATGCTAATAGAGGACATTATCGGTATCACAATCAAGTGGCATTACTAAATCAAGCAGGCGGTATTTTCACTTCAATACTCATAGAGGGTTACGGCGGTGGCCAGATCCTCAAACCATCAATGATGTTCCGATCGAGACAAGGCAATCCTGAACATAAATTTAGACCACTACGAATATCTAAGAGGCCACAACAACGGAGATATACTGTGAAGACATTGAACTGTTGACTTATATCTTTGCCCATCGCGTATATGTCAAACTCTCAAGTGCTAAACACCAACGGTATAGATGCGGATAAGCTCTTAGAAGCGCCGCAAGTAAAGTGTTGACTTTCATCCGACCACAACTACGTAACCCCTGGTTTGTGAAGAACAGCACGCGCAACAAAACACCATGATTAAAATTCGGCGCTGCGCAAAAAGACAAGAAGAAAGGGAATACTATCAACTTCGGAATACTCGGTGTCTTAAAAGTAATGTGTGAAAAAATGGGGGGGATGATTGAGGAAATACAAATGTGCTATCCAGGAATTATATATAGAAGTTTTACCAAAAGATGAAAAAAAAAGATGTCAG
The DNA here is from genome assembly GCA_963576555.1 of Ferdinandea cuprea. NCBI lineage: Eukaryota > Metazoa > Arthropoda > Insecta > Diptera > Syrphidae > Ferdinandea > Ferdinandea cuprea. Next base: position 41,938,005 of record OY754961.1, read on the forward strand.
AGTGACAAGACCCGTACAGATATCTGTAGAGATATAAAAAGAAAGCAGAAGATGAGTTGGTATATAAGAAGAAAGTATGCCTAATAAGTGAGATTAGGATACCCTCTAAACGGTTTTTGAAAAAGGCCAAACTAATTTGAGCGTAATATTAAAATTAAAAAAGAAAATACCCCAGAAAGTAAGGAAATTTTGCCAACATTTTAGGAAAAAGAGCCAAAAAGTAAAATGGACATCAATTTGTTGGCGTTATTTCAAGGAGCCATAAATAATGAGCCATCAAATGCAACTTTATTGAGCCCTTTTCTTTCTATTAAACTTTTTGGCGTTTTTTTCGTTTCAATTGGGAAAAAACACCAAAAAGTTTTTTGGGCGTTTTTTTCAGTTTTCTTTAATAGCCCAACAAATTTTGGAAAAAAGGCCAAAATTTTCGGCAATTATGCCAAAATATTTGGGCGAATTTTCCTAGGAAAAAAGTGCCACAATTTTGTATGGAGATGTTTGGCCACTATTTCCATTTTAATTTTTGAGCGTAATTTCAGGGAGCCCCTCTAAACAATGTTTAGTCTCCCAAACATTGCATCTGGGCTTATGCCTGGATAAAATGTGCGAATGGCTTAAACGTACGGTAGGTTGGTAGGTAGGTGGAGTGGCTGATTTCATGGCAATCATGAAAAACGCAAGTAGCGCAATAGCGCCTTTTTGATGCCCACCACTTATGGATGACCTTAGGGGAGGGTGTATTATTTTTATTTATTTGTTGTGGTTACTTTCAGATATCTGAAAGTCATCGAAGAATGATTTTCCAAACGCCGGGCATCCGCAAAGAAGGTAAAAGACCGTTTCTTTCTCATTGCCGTCGTTGCAGCTGCGGCAGTGGGTATTTTGGCGTATGCCTAGCATGGGATCATGTCGACGAAAATGGATAAGTTTTTATTTGATGTCGTGCTGTTAAGAAGCATCCTGCCCGCCTCCCTAATCGCAAGGACCTCTGCCTTGAAGACGCTAGAGGAGTTTAGGAGCCGGAAGGATAAAGATGTGTGTAATTCGTCGAAGAAGACGACCGCTCCTACTCCACAGTACATTTTGGACCCGTCAGTTAAGATGGTTATAGCGGATGCGTCCATTCTGATCTGGATGGAAAGGCAGTAGTGAAGGTTTTCTGGAAGTTCAGTTTGGGTATTATGCAGTCAGTAGATGATAGTGCTACTGCGTTTCTCGGTATTGAGTCAACGATTTTGGAGTGCCCGTAGGGTCTAGCGAATCAGCAGCCTGCTACTTGCAGTCTAACTTCGCTACATGACGCGATTGTTTTGATATACAGGTTCAGGGGAAGGATGCCTAGAATCACGTTGAGCGCCTCCGTCGGATTCGACCGTAGCAAATGTACGGTAAGTCAACAACTGCCTCAGATTCTGAAGTAAAAACCGCATATGACAGTATCTATAGGGACGAGCTTTACAGAGTCATGTTAACAAGGCATGCCAAACTGGTCTGTGTGCTTAGAATAAAGATGGAAATAGGTTGTTGCTGAACCAAGGTCATTAGTGAGTTGGTTTTGCGCTCGGTTTTGTCAAACGTAGTCTGGCATATTCTCGAGTATTGTCTACTTCGTGGTTTCGACTGATGTATACAACTTGGGATTGATAAAATATGATCCAGCTTTTCACTCATTTTATATTTCCAGACAGCATCCCGCTCTCCGTTGCTTATTGAAATTAAATACTATTATACCATTTTCTAATTAATATCTCAAACGATAGCCTAATAGAGGCACTTTTAAACTAAATCTCCTACTCAATTTTCTACACCACATCCGTTCACCTGTCCATCTTCTTTGATATCAGTTACCCCTAAATGTTTCAATTTTCCAAGAACTCAAAAGCATCGGTCTGTACCCAAGACATTGACGTAGATATACCCCATGGCCGTGTTTTCCTCTATGTATGTTGTTAAAGTCCTCGTTCCTTTCCCACTCTTTCGTAATTTTAACCCAACTAGCAAGGATTTTATTAAATAATTAGAAAGAAGCATTTTATTATGGGAAACATGCTGTCACTAACCCATCTCTCGATTTGACTATTATCATGTTTTACTAATGGATGAAGAAAGGCAAGTATTAAGTTCTTCCCTCTGCGAGAAAACGGCATCTGTCATTTATCTTTAATTTGAGAAGCATCATCCCCCAAACTGAACTCAAAATCTTCTTATTTTATTATAAAAAAAAGCAAAAACAACAACAAAAGAAAAGCAACAAATCCCAAATAACAATCCAACTACACGTAAATTGTCTTTTCATTGACACATCTTCCCCATCAAAAGTAAACCTTTCGCCACAATCTGCACGCCGCCCGTGCGACCTCCCCTTTCTCTATTAAGAATCAAACTGGTGACAGGAACACTTGCTCAGGATTTCGAATGAAAACCCCCTTCATTCTTGTTATCTCTTGGCGTGTGTTAGAAAAGAAGGCAAAGGATGGCCTATAGAGATTTCAAAGCACACCGCACACATGACTCACTTTGGTTGTGTTGATGTTCAAAGTTAGAGCCTTTGGTGGAGGTGCGGCAGTCGGAGACATGTCGCTCACACAATAAGGAATTGAACCCAACTGGAAACGTTCCGAAATAAGCAATGTGTGTGGGTAGGGTATACTATGTATGTACATAAGTCCTGTTCGATTTTTCCAATCTCATGCACAGGACTGACGATGTCAAACCCGATTTGTTTGGAGGGAAATCTGCAATGGAGCATGAAGGTGTCTTTAAAATAATGAGAACTTTAACAGAATTTGCCCACTAGGTATTTCAAATAGTCGTGTTTGTCAACTTGTCAGTTGAGTCAACTTGGATTTTTAACTTTATTTTTAAAAGAATGAGGCTTCCATTTTTTTTACTTTTTTTTCGCTGTTAAATGTCTTAGGGCATGGCTACTATTTCCGATTTCCGATAAAGAGTAAGTTTTCTAAATAACATATTCTGTTAGTCAAGAGACTACCCTCTGGCATAACCATTTCCTGGCAAAACTTTCGCGGTGCTATTTTCAGTTTGGCAACATTTCATCTGAACTATGCAATTCGCATGCCCCCGTGACTTATGTGACTTCTTCAATCTTAAATTTTGGGCAGATAGTGCAGGACGTAGGTATCAATATGGCTCTTTGTTCAATAGATTCATTCAACTATTGGGGTACGTGGCCGACATTGACAGCCTAACGTGAAAAATGCCGTTGTATCTACGTTAAATGAAGAATAAATGAAAACAAAACTACATCTAACTACATACATACTGTTAATGTTTAGTAATTTGGGATATGATTTCTTATTTTTTTGAGGAAAGTTTCAAAAATTTCCATGGGTAAGAAAATAGCAAGTGACTTTAAAATTTTAAATCTCAAAGCTAAAATGATATATTGACATAATTTAAACAGAGTTACAAGAATCATTATTTCTTCTCAAAACGAAGCCCCACATAAAGTTTCTGGTGCAATTATTAAGGGAGTTATTTGCATTAGTGTGGGTCAGGGTACTACAAAAAAGGACTTTCCTGAAATCATCAGTAACTGGCTAAAAGTTGGAGGTAGATCCTTATTGCAGAACAATTTTTTTCGGAGAATATAAGTATGATATAAACATACAGAGTGACAGAGGGTGGAGAGCGCAATTTTTGTATTAAATGTATTTACACGGTGTATTTCTCGATAGTAAGATTGTGCTTGCAATTCAGTTTGGATTGCCAATGATGACGTAAGCCGTGATATGATAATCGTGCGTATATCAAGATACTACTTGTTTTTATACATGCTTGGACATCATAAATAGTAAGAATGAACAAAATTGGGCCTAAGTGAGTTCCCTGAGGAACTCCAGACTGAGCATTAAGTGATACAGATAATGAACCTCTAAATTTGACCCGATATTCCCTACGTTTAGGGTATGAGTGAATCCATTTGACGAAACTGGCTGGGATACCATTAGCCTTGAGTTTAAGGGGAGTAAGCCAATAGAACAGCTGGTCGAAAGGCTAACAGAAGTCAATTTATATACAGTCGAATTCATGATTATTTTCTTAAGAATTTTAAAACACATGCAAGATATGTAACGTTCATTATTGTTCAGAGAAATATAAGTTTTTCACAGACAATTTGCTCAAAAAGCTTAGGAATACGTAAAGTTACCAGTTAGATTTAGTTGTATAAATGTATGAGTATGGCGGGCTTGCGATGCCTGAAAAAGTTAAGGCTTAATAACTAAATATGCACCGAAAAAGTATGAGACCAAGTGGATTTGAAAGACCTAGATGTCTTTCACTACGAAAATACCGGTCGAAATGTAATGGGAGACATTTCATTCACTATTAATCCGCGAATTCATAACTGGGAAAATTACCATTGTAGCCAACTGAAAGAAAAACAAGGCCTAGTGGTCCATTGGACTTCAGCAAGTTATACACAGAACTGTGTGCTCAAATCAGAACACCAGAAATACTTTTAGCAGAGAGGTCTTAGAGATAGAAAGTGTGGTTCCGACAAAAGCCAGGTAATTATAGATAAAGAGTGATGTCAATTCGTTTGCTTCCAGATAGTACTTATAATAGCCAAACTGAAACCAGGACAAGGCCAAATGAGGACATTAGGTATGTAGGTAGCTTAGTGGATGCCCTTGTGACGGTTGTCAAAATCAAATCGGGTTCATTGTGTCCTTGGGGTACCTTCCTCGCATAAAACAAAAACATAAAAAAAGAAACCGCTGTTAGTGGTCAAAGCATAGCTCTCTCAGAACCACCCTAATTTGTATACAAATCTGAGAAGGTCTTTTAGCTCGATTTTACTTATATCCTCAAGCTCATCAAAGAAGTATCTGCCGGGGGTCATAAACCTTTTGCTTTTTAGGCCTGGACATTCGCATATCAGGTGACGAACAGATTCAATTTGTTCGACGTCCCTGCAGCTTCTGCAAAAGTCAATGTGCATTATGTCTAGCCGTTCCGCATGTAGACCCACAGCGCAGTGCCCCCGTTTAATCCGATCTTGAATTCTTATTTTTTTTTTTTGTTCACCGTTGGCCATAGCTCCTTGGTGTGTCTGCACGCATCGAGCTGTGTCCAGCGTAGGTTGGTTCTACTTAAGGACTCGATTTCGAGTTTTCGTACAATAAAGCTAAGCGGAGTGCTTATTTCTTCGATTGCCAGAGATGCCTTCATCTCCGACCCTGATCTTGCGGGCTTGTCCGCTTCTTCATTTCCCGGGATATCAGCGTGCCTAGGCACCCAGCACAGGATTACTGAGTTGTTTGATGATATCTCTATCGTTTAATGACATCCTGCATTTATTCATAGCCCTTGTTTTTACCACATCCGACTACATGGCCTTTATGGCTGCTTGACTGTCGGAGTATATGGTGATGGTCTTGTCTGCAAAGCCATGCCTTTTCAATTCCGCTGCAGCCTGTATAATGGCCGCTATTTCCGCCTGAAAAATGCTGCAGTTGTCGTTAAGTCTGAAGGATTTTCTCAATCCTAAAGATGCCCGCGCCTGTGCCGACTTACATTTGGGAACCGTCGGTGTATATGGCGATCTCGTCATCTTTTGCAACTGACTTTCTGGTATTCTGGTATTGAATCCCCTGTCGAATGCGAATGTCGCGGGCAGATCATACGTAGTTGGTGCGCCTACAGATGCGTACCAATGGGACTCCACCGAGGCATGTCCGCATGGTTTGTGTATATTGAGGATCTTAAGTCACTCCGAATATTTATGTTACGATAACGCGCTTATCGTAAGAACCGGTTCCATCCCACGAGATTTATCTATAGCCGCTGTAAAGCAAATTCAACAACATTCTAAATAAAGAAGACAATTTGCATATATAAGTCGACGCTGGGGATTATACTATTTTTGAACGAAGAACTATCAATCATCTGACGAGAGCTACACTGCAAGCATGTGTCCCATATACACATACAAGAATATGTGTGCCTCAACATCCTGCAGCACTGCACAGATGAATGTTGAATCAAATTTTTAAAATTTTTGGAGTAATTTTTTTAATTTCATTCTTCAAAAGTCCCCTTTACCGCAACCGTACCCTTAAGTGATACCGACAATAATTTACTAATTTATTTCCGTTTCACAATGCAACAACATGGTAGGAGAAAATCCCATTATCATGACAACACGATAACCACATTTTGCGAAGCACTTTCACCACGAAATGTTAGTTCAAAAATATTTTAAGCGATATGGTACACTTAACAGCAGTGTCTGTTATAATTTTTTTTGTTCTCTCATCTCTTCGTCACTCTATAGCGTGTCCTACCAGAAGCAAGCAATTTATCAACATTCAAAAGCGATTTACACAATTGAAGTACATATATGTATATGGAGGTAACTTTACGACAACATAGCCCCCGAGTGCCACTAAGTGGTGGACGGAAACAAATTCGTGTTGAAATTTTCTAAATTCATATCCAACAGCCATTGCTATTATGGTAGAGCCAAAAACATAAACTACTACAGTGCACTCCAACTGTACGATCCGAGGAGCGCATAGCATCCATAAATTCTAAAATAATATCAAGTTCACAATACGTCTGTGAACAAAAACCTGCCCCGAAGAGGGTTCTCGTATGGGTTATGCATTTTGTTGGTTTTAAAATTTTTTTGTATATTTTTTTTTTTTCTTGGGACAACAGATATCCTCCGGACACAATATGGTAGACATTTTTGTCGAGTCAAGTCGTTGCCGATGTGAAAGTCGCATCCGTTTGGATAGAAAGCACTGCATACTTTGAACAATTGCTGCAGCAACGAATTGCAACCACCAGAACCAGAAGTGGCTTGTCTCCCCCGGAGAAGATATGTGAGAAGTGGGAGTAACTCTTATATACCTACTGCTTGTCAAGATTCGTTAAGAAAATGGAGCACAATGTTTTATAAGCCAACTATGTACGTTACGTAGCTATGTATTCCTATGCGGCGGATGTTGGCGCAGATACGATAAGAGCCATTCTAGATAGACGACAGTCGGTACTGGTGTGCTAGTGTGCCAAAGAAGGATGTTAAGAATGAAGGACACCACGAGTAGTGTACAAGTTTCAGATTTAGAATTAAATATTCATTGGAATTGGAGTGCCACTTTAGTGGAGATTATTCGCCAGCCAGACAAATGTATTGTTTATCTTCGAAAAATATCAGGAGACGACGAACGACACACCTTCATACACTTCATACACCTGAGAGGATTAATATCAATGACACTCTTATTTGATTTTTGTCTTCAGTCAGATTAAGAAGATTATTTATCTTTCAAGTGGAAAATAATGACTCTATTTAGATTGTAGTCGTACACGCCTAGTCCTAGTAGAATCAATTTGAAAGGATGTCCCTGAACCTAAAGATATTAAGCATTTAATCATTAAGGCAAAACCCAATCACTCATCTCCCATAAATATATAGAATAGAAGGTAAGCAAGTAGCAGGGGCTATCATGGGGTTGGGTCGATACAATTTTGGCTTCACAGTTGATGTGGGTGGTCGTCCTTTTGCCAACTATTTCGAATAAGTAATCTATCTTCTTAAGAGGAATAAGATGAAATGCTTTGATATGACTACCGCACCCGAAATTCTTTTGAGAGAAACACACTTTAGAATAGGGAATAAAGTACTTATTGACTTGGAGTTTGGCACAGTGCTTTAGAAAGTAATCAGATAAGTGTTTCATGATATATGTATTGAGATAAATTGGATCAAAAGCAGTACACGTATACGTACAAAATCCTTTCAATTTGGGATCAATTTTTGAATAGCCATTATTCACAATATTTAATGACTTCATTTGAATTGAACCAACACGAAGGGAACTGGCTTAATTGTCTCAATATTTTGCAATTCTATGATGAGATGTAGCAGGCAATAAATTTAACTCATAAACGACATCCATTCCGAAGTAAATGTGATGAGGACGTTTTAATTTCATTTCAAGCTCATATAGATGTACGTTATGTAGTAGTTCCGTGCTTAATAACTATGACAAAGTTTTATTTATATATAGCTAACGAGAAAATAAAAGTTTGCCATATTTTTGGCCTAGTATCGCGAAGAAAAAGTGTGCCCAAATTCAAGCTAAGTGTATGAAGAGTCTGTAGCAGGAGTTGGAGGAGGTATCTTCTTCGCCTGCTGATAGGAACCAGGTAACTTCGACAAAACACGAACAAGGGAACAGCAATTTTCAAAATTGCCGCACAGAGAAGAAGAAATGCTCAGGAAATTCGTTCGCCGAAGTTCATTAACAATGCTCAAGAACTTCAAAAAGAGAAAACCGGCTGGGCCGGATACGATTTCCTGTGAGTTCTGGAAAAGACGGCTCGTGATTCTTATCTCCAAACTCATGAGAGGTGATCCAATGCCCAACCAGTGGAGGGAAAGTTATCTTCTTCCTTTGCACAAAGGAAAGGGAGATAAGCAAAACTGTATAATTACCGTTCAATTAAGTTGGTGTCACACACCATCAAAATCATTGAGTATTAGATGGTCGCCTAAGACTAATAATACGTCTGTATGATGACCAGTGCGGGTTTGTCGCGGGTAAATCAACCACAGATGCAATCCACAGTATAAGGATCGTAATTTCTTAAAGGATCTGCATATGCTTCTATTTGATTTTGAAAAAGCGTTCGATATCCAACCAAGAGATCTGATATGGGTAGCGCTAAGATAACGAGGAGTCCCTGAAACCTACGTACAGATGTTCATGGACATGTACGAGGGAGCGAAGACAAAAGTCAGATGTCCCGCAGGAGTCACCGATCAATTCCCGGTGTTCACCATGGAAGTGTCTTAAGTTATTTGCTCTTTATTACAGTCCTAGGTTATCTGCTTGAGGGAAAAGTGCCGGACCCTAAAGTGCATCAGTTATTCTTTGCCGACGATGGAGCCATCATAAATAATGATCAGACTTCCCTGCAACGAGCAATTGATGGGGTAGATTTTTTAGAAGCGAATGTACTGCCCATTCACTGACCCAAGTCAATACATTCCGGACATTTATTTGGACAATGTACAAAAAGTATGAGGGCAAGTTGACAGCTGAAGATGAGATGAAGATGATTCGCATGACAGCAGGAGTAAGAAAGCTTGATCGAATTAGAAGTTCCAGAATCCGAGGAAGCCTTTACGTCAAAGAACCTATCTCGAAAAAATTGAAGCACGGCCGACTCAGTTATTGTCATTATTATTTTCCTAACGTCTTTTTCTAGGGAGTATATGGATGGATTTAATCGCCCCAAGCGGAATGAAGCTTTTCTTTATGTTTTAATGGAATCTTCATTTTAATCCTTATACAGTATCCTCACTGGTAATCCGACATTTCTATTATTATTGAATATTTTTTTGACAATCTTCGCTAAAATACGAACAGGTTACAACTTGTACGCGCCACCGCTATTGTACTCATTGTACTCAACGCGTAATTTGTCGGATTACAAGATACATTGGTGTAAAAAATTCCGGACTATAGGATGTCTTAGGGTAGGGTTTCGAGAATATCTATTTTAAAAAGAACATGTTCTCTTTTTTGTCCACGATCTGTTTTAAACTTTCTTTTTTCGCTTGGATCTTTTTTTTTTCTCTTAAACTTTAATTTTTATCAAACGAAAATAGGTCCGGCAGTTTTGGAAGCATTTATTAATTCAAATGTAAGCAAAGCTTTTTTTTATATTTTGCGCATTCATTAAAATATATTTCTTTTTGAGAAAACAAAAGAGTTGGCTCTTTTAGTATATCTAAAATGTTAAATAAGGAACGGATTGTATCAACGTTTTCTGCCACTTAGTGTAAACTCAATTCTGCCCGATTTAACTCGTCGTGGCTCTGAAAGTGAAGTGGAGTCTTGGGAAATGTTATGAATATATTGAAAATTGGGCACTCCAATTTGAATAATTTATTTCCAAACAAGTACCAGTTTGGTCTGAAGTAGAAGAAAGTATTGACTATCTCACTTAAAAAGATTTTGAGTTAAACGATTGAACTACAAATCAACTGATGATTCCTTTAAAGAAGATATTTCTGTTAGCAAGTGGGTTCTTCTCTTTTCATCTTCGAAAAATGTAGAATATTATTCTGGACTTCATATTTATTTATTTATTCGGTTACATCAATAAGAGATTTTTAAATCTACGATTAGACTACCGAAAGTTAACATTAGGATCAAAAAACAAAAATAAAACAACCATGATAATAAATACATAAGATAAGCTTAATTAAAAAATTTAATAATGATTGTTTTTTTTATACAAATCTGTTTAAATGCAAATCGAAATCGATATAATTAGAAATAGTTTCTCTGACACAACGGGTTATTGGTTCATTAAACGCATAAATTACTCTATATTCGTTCTCGATAATTTTTTACAAATACTCTTTCAAGCACTTGGTTGTCAATATTGTAATGGAAAAAAATTGGTGAGAAGTTGCGATAAAAAGAAAATCGTTTAACGATACATATACAATTCCGTTAAATTTTTAAGGTCCTCTTGTAGAAGAATACAATTTTCCACAGATTTAATCCATCTAAACATTTTTAAATCATCTGCAAACAAAAGTCGTTCAGAATTTAAGAAAGTATCAGTTATATCATTTATAAAAATAAGAAATAGAAGGGGACCAAGATGGCTTCCTTAAGGGACACCGGATGTCGCCATAAGTGGAGTTGATAGGACCTGGTCAATGGATACAAGTTGTAAACGACCTTTAAGGTAGGACATCAACCATTTCAACATTTTAGAATGAAACCCAAATAGTGCAAGTTTTTTTTAATAAAATTAACTCTATCGAAGGCTTTCGCAAAATCAGTGTAAAAAACATAAATTTGTTTTCCTTCTTCGAGATTTCTAAGAACAAAATTAGAAAAGGTTAGTGGTTGTTGACAAAGCCATGTTGAAACGTCGAAATATGGTTCTTTAATAGAAAAGTAGAATTTTTTTCAAATAGTTTAGGTATACTGAAAAGTTAACAGATCGGACGATTGTTAGAAATTTCCTGCTTGGGACTGGTTTTATGAATAGGAGTTAGGAATGATTTTTTCCACTCAAACAAAAATCCACTCAGCAAGGGCATCTGCAAAATTTTTAAGAATGATTGGTGGAATTTCAGCAGGACCAGGGTTAGTATCGCTTCTAAAAATGCAAATGTTAAGCGAGTTTTTTCACTTGTTGGTTCACATTGGCCAACAGAAAGAAACCGACAAGAAAGGAGTACAGTGAAATCGATTTTAAATGTTTCATACAATCTAAAACATTTAAACTGCAAATCTTTTCATGATATATTGTTAAATAATAATAAGTATCTCAGCTAGATAGGGAGCTCAGATAAATATGACTCCTGATGAGGAGACTGATGACCTATAAAATAATGCAATCCTAAAATTATCTTTATGATTGATTACAAATGATGTCTACGTTTTTGTTTGAGCTATATGGTCACCATGTCTTAGGGTGTACCCTATAATGCGACAAATTCGATAGTTCCACACTGCTCTGTCGGGTTACCGGGGGTCCACTGTATTTTGTCTCCTCTAGGGTGTTTTCCAATTTCATTCGTTATTCGTTATTCGATAACCCTGGTCGATGGTGTGATTGATCCTGAATTGTTAATCAGGTATTAATTGGCACTCTTCGATAATCGGTTGTTTACCTTTAACATTATTAGTAAAAGCGAAATTGGTCTATAAAGGCACTTCGATAATGATAAGTGGTCTTTAAGTCTTAATTATTTTGTTCTTTTATTTGGTCTGTCTGAAACTTTTTCATGTTTTTGTTATTTTGGGTCCTAAGCCAATATGAACATATGGACTGCAACTGAGGGGGTGTACCAGCAAAACAAACGTAAAGAGAATACGATACAATGTACGCTGACAATAATTTAGTTTGAAGATTGAGAAAAATAAGAACCCCATGATGGATGGCATAAGTCCTGTCTAGCGCATGCGACATCTTCTCATGGTTTTTTTTATTAAGAAAATGCAGTGACTAAAAAAAACTTATGGGCAGAAAGGCACCGGGAGCCGAAGGAATTTCCAAAGCCTTATTCTTTGGATTTGTGGAGTACTTCACAATATGTACGATGGCACCCAATCGTCAGTGTGGAATGGAGAAGATGCTTCGGAATGGTTTGAAAATGGTTTGATATGGGAGTAAGACAAGGATGTACACTAAGTCCGTTTCTGTTTGCCCTCAACGTTGATTAAGACTCATCAGAACTGAGAGGAGATCTGGTGCAACTGAACTATATTCCGCATCGAAGTGATCTAACTATATATTGCAGAATATGCAATCTTTCTGAAAGAGAAGATGTCATCCATTTTATAGAAAAATGTTCTATCCTAAAGAAAATTCGAAGAGGATTTTTAGGTATCGACGTAATATCTGAAGCGGAAGTAATAGCACTCCTCAATTGTAAAAGAAATAATAAGATACTTTTCGAATTACTACAAGGCGTTTATTCGCCCAAAACTTGAGTACAACGCTCATAAATGGTCTGGTGCACCAATAACATATTTAGAGCTACTTGACAGGATTCAAAAGCGTGCAGTAGTCACTTGAGTATCGAAGTCACTTGAGCATCTTTGTCATCGCCGTAATGCCTCCTGCGTGTCATTGTTTTATCGGTATTTCCACCACAAGTGCTCAAGCGAAATAGCCAGTTGCATTCCAACCCTACAGCAATTCAACCGCAATGCTGGGAATGCACATCAGTTTACCCTTAAGCCTATGTTTGAACGTACAGTGAAATACAAGCATTTGGTTCTTAACCATACAACGCGAATGTGGAACGCTCTGTTTTTCCTACGCATTATAGTTTACAGACATTTAAAACCAACGTGCATCGGTATTCTGATCCTTCACTTCCTTAATTCTCGCACTGTGCTACTTCATTATAAGGGTATCCAAAATATATTCTAAAAAAAAAGCTTTAACTTCGAGAGACCAAATTATTAATGAAGCTTTCTAACCAAAAAACTTATTTTGTTATATCGAGCAGACGGAAAAGCCATGCCTAAATGATTTTTGTTTTTTAAACAATTGTAACATATGAAATGAAATTAATAAATCAAAATTATCTATCTATTTGTTAGTAAAAATATTATATGTATTTATAAAATGTTTATATATTTAATGGCATATCATGGTATTTGCCGAAGGAGCCCAGCCATGAGCGGCAAGTAAACTTAAATGTTAAATGCTTGCGTCATCGTTCAGTTTCGTTCAATTCCATATAATAATTTCTCATGTGGCTAATATATATTTGAAAATTTCAAAATTCATCGACATTCTGTGATGCATTTGATGAAGTCCATTGGTCTTGTCTTGTTGGACATTGAAAAGCATTTGTGACTCATAAAACTTGTAAATAGCTTTTATTCTGTGAACTGTTTTTTTTCTGTTCATCAAGTTTTTATTCCAATTTTCATAGTCCAAGGCTTTCTTACTTTGAAGTAGATCTGTGCCTTCCGTATTATCCCTCCTAAAGCAAGCTAAACTGATCATCATTACAAAGTTGTACGAATTTGTAAACTCAACCGAACAGTTCTAGAGATAGCCCCTCACTCACACTTGTAACCGTCCACCGTTTTTCACTACTCTCTATGCATTTCCCTCTGCATTCTCTTTAAGTAAACTATACATATTCTGAGAGTGTAAATATCACAGAGTTGAAAAATCTTTTAAAATCGGTCGAGTAGTACCACAGATAACCCCCTTCCCTTAATTTATATTTATTCCTCATCCATTTATCTGAGCTCCCCTCCTTAGCAACATATTTATATCAGAAGTATGTCTGAATTAAATTGTTAAATGGACTTTTAAAAATGGGCGAGTATTTTGATAGACAGCTCGTTACCCCTCTTCCTCGTTACTCCTCCCCCTTTGCAGCGCGTTTTTTCCCTTAAAACCTAAATGGATAATATTTACAAATAAATCAACGAAAAATAAACTAAGAATATCGGTTAAATGGTTTTCGATGTATAGGTGGAAAGACAGACAGACAGACTTTGAATTTTATATGCAAAGTGGCGCAAATACATGAAACAAACATGAGTCGCATTACTTCTAAATTACTTGAGGGAGAAAACCTTTCATCAAAATCATCATGAGCGACGAGGCCCAAGAGTTACTTCTCGAATAGAGTTCTTCACTACGACTCTGACGAGGGAATAAAAGAGTATGAAGTTACTGGCGGTATGCCACAAGGATCGGTTTTAGGACTCTTGATGTGGAACGTTATGTATGACGAAATTCTGCTACTAGCGATTCCAAGAGAAGCATCAACTTTCGACTTTGAAGACGACATCGCCGTGGTGGTTGTGGCAAAATCTATAGAAGAGGTCGAACTGCACTGCAATGAAACAGTTGCAACTGTACGAAGATGGTAAGCTGGAGCGGGTTTGCAACTCGCCGACCACAAAACGGAAGCAGTATTTATTGCAAATAGGAATATTTGACAAACGATAACGCTTAGAGTAGGAGAGCTCGAAGTAGTTTCCCAGTTTGGAGTAACTATTAAGCTTTAAAAATCATCTCGAGTATGTTTGCAAAAAGTCTTCAAATGCAGTTAGCGCGCTTTCAAAGCTGTTGTAAATTGTTGAGTAACATCGGGCGCCCGAAACAAACCAAGAGACTTCTTGGAGTTGCCAGTTCTATTCTGATGTGAATATGCGGTCGAAGTATGGTCGAGTGCAGCGAAAGTTAAGTCCTACATTCGGGGAGTCAAATCCGTCCCTCGTCTTGCCTTGCCCCTCTAAGGGTGGCGTGTACGTTTCGAACAGTTTCAAACCATCATATACTCATCGTATCCACTAAATGAAGCATGTCGAAATAAACTTCTATCAACACAGTTCTTAACGGGTCTTGGCTGTTACAGAGAATATCTCTTTAAACGCGGACATGAAATCAGCCCAAACTGTACACATTGCGAAACAGTCTCTGGGAACGCGATTGCCCACGATATGCAGCCGAATGAATCGCCCTACGTAACAAATTCGGAAAGCGGCCCACTCCGGATAATGTCTTTAGCTACATGCTCCAGAGCGACGATAACTGGACCATTGTAAGTAATGCCGCGGTGCGTATACTCATTGATCTTAGACGCTTCGAACGCCAACGGAAAGCTAATAGTTTCATGAATAGAGTCTTAATACCGACCCCAGCGAAGTAATGCCTTACGGCGATCCCACGGGGAACACAAATGGTTTTAACTTGTAAAAGTCTATGCAAAGTTTAAACCTTCCAACGCAAAAACAAATCAAAAGAAACCGTTTTCTATGTTTTATAAAACAAAAACACAAACCTAAAGTAAGTTATGTGAAAGCAAATTTCTAACTCCGAACCAACTTTCAAATTTATTTAATAAATACATTCCTCCTACCACTATTAGTAATGTATGTCACCTACAAACTACTTAAAAACATCACTTAAATACCCCAATTACTTTTAAGTCCTGCATAATGACTCCACCCATTGTTCAATAATATTTATTTTTCATTTCGACGTGTAATTCCAACTGTGGACGTGAAGCCTCATTGAGAATATAAAACTCAATTTGAATTCAACGCAAGCGAAGTACTAAAGCCGATTCAAAAACTAGGATAACAAACTTTTACGACAAATTTTAAACACTAAAAACTTCCAGCAGCTTTACGTACCTACATGTACCCCCACTTTTGTATGTAGAGCAACTACTAATTCGCATTCACAAGTTAAGTAAAGGGAATAAAAAGCTGTTGAAAACCATTTTATCCTACGAAAGAAATTTGTGATTTTCGTTTTTTTTTGCGAAGAATATTTCATGAGTTTAATGGCAACGATCCGGGTATAGTTGTGCGTTAGAAACTAAAAAAAAAAACAAACAGCCGACATAAATTTATGGAGCTTATCGGACCATGACCATCGCATACTGCCATTCTGGGGCTAACGAACGATAAGGGAAAAGCAATTGAAAATTTAGAACGCGATGACAGTGGCCACCAACTAACTCTAACGAATTCGAATTGGAGCACAGCCATAAATACGAATGCCTTCGACAATGACTAATGATGCAGGATGTTTTTATTTTTGAGGCAAATCTGTATAAGCAATTAGAATCTTCTACAAAAATATATAAAGGGTCCGCCATCTAACGTTTTTTTTTTGTCAACTAGGGCTTATTTCGCGAATGGTAACACTTAGCTCATGTCTGATATGACAGATAATTAGTTTTATCCTTCCGCTGAAAGAATATGGTTGTGTATAGGCTTGAACAACGCTGGGAAATATTGCGACATTACTTTGAAAATCATGGTTATGTTGCAGAATGTGTGCGAAAATTGCGTACGGATTTTTGAAGAAGAGAAATCTTATGAAATAAGTGAAAGAAACTGGCTCCTCATCGATAAACCAAAGCGTGAAAAGCCAAAAACAGTGCCTACACCCGAGAAAATTGCTGCTGTGGCAGAAAGTATACGTGAAGCGCCATCGACATCAATTCACCGTCGTTCTCAACAATTGAACATTTCGGAGACATCATTGAGACGAATTTTGCATAAAGACCTTGGTATGACGCCATACAAAGTCCAATTGGTTCAGGAGTTGAAGCCAACTGACCATCCAATGCGTTTTCGCTTCGCTAAGTGAGCCTGGGTTCGACTTAGAGAAGATGCCGATTTTGCCGGATGCGGTGCGGATTTTGATCCAGAGTCATAATTGGGCCAGTTTTCTTCGAAAATGAGCAAGGAGTGGCTGTTACAGTCAATGGCGATCGTTATCGGGCCATGTTGAACGAATTTTTGTTCACAAAAATTGAAGAGGAAAATATTGGCAACATTTGGTTTCAACAGGACGGCGCTACGTGCCACAAGCTACACTCGATGTTTTGCGCCCTGTTTTTGAAGATCGCATTATCAGTGGCAGAACTGATGTCGTTTGGCCACCGCGGAGCTGCGATTTGACACCGTTGGGCTATTATTTACGCCGATATGCCAGAGACCATTGACGCTTTAAAGGACAATATTCGTGAAGCCATTGGTGAAATACAGCTGCATACAATCTATAATGTGCTTAAAAATTGGACCGATAACCTACACGATCTCGACTGCATGGCCAGCCGAGGCAGCCATTTGAATGAAATTATTTTCCATTATTAACCGGAAGGATTGTACTTTCAAATAAAAAAAAGAAATTTGAGAAAATATTCAGTAGTTTTTTCTTATAGCTTTTTAAAAAAAAAAAGTTATTGGCTGACCCTATATTTTATCGAATTCACAAGCAACGGGACAAATCCATAGTCTAGAGCTTAAAATATGTAGTTAAATGCAGATGAAATAATTCCAAGAATTGGCGGGGAAATTCCATGTACCAATTCGTATTTCAATATTTGTTGTTATAGTGACGTCGAAGCTTAAATCGATTTTTCTCTTTAAAAATTATGAAAGATATAATAAAATTCCATGAACTTATCAGCAGAGTAAATACTTGATCGATTTGTATTTATATTGACTTTGAATATGCGTTCATTAGGGTAGCAGATTAATTTTCCCCAATCCTACCTCGGTTAAGTACACTTTTGAAGAATCGAGTCATATTTTAAGTAATTAATGCGGCTGATGGAGAGTAGTGTAGTGGTGATTACCCCACATGCAATGGAATTATATCAATTATATTTTGTTGATTTTTTAAATTGTATTCAGGCTGTTTAGAAATTTGTTTGCACACGATTTGTATCAAGAATTGTTGCTACCGACCTTTTCATTCCATTGAGTTTGATTATGATTTCTATATTGAATTGCCTTGAGATAACACCCGTTATTTTATAAAAGGATTCAACCAGTGGTCGAAATGCGACTTTTCTATACAGAAGCAAAAACAATGAGTTAGTAAGGTTTGTTACATTGCTTCTACATGTTCTTGAGTCATTCACGCGATGCAGTATGTCGCCCTTAGGGACCCCAATTTTTCCCGACACTCCTTTTAACTATCTAAAAATATAATTACCTCAAAGTCTTTGTATTTCGTCAATTTGAATTACATAGTTGAAAAGGATTTACTTTTAAAACCAAGCTAGCTAAATTTTTAACTTTCTTGTAAACATAAGTACCCTAAAGAGAAAGTTCTTGGGATCGTGCGGAAATTCGGAACTCAAACTTAGTATGAGGGATGATATTACGATTATAGAGAAGTCCAAAAAAGTGAGTCCGCCAATGCCGTCCGTCGGTCTGTCTGTCTGCTGGTTTATGGAGTAACATATCTGGGCGCTTTTTAAATATTTTTAATAACGGTACCCGCCATAATGATAGCGATATATTCTCCAAAATGGTACCAAGGACTGTCGTCTTTTTTTGTAAAGGGTGTTTTCTTAGAGGTATAGAACTTCGAGTTGAAATAAAATACAAGAAAATCGTTTTAATGGAAAGGATAATTTTATGCCATTAATATTTAAATATTATTTCGGGCATATGGCCGCCGCAGCTGTTTCGAATAAAGACAAGTCAAATGCCCCAAATGCTTGAAAAAGTGGTTAAAAATTGGACCTCTAAATTTTCAACCACTTTCTCAAGCATATGTCGGCAATAACGCCACGAATGTTTTCTTCCAAGTCCCCTTACGTTTCTGGTTTGTTGGCGTAGGCGAGCGACTTCACATATCCCAAAAGGAAATAATCCAATGATGTCAAATCACACTATCTTAGTGGCCAATTGACAGATCCATTCCGCGAAATTATGCGCTCATCGAATGTTTCCTTCATCAAATCGATTTCCTTCATCAAATCCACGTTCATGTCATCAAATTCGGGAACAACATAAACGGTTATCATGGCTCTAAAACGGTCTCCATTAACGGCAACTGACTCTCCAGCATCATTTCGGAAGAAGTATGGCCCAAGGGTCTTCACTCCAAATGCGGCAATTTTGCTTGTTGACGTAGCCATTCAACCCAAAATAAGCCGATGAAAATCAGCATCGCATTTTCGGCCCATACACCAGAATCACGACGCATTGCATGGTCTCTCGGCTTTAATTCTTGCACAAGCTTGATCTTGTAAGGTCGTAAGAAGAGATATCTGCGCAAAATCTTCCATAAAGTTGACAAAGCTCCAATTGCTGTGCACGGTGGCGAAACGATTCATTCGGGTCCTTTTCAACACTTTGCTCTGCAGCGGCAATTGTTTCTTCGGTGCGCACTGTTCGACATCTCTGCGGATGCGTATTATCACATAGAGTAAACGTAGTGCGAAAATGATCTATGGTTAACCGAATTAATTGCTCTGATGGACGATTATGTCGACCATAAAGTGAACGGAGCTTGCTTTAAACTTCGCGAACTGTTCATGGTGAAATGACATGATGAAATGGCAAACCAAACTGAACATAAATAACATTAGAGTTGCCAGATTTGACCACAAAATGTCTATTTTATCTCTATTCGAAAAACGAACCTCTAAAAAAAACACCCATTACTTTGCATACTTGGGATGGGGCCGAAAATACAGTTTTTTTGCAAAAAAAAATCGAATAATGTTAATTTATAAAACCGCCAATATCTCAAAACGGGAGTAAATAAATTTAAATAAAGGTAGTTCCGAAATATTTTACCATTTTTTTCTATGATATAACGAATTGACGTACTTGGATTTTTTTAATTTTATTTTTTCTAATAATGATTTCCTTTTAATTTAAATTAAATTAGTTTTCTCAAAAACTCCTCTAAGGATTTTGATCAATTGTTGTATTTTGAATAATTATGTTGAATGTGTCAAATGTGCGAACTTACATCAAAATCGTAGGTGTCGTTTTTAAGAAAATCTTGTTTTCCAAAAACTAAGAAGTTATTGAAATAAATTTGGTTATGTTACAATTCTTTTTGAGGCGTTTTATAATTCTTTCACTATCCATTTACGATTACTTTCTAAGGGTCTTTAGAATTCCATTTTGTTGAACATAATGAATTTGTCAACTTCAAAGGGCTCTCAGGATTGTTAAAGTCTGAAATAGCTGTTGCATTCAGCACTGTCTTTAAAATGTATACAAACACTTTAGAGTAATATTGAAATGCATTCAAATGCTACAAGGTGAAAACTACATGCAATTTGACGTCTATCCACTCGGAAGAGTAACAAATCACGTTTTTAATGATTTCTGCAGTCATCTATTCGCTGTAAATTTTTATCGCCCTTTAGCTCTAACCTTTGCTCATAAGGCAACTGTCTAAGGACGTTCAATTCTGTGCTCTAATGGTGCAAGGAACCGATGTTTTAGATGTTTAGAGCTAAAAGACTGAACGTCATTATGGGTCTTACCAACGATTTTTTAGAAGGATATCACTGTAACCAGTTCAATTGAATTGAGAGATGAACTCCAAATATTGAAGCCAATTTGGGGCATTATGTTGGCAACAATATTATTAAGGAAGTCGGTAACACTATCGCCTACTTCCTAGGCTCTCGCGCTTAGGCAGTAGGTGAATATTGAATTGGACCTTCAATTTAATACCGATTCGGAACGGCAATTTATTTTTGAGAAGCTTCTCATGACAATATTTCATTTTGGGATGTTAGTCAGACATACGCAGTAGATGAAGTGGGGAATAAAAACGTTTATGTGGTAAGGGTCTAGATTTATTTAAACCTGGGACCCCACACTTAGTAGTCCAACGCACTTAAGCACTGACAGATCTGACGTTTAAATCTTACACTGAGATACTTTAAAGTTACTAATGCAAGTATGAACGGAGTTATTTGCATTAATGTGAACGCAGGCTAC
The DNA here is from genome assembly GCA_963576555.1 of Ferdinandea cuprea. Lineage (NCBI taxonomy): Eukaryota > Metazoa > Arthropoda > Insecta > Diptera > Syrphidae > Ferdinandea > Ferdinandea cuprea. Next base: position 41,958,782 of record OY754961.1, read on the forward strand.
AGAAAAGTAGCGCTCTCCTCAAATTTTCATAATTGCTTAATTTTTTCTTAGACTCTTGGTTGACTGTTTTTAACTATAAGATGTGAGTGTGTATTTATGCAAATGTTAAATGTATTAGCTCAGTAACTCGAAAGTTCTAGATTGGTATTAATAGTGAAAAAAATTGATCTCAAGGTTATCAGCTTTAGGCCCCAACATCAGCATTGATGTTGTCTGATTTTTCTTCTTTTTTTTGACATAAATGTTTAAGATACAGATTTTTTCTTAAACTGTTTATTATGAAGTTTGAACCACTAGTAAAAATATACGAAACTCAATTTAATTCGCTTCCCCTGCACTGTAATAATTTCCTCTTCAGTATGTATGTTTGAATAGATCCAATTACTCCGCACTTGGCAGTAACCAAAGGCAAACTTATCACACATATGTTTTTGCTTTACCACCCCAAACTATTCCTATTCATTGGGCCTACACATTAACATTTTTCCTAAATGCCTTAATACATGTTCTTTCCCCCTCGGTGTGATTTTCTATGCCTATATGACTCCCAGGGAATCACCTAACTAAATAAAGAACATTAACGATGTTGACATTGTCGTAGTTCTTATATTACATAGTGAGAAACATGCAGATACATGAAAATTCCAGTTAGACGTTATTTAAATGGATATTTATTTTTTCATTAACGTTTAAAGCACATTTGGTTATGGGTGATGAGCGCGGAAAGCTGGCAAAGAGACAATACTTTTTGCAGTACTTAATATTCCTAAATACAAGCTCAGCTGTCTGCCCCTTAAGGCCTTCCAGTTACAAAAAAAATAAGGAGATAGATAATCCTAAAGCTTTGACGAACTAAAAGTGGTACTATCACGACAACTCAAGTTATATCACGTTAAAGTAAATACTTGCAGTTTTGAGGTTTGACTGCTCTAACCCTTTCAATCAAATACACTTTCTGTACTAAATAGAAGTGGAAAAAATGTATAAGTTATGTACAAAAAGCTGGAACTGGGACATATTTGTCACTGGGTCACATGCGTCCCAATAGTAACGCATTGTAACTAGTTTAACCATGTGTTGTGACTCATTAAAAGCCAACAAAGATCAAGTGCGAAGCGTCAAAGGATTGCTAAAGATGAGTTTAGAAGCTTCTTGGAAAATTCCGATTCAGCTCGCGCCAGTGCCTTCGATGATTATAGTCTTTACTCTAAGAAGGCGGCTAACTTCTCTGAAGATGATTTCGACTTTGAATGAGATTAGCTTATTTTCCCCGAGATTCAAGAAGAGGATGACCCCATTTTTCCAATGCAACACTACGGGGAAAAGCAACAGCTCAACAGTGGTGTGTTTTGGAACAATCGTTGAAACGAACAACAATTCCCAGTTTTGAGCAGCCAATAATATGTGCCAACATTGATAGGAGTTCAAAAGAACTTGGCATTTTCTTCAAAGTGTTTCCAAAAAGTTTATATATAATAATCTCCGATTGCACAAATAAGAGAATAGAAAGAGCCCCTTCATCTGCTAAGAAAGCTAAGCTTTCAGTACAGTCAACTGACCCATGTCAAATGATGATTGTTGTCAGTATATACTTGGTTATGGGAGTTTTCATAAACGTCAGACTAACAAAGGCCTGCGTTATCCATGTTCATTAATGCAGATCTACGATCATACTAAATTAGATTAACTGCAGTACCGACTGTTCATAAACATCAATGGGGGCAGATTGTGCAGCCATTATTTTTTTGACTGCACAAGAGCTCGATTCAAATGAAACATTTCACATTAAATTATCAATATTTTTAATTGCATAAAATTTGAGAATTTTTTCCAAATATTTTGTTATTACGTTTGCGTAAAAATATTTTTTTCCGATTTTAAAGAGAAAACGAAAACTTCCCATGGAAAAATAGCCACATAAGGCTATTAATCCGAACAATAAATTGGAATGGACGCCGAGTTTAATTCTGAAAAAAAAAAAAAAATTCTGGAGGACAGTCCTGTCCAAAATGAAAGACACGGATCCATTTTTATACCCTATCCTAAGGGTATATTAATTTTGACACATAGTTTGTAACACCCCTTAATATTCGTCGCAGACCCCTAAAAGTATATATATTTATGATCAGGACCAAAATCTAAGACTATTTAGCAATGTCCGTCCGTCCGTCCGTATCAACTTTTGAGGCCTTTAAAATTATGCTAGGAAGCTGAAATTTGGAACATATACTCCCTAGGGTTCCGAAATGGTAAAGTGTTAGAATTTTTAAAATACGCCCACTGCCACGCCCACAATTTAGAAAAAACCGTTTTAAGGCTTAAGTTAGAGAGATAAAGTTGTACAACCTTCACAAGATATGTAGGTACTGCCCACCTTTATTAATTTGTCATATAAAGTTTTTTGCCACGCCTACTTTTTGTGGGCGTTTTTCACTAAAATGCTGTTTTCTTCGAAAATTTTCATAGAAATCGAAAAAAAATGTTTAACAATATATTATGCCAATATTTTTCTCAATATATCGCCCATACAAAGTTTTTGACCACGCCCACTTTTTGGGGGCGTTTTTTGAAAAAACATAATTTTTTTTCTATAAATTTCATAGAATGAAATAAAATGCTATCCATCATCTTCCTAATGCTTTTTTTCTTTGGAGTACATAGGGATAAGGATAGGGTATCATACTGTTCGCCCCAAGCGGACTGTAGCCTTTCCTTATGTTTTAAGCTAGATGTTGTGAAAGATTGGACAATTCTCAGAAACAGGAATAGTTTCCAGATCGTTAAGGACAAAGCCAGTTTCAACGCTATTTTTGGTCGGCCGGTGGTTTTTGTTTCCCATAAAATGTTTAACTTCTTTTCAACAAACTATTGATAAAAATCTTTTAATCTATTTGTTCTGTGTTTTGCATAGGAAAGAACTTACATTAAATGTTGATCTGGACATCCTAAAGTGGCTTTGAAACATACTTTTGAATTATGTTTATAAATAATGAATTTTTTTTTAACAACTCACTATTTTCTAAGACTCACAAAACGCTTTAAAGATTCATTCCTCTTGTTTGTCGAGAAATGTTTTTTACAAGTATGTTTTTTTTTTGTTTTTCGAAAATAACTCAAAAACCAAAATCCTAATTATTTGTTTCGCGGCTATTTCTGACGTTTATGAACACAATGATTATGACAATTGTACTAGAGCAGGCCTGCAGACATTCTGCAGCGTGTGTGTGTTCAAAAACGCATGAGGAAAGAAATGCCATTGTACTAGCGCAGATTTCCGACGTTTATGAAAACACCCTATGCCTTATAGCCGACATACATATGTATTGGTCTCAAAACTTTTTCATTGCCAATGCAGCTATACAAATCTGTATAAATCGAGATCGGTTTTTACTTCTACCACCAAAGCTTTATATCCATATATGACCCAGAGAAGCCTTCAGCCGAACCGACTGCGTTTCTATAGATGAAGCTATGGCAAAAGCTTGTCTTCGAAGCAATATAACCGAATGAAACCCATTAAAAGAGGCATACAAATTTGGAATGGCTGGGATTGCACAACTGCATACAATTATGGTTTTGATGTTACGCGGAAGAAAAGGTAGAATGGTATTTGGGCGAGAATTTGTAATATTGTTTAGAAGATAAACTTCAATGATAAGCAGTCTGACTACTTTCTTGTTCTGGCTAGATTCATAGCTAGAAACGAAAAAAAGTTCTGAACCGCCCAACGTTGCGACCTTTAGCACACCTAAAGTAGCCAAACTGCCTGATGATTCACCTACTATAAACGCCGAATGGAGGAACCCAAAGTTTACTGCCTGGTTGGATGTTTGTCAGACGTTCGCAAGAGCTAGGGCAGCGAATACAAATTTTAAAGTTCAACGCCCTTCACCACTAGCTACTGCAGCCACAATACCATAACATAGCCATACCAAAATAAAATGCATGAGAGCGTAAAATGGACATTTGATAAACGTATCGAGTAAGAATGTACATGGATGGAAAAAGGCTGAGCAGTCTCCCAACTTAAGGAGTTCGAAAGCACTCATTGCCGATGGGCGATATGATGAAGTATGAAGACGTTGCACAAGACCGCGTTTTATTGTCTACAAACTCGGAACCAGAGTAAGTGCCTTTCAAACGACGTTCAGACGCCTGCCTGAAGAAAGTCACCTCGATATAAGCCCAAACACAAAAATAAGGATTTATCTCGCGTTTGCTTAATTGTTCTTATATAGATTTATTAAAGTGTCATAAGGCCTTATGTCATTCGATTTACATTTACGATACTGTAACCTCGTATCTTAAGATTTATCTATGAAATAAGTTGCCTAATATATAGGCGAATGGAATTCACACACTTTGCGTAAAGAACTAAAAATCCGCATAAAAGTAGATACGATGTTGAGAAAGAGCGGTTTCAAGGAACATAACGTTTTCAATCATTGGATTTTGGGACACTTTTTATAGAGAAACTTGTTTCCAGCAGTCATGGAGAAAGGAGTGGGAGCCAAAGTAGGGAACTGAAAATGATTAAGTGATAATTTAAAGTCATCGTGACCATTCGACCCGACAATTTCTTGAACTTAGACGATCAATTGTTTGAGCAGCTAAGGAGCATGTGTTTGAACCACATATCACTGATGTCAAGTCCATTCAATAGTCTTCCAAGATTGCACAATAGCGAACCCCATTGACGGCAACATGGATGGAAATTATCCATCGACGAACAAATTGCGATATAATCGTACGTAACTTCTTCATGAAATCCACACAGAACGGCCACTTTTTATGCATGCAATGGAGTCTGACTTGATGCTGTTTAATAACGCATACTTTGATGTTGACAAAGCCATTAAGAGGTTAGGAGTGTTTAGAATTTTCAAGTAAATTTCAAGTCAATTGAGTACTGACTCCGAAAAATCATTTACGCCTTAGCTGAAACCTTTAACCGCGTTTTTCTCGGAACTATGTTTTCGAAGTAAACCAGTCGATGGATTTGACTGAAATCTAACACCTAGCTTATTCAACCCTAGTGGATGCATAGATATCTTCTTTGACACAAATGGAAGAGATCTATAGTTTAATGCCGATTCCGAACTTTTTTGAGAAGCTTCTCATGACAATCGTTTAACTCTTGGATGTTTGTCTGAATTTCGCAAGATACGGGGCAGCGAATAAAGTAGTAAATTGAGAATTTTCTTCAATCTTTTGCAGAGCCCAATCGGAGATTTTCAAATAATTCAGAAGCTTCAGTTCTTGAGTTTATTTGATCTGTCGACAAAATGCGGACTGAGATGACATTCCAAGTTCCGGTGAAGGATTTTGGTTGATTCTCGATTTAAATTTCAAAACTTCAAACGGTAAGACGATTACAAAATAAAACAGTTGTTTTTCTTACGTGATAACCGATGATCGTCGACTCGCCTGGACGATTTTGCCTAACATGATGAGAGCCGAATTTTCTGTTGCCAAAAAATTTTCATGGAGGAAATATTGAAATATATATTTTCTTCATATCTTGTTGTAGTTTTATTTTCTTAGGTATTTCGAAAAATAAATACCTAAATAAAAGCAAATCAGAAAAATAAATACAAATAAAAGTTAATGAAGAAAGGAGATCTATATAAATAACTTGTTAAGTCTCTACTTAAGTCTTTTGTGAAGGCAAAAAAGTCATACCTTGGCTAAGAGAAACCTCATATCCTGCAAGGATATCGGCATTTGACAGATCGAATGTCATTCGTGTCTTTGGAATTAGTCTCTATAAACTCCATCGTAGCCCTAGACTGTCAATCGTCTGTTGAGGACCTCAACGGAGCAGTTGAATATTCACCTTTATTGAGTGCCGGAATATAGACATTCCTCAAAATCGTAAGGCTGGCTGCTACTGAGAGAACTTACCTTACGTGGACAAGTGGAATCATATGACTAACGAACAAAAAGATTTGGTCAGATATAGATCGAAAACGCCTAAACGACTTTATCTTAGTAAGCAGACTGAACATTAGCACCACAATAGGTGTTATTACTAGACACTGTCTCATATTATAGCTTGCAACAAAAAATTGGCGCATTCTCAATCGAATTTTGTAGAAGTTGCGTCGATGAATTGGAGTAGAAAACCTTTGTACATGACCTGCTTACTCCAGATCTCAAAATGATCCTTCGTTTCTTCAGAAGCTCCAAATGGTAAACCGAGTAGGGAGAAGTTTCATACAATTCCTCTACCTGCTGACCACAGGTAGGGTATTAAAATACTTTAAAATAGATCCTGGATAAAATGGCAGACATGTTGTCTAAATAAACAAACATATTATTCTGGCAGCCTTATTTTAAGATAACACTCTTTGCATGAGTTTCAGCAGCAACATTTTTATGCGATTACACATTTTTTTTTCAGTCTTATTACAAATTTATTACCATAACATTGCATTACATAACAAGTAATCATTATTTATATATATAAATAATAAATATTAATAGTAATTGCACGTTGTCACTGCAAATTTAATTAAATTTATGAAATTTAAGTGGAATTTAATTCAATTGAAATTTTTGGTAATTATAATAATTAAAAATGTATTACGCAACTACTGCGTAAGGATCATCTCATGATAAAAATGTTCTTAAATGTTCAGCCTTGTAAAGTGTTGGGACAATGAAAAATCTTACTTAATGTGGCAGATTTTGGAGGGGATTTTTACCACGCTTCACCCAATAATGCTGTAACCTATATGCTTCCAACAGATTGGACGACAATTGCAAAACCTGGAATCTCTCCCTTAACCTATAAAAGTCAAAGACAATGGTTTTCAGTGAAGGCGAGGGCAATCACTGTCGAAGAGAAATATGAGGGTGTGTTCGAGAGTGAGTAATATTGGCATCGGATTGTGAATAACATCTATCGGTTCTCCCCAATGAGCCGATAGTAGTTGTGGATGGAAATTTCGAAGGCTATATAATGAATTTGTAAGACAAGCTCAATCATCCCAACATAGAATGATCTAAACCACTATTTGCAAGATGGCACAAAATTCATACCCGCGAAACCAATTGGCAAGTTGAGCACCGCATCTTCAAAATAAGAAGGAGAACTCTTGTCTCTTTTAGTAAATTTTCTACACATTTACCTTTTTTTTTTTTTTTTTTTTAAATCATCTCAGAATTTTACATTAGCGGTCTAAACGCCAACACTCTGGAATTGTTTTTTACCTCTCACCCTGATAAAAACACTTTCAATGTTTTAATAGGTTCATCAGACCATTGTTTTATATTGGCGAATTTCTCGTACTCCAAGAACACAGTTAAAGGACAAGCTCATAATAGAACCGTATGCCTATACGAGAAAGCCAATTGGGAAGCTTTCAACGGTTACTTGAGGAGTTTTAACTGATCGTTGTGCTTCCTCAACAACGACGTGGATGCCGCTGCCGATATGGTTAAAAATATAATTAACCTGGGTATGAAACGCTTTATCCCTAACAGGATGAAGAGTATCAAACCTAAGGAAAACGCGAATTAGCCAGTTCCATTTCACCCTTATAGCAATTCAACCGCAATACTTCCCAAGCTAGGAATGCACATCAGTTTACCCTTAACCCTATATTCGGACGGAATACAAGGATTCGTTTTTTAACCGAACAATACGAATGTGGAATGCTCTAGCACGCTCTGTTTTTCCTTCACATTATAGTTTACAGACATTTAAAACCAACGTGCATCGGTATCTCCCTTTCTCTAATACTTTATTTCCCCCATGCCCTCACTGTATCACTTCATTATCCAAAGTCCTTTGGGATGTGTATATTATAAAAAAAAATTCTAACAACCGCCTTGGCATGTAAATAAGCGTCTCTAAGACTATAGAATCTACGGTTTACATATCTATACATTAAAATAAGAAGCAAAAAGGAATAAGTAAGACATTTTCACCTACACAGCTATCCACCAACGAAACTCTACTAGGACAAATTCTGCTGGGTAAATTGAAAAATCTCCCTACCACCCCAAAAGCCTACTGTTGATTGCAGTCAACACCATGTAAGTTACATATTCAAGTTTCATATAAAAATGTAGCTCAACAACTGTTTGGCAGTTAAGTAACCTTTAAACACCATTGGCTTACTACAAACCTATATATTTATAATAGCCCACTACCTGCTCCTGTATTTTATATATTCTCCAGTTCACATCAAATGAAAGGATTGGAAGCAAATTCAATGCAATTTTTTCCCCCCAATCACATCATTCGGATTGGTATTGTGACTCACCTTTGATTTTTGTAAAAAATATGAGCAAACATAATCCAATCAGCTCCGTTTGTATCCTGAATCCTTGAACGTTGGTCATTTTCAATATCATATTAATTTATTTTTAATTGTTAAATAACTGAAAACTAAAATGCCCACTCAACTATAACACTGTTTAATTTTTTAATCATTTATTTGATATTAAAAGAAATTTCCCAATCGCACTGTGTAACAATTTATTTTCTTTCCATACATTCCCCAATATTTGATTACACTTCACTTCACTAATTCTGAAGTAGGTAGCACGCGGTGTTACCTCAAAACCGAACTATTGAATAAATTGCACAACAACACCGTCTGTAAACAACACTATCTATGTAAATCGTAAAGCAATTATGAATTTATTTATGAAGACTAAAATTTTCCACGAGATCCTTCATTGATCCAACCGAATAGGTACTCATTTATTACATTCTGTTGTGGAGCGGCTTTGCCGTGAAGAAGTACCCAGTTTTTCACTTCACTTCATTTCTTAATCACACGAATGACTTTCTTCCTTCTTGACATCCTGAGTTTTGTTCAGATGACTATTCGAGAACAGCAGGATTTTCTTCCCCAAAAGAAAAAAAAAATACCAAAATTATGTAAACACTTTTCTTCAACACGCGCAAAATAAGGATGGGAAAAATGATTTCCTTTATTTTGTATTTTTCGCAAACCCCGCTTACGATTTATAAACTCACGATTGTATCTAAGAACTATCTATGCACAATGCAGATACAGGTGCAACCACTACCAATTACATCAAGTTAATATTTTATATTCTCCCGACGACGACGACAACGGAGCGATTGTGAAGAAATCCGAAAAGAGCACTTGCGACCGTTGGATATTGATGGGGTAATTGATGATGAATCTGTGTGTACCGCGGAAGAAAATATAAATCAAACGCGTGCTACACATCTGAGATACAGGACAAAACTACCCGTGCAAAGGGATTCGTTCGGTACGTACCGAATTCGGATGGATGTGGCTGTGCGATGTTTTTCTGTGTTTTTTTTTTTTTTTTGGTGTGTTTCTTCTTGTTGAGCTCAAATCCGAATACTTTTCGATTCTGGCAGTATTTCGAGAATTTCCCTTCAGCAGCTGGTGGAGTTTCGTAGATTCTACTCCTAACCGGTGAGTATTTCTCCGAAAGAGAATATTGTGTATTCGATTTGTGGGGGATGTCGCGATTAGGTGGACTACGTGGAGAATTGCTCTTTTAGAGAGGTAGGTTGTGGTTGGCGAATGTTTGAGAAGGGACATTTTAACAGAGATTTAACAGAATTTTAACAGAATAAGGGAAACAAGTTGAGTCGTGAAGGAAGGCAACATAAGAATAAGACTATTATTGTACCGAAAGATTAGGACACTTCCGGTAAAAAATAAACAGTGTTTCCCATCATGTTACGTATTAACGTAAACAGTCTTCCATTGTCTGTTACTCCAGGAACACTGTTTCCACTTATACAGACCTTGGTCCTCAAATCGGAGTTACGGAGTAATTATTAATGTACATCCGACAACATCTACATCTTGTATATTTACCTCATAGAATTTAGGGTTAAGCCTTCTTCTGAAGCTACAAACAGCTCTGCGTTTATTTGCCCTCAAAGTCAGAAATTTTAAAGTAGCTCTTTTACCTACTCGAGCAGAGAAGTAGAGTAGAAGCTCTCAAAAACTTGCCCAGAAGGTAAGTAGGTCCCCTCCATATGTGCAAAATGCACACACACCAGTTGAAGAAGCAATAACACTGTATGCAATGTACGAGATGTTAACGCATATCACTACCAGGTTATCTTTCCTGGAGTTAAGTTTGCGTCGATGAGCTACTTAAAGTTGTTACCAACAAGATTTACGTTTTATCATAGCTACTATTTTGTCTTGAGAGCAACAACTGAGGGCTCTTCATGCGACACTGTTGATTCAGAATTAGAATTTGGCCATGCCCATTTTAGGGTTCCTAACAAAGAATGCTAACTGATATATTCGGATTACAACAAAAAGTTGTTGGATTATAAGAAGACTTGTGTAGCTGAGGTAGCATAGGTAAGGTCTGGTGTTTCTGTGGCACACAACTGGCACTGTGTGAGTCAGTGAGTGCCGAAGTGAGTTTCCGAGCCTTTTCTAGCAAGTTCGTTACTTTTTTCAATTCCCTCGTGTCCGGAAACCGACCCAATTTTGGTTTTGTTCCTGCTACTAAGTTCTTGGAGGGTTTCAAAGCAGTTCAGTACTGATTTGGAGTCAGTGTTAGTGTTAATAAGGTTTGCGCATGGCATGGAGCTCTGCCTGAAAAACTTTTTCCAATAGCTATTGTGACATTTTTGTTCGGTCACTATTGAAGGGTCGCTGTTATTCTGACATTATAATTTGCATTCCTGTAGTTTGACCACAACTTTCGGGATATGAAATAGCTTATTAGCTCTCTCTGTCTTAGGTTAGTTTTTGTTAAGAATTATATGTAAGCATTGTAAAAGCAATGTATAGGTAAGTCTCTTCCGCGCAGCTCATCATTATTTTCGTTTCTATAAACGTCACGATAGTACTTGTGAGACCCATTCTTACCTACGGTTCAGTTGTGTGGTGGAAGGCGGTTAGAACCAAATCCTTTCTTAAGAACCTGAACAAGGTGCAGAGAATCGCTTGTCTGGGTGTAACAGGTGCAATTAAATCCACACCGCAACTAGGTCTGGAAACGCTATTGAACCTGCAACTTATTGAGCTATTCACTAAGAACACGGCAGCCAAGGCCGCTCTCAGTTTAAGTGACAACAAGACTTGCAAGCCTGGTTACTACGGACACTCAAGCATACTTGACATCTTTGATCGGAAGGGACTCATGTCACTTACCGATTACGAGAAACCCAGGTATGACTTCGACAATCCCCTATCACTATACCCCGGGAACTCACCCAGCACCATCATTAAAGGTATATCCGTTTATACGGATGGTTCAAACAAAGAAAAAGGTACAGGAGCTGGTTTATTCTCAGAAAGACTTGCTATTAACCAGTCGTTTCGACTGACCGATCCTACCTGAGATCTATGCGGTGAAGAAAGCAGCACAGACTATCCTATCAATGGAACTACCAGCAATGGAATTAACTATCTGTGTGGACAGTCAAGCAGCACTTAAACCAGTCGGCTATAACCTTGTTAATGTGAAATGTATTACAGATTGGCTCTTGACACTCAGGGCTATACGTCATCACTCAGTTCTACTATTCTGGGTTCCTGGACACTTTGGGGTGGAAGGGAACGAAAAAGCGAACGATACGGCCAGATAAGGCTCTGATATGAACCCTCAAGGAGCTGACGCAGAGGTGCTACCGCCTTTTAACACTGCTAAAGCTTTTATTGACGGCGTCACCACACAACTGCCTAAGGAACAATGGAGCAACACCATCAGCTGCGTCATAACCCGAAGTGTGTGGCTTGTGGTTGACACCAAAAGATCAAAGTCGCTAGTCTCTCTTAATAGAAGTCAAATCCGGATGCTCTTCGGGGTATTAACTGGACACTGCTGGCTATGTTAGTGTAAGAGGTATTCTCTAAACTTTGTTGGGGTTTGTTTTTGGTCGGGGATTGGCGGTGCCCTCCACTTCCACAGGTTCACTATTTTGGTTGTAGGCCCCACCTTTCACTTAAGTTATAGCTTAAAAAGCTATGCCTGCTTCTTGCTTTACCACTGTGGAGTTACCAGCTAAGCTTGGGTTCTTGAATTACTCCAAGCTACCTAGGTCTGGGAGATAGGAATGGTCGTGCCATGCAAGAGTCAAATCGAGTATTTTACTTTTAGCTCAGCTTTCCACGACCATATTTTCTGGCCTCCGATGACGCTTATCTTGGATAGAGCATTCTTCAGAATTTCGCTTACAGATGGAAGGAAACTAGCTTCAAAAATCACCTAATCTACTTAATTTCCTCAAATAAAATTTAGTTTAGTAAAAGTTCTGGGCTAGGTTCGCTGGATGAAATTTTACTCTAAAGGCCTTAAAAAATTCGATTGATTGCCAGTTATCTGTATGCATGACGGTATTGTAGCCACTGTGAATTTAGTCCTGCTCGTATGTTTGAAGGCAGTCGCGCTAAGTCCTATTTGTGTCTGTGGATTTTTTTTTTTTTATAATTTGCACGTGCAAAAGGGATTGTTAGCACCTTTATAATATTCTAGTAACACAGCACGGGCCAGGAAATGAGGGATTAGAAGAAAGGATAAGAAACCCATGCACATTGATTTTAAATGTTTGTAAATTGTAATGGTCAGGAAAAACAGAGTGAGGCAGAGCATTCCACATTCGTGTTGTACAGCAGAGGAACGAATCCTTAAATTTCATAGTTCAACCGAATATAGGCTTTAGGGTGAACTGATGAGCATTCCTGGCGTGGCGAGTATTACGGTTGAAGTGTTGAAGGGGAGGAATGTAACTGGCTATTTCGTTTGAGCACTTGTGATGGTAGTATCGATAGAACAACGATAGGCAGGAGACATTACGACGATGACTAAGAGGGTCATCAAGCGAATTCGCAATATTTCGGTCGCCAATAAGTTTTACCGCACGTTTTTGGATCCTGTCAAGTAGCCCCAAATATGTAATTGGAGCACCGGACTAGATATGAGCGTTATACTCAAGTTTTGGGCGAATAAACGCCTTATACATTTTTGCCAGATCAGAAGGAGTGAAATATTTCTTGCATCGCTTAAGGAAGCCTAGACATTTCGCAGCGTTCTTGGCGATATCGAATATGTGGTCATTCCAACGAAGGTTGTCATTAACACACATACCGATAATGGAAAGTCCTTCGGATTCAGCGATGCAAGTGCCATCCATGGATAATGGCAGAGAATTAGGGTTTCGCTTCAATGACAGCAGACAGCATTGCGTTTTAAAAGCATTAAATTCCACTCTGTTGGTTTTACCCCACTTAAGAATGCTGACAAGGTCAGAATTTAATGAGCTTAACATACGTTGCCGTTCCAGTTCAACGCCCGAAGATGAAGGGCACGCATTTTCGACAAGAGAGCTTGATGCCGAACTCTGGCAAATGCCTTTGAAATATCAAGCGCAACGACCTTGCTTTCACCACCGTGGTGAATAGATTGGTTCCAGTTTCGGTTAGATATGTCATCAAATCACCAGTCGATCTGTTGCTGCGAAAACCGTACTGCCGGTCATTAAGAAGTTTTCGGGATTCGAAATATTTCATAAGCTGACGATTTATCAGCGTTTCCATGACCTTGGACGTAAGTGCAATTGGTCGGTAAGAATAGGGAGAGGAAGATTCGCCTTTTTTTGGGACGGGCTGGACAAATGCTGTTTTCTATCTTCTCGGAAAGAGCCCTGAAGAATAGGACAGATAGAAAAGCTTACGCAGTGGTTTTTTCAGCGTGGAAGAACACCTCTTCAGAACGATAGGGGAAATACCATCTGGGCCAGCGGATTTATGAATGTTGAGATCTAGAAGTACTCCTGCCATAGTACGAGTGCGGAAGTAGATTTATCCCATGGAGTGTTCTACGCACTCGGGTACTGGCGGAGATAAAGCACAATCTGGGAGCGTTGAGCTAGCTGCAAAATGAGCAGCAAGCTGATTGGCTTTATCCAAAGAGCTGACAGCTGGAGTGCCATTGTAAATGAGTGTCGGGATAGACGACGAGGCCGAATTTTTAATATTCTTGACAAACGACCATAAGTTTTTACTACCGGAGGGACTTTGTTGTATTTTTTGCCTCAACTTTTGGTCGTAGGAGAATTTCACACGGTTAATGTGGGCATTGCAGTCATTTCTGGCTCGTTTAAACTTTATTCGGTTTTCCTCAGTTGGGTTGGCCTTCTAAGACCGATTACCTCTTTTAACCTCATAGCTTCTTTGCAGCTCAAGTCACACCAGGCTAATGTTAAGGTAATCTCTAGAAAGCTTTCTAAGATTAGAAAATTGCTTGTTCCATCGTGGAATGAAGGTCCTTTTACTATATTTTACCGGACACGAAACTTTTTAAGTTATGGTAAAGAATTTTCATTCACTCTTTATTAGCGTTGTACAGTATTGTGTTGATAAGATATTTGTAGAAAGCTGAGCAATTTTCACATCTTTTACACATGAGTCACACAGCCAAACTGTTAACAAAACATTATATCCTTGTCCAACATAAGTGAAATGTATTTCATTCAAAAATCTGCAATTCAAATTGTTATACTTGACTGCACAAAATACTGACCCAAAACTTAAATTTCGTTTTTCAATTTGGCTTAATACTAAGAATACAATTTCAACTCCATTCATCTACTTAACATATACAACTTGTTCTGTTAAGGCTTACAATTTTAACTGAACCCTACCGTGAACTTTAAGACTTCAATAACAACAACGTGAAATAAGTACCTTTCGACCATGAATAAAAACGATAAATAATTTGTGAGCAAAAAAATCATCGATGATTAATAATAATCGCATCCATCATTCTGCATCTGTAGACTCCAAAAAGGAGATTCATTTTTTTGCATGAATTATAAGCCTGAATCTATATTTGGCAAACCGAACATCTGTTCGGAGAATTCAACTCCCGCGCTGACTTATTAGTATAGCAATGAAAATTATATGGAATCTGACGCGTAAGTAATATTCTTTCCGAGAAAAGCTGCTTCCAATAAAAATCTGATTTAAATGTCAATGTTCTTATGTATACAGCTGGATTTGTTTGTTTGTATTGCTGACAGATATGTAGATAGCAGATTGTGAAACGTAGAATGCTAGATGATTAAACTGCACATATGCTACAAAGCAACAGGATACAGATTGTCCAAATAGAGTGAAACAAGTTTCTATTACAGCTAGTTGAAAGGGGCACCTCCGATTCGAAGGATTAATTAATTCTGCATCCCTTTACTTTTGAAACATATTGCTGAGACAAATTTCAAGTTTCCCGTTGAATGGTTTCGAAATCAATACCTACTGACAGCTAGTTGAAGAAAAATCTAACATTGACTTTATTCCAATTGGATACAATTCATATTTTAACATGCCCGAGCCAAACCCTACATATCAGTATTGTGCATCAATTCTCTAAAAATATTTGTAATTAATTTGTTAATTTGTAAAGTGCTTTCGCTTGGGTAAGCAGCTTTGAGTCCTATTTGAGCTATGGACGACCAAATAGCGATATCAATCTTAGATTAAAGCACCTAAGTTTGGATAGCACATGTTGACCTGGGAGCAGGGTCGTATCTCGAGCTAGTGCGGCCCGGCAAAAACTAAATAAAGGGTCCGCCATCTAACGTTTTTTTTTTCAACTAGTGCTTATTTCGCGAATGTTAACACTTAGCTCATGTCTGATTTGACAGATAATTAGTTTTATCCTTCCGCTGAACGAATATGGTTGTTTATAGGCTTGAACAACGCTGGGAAATATTGCGACATTACTTTGAAAATCATGGTAATGTTGCAGAATGTGTTCGAAAATTGCGTACGGATTTTGGAACAAGAGAAGCACAGTCAGCTCCGTATGTTCGTTATCTTGTGAAAAAAGTGAAAGAAACTGGCATCCTCATCGATAAGCCAAAGCGTGAAAAGCCAAAAACAGTGCGTACCCCCGAGAAAATTGCTGCTGTGGCAGAAAGTGTGCGTGAATCGCCATCAACATCAATTCACCCTCGTTCTCAACAATTGAACATTTCGGAGACATCATTGCGACGAATTTTGCATAAAGACCTTGGAATGACGCCATACAAAGTCCAATTGGTTCAGGAGTTGACTTAGAGAAGAAGAAGAGAAGATGCAGGAGTTGAAGCCAAACAAAACGAGTCACTGTTTGGTGCGGATTTTGGTCCAGAGGCATAATTGGGCCATTTTTCTTCGAAAACAGTCAATGGCGATCGTTACCGGGCCATGTTGAACGAATTTTTGTTCACAAAAATTGAAGAGGAGGATTTTTGAAGATCGCGTTATCAGCCGCAGAGCTGATGTCGTTTGGCCACCGCGGAGCTGCGATTTGACACCGTTGGACAATTATTACGCCGACATGCCAGAGACAATTGACGCTTTAAAGGACAATATTCGTGAAGCCATTGGTGAAATACAGCTGCACACAATCAATAATGTGCTTAAAAATTGGACCGATCGTGTAGGCTACTGCATGGCCAGCCGAGGCAGCCATGTGAATGAAATTATTTTCCATTATTAACCGGAAGGATTGTACTTTCAAATAAAAAAAAAGAAATTTGAGAAAATATTCAGTAGTAGTTTCTTATAGCATTTTAAAAAAAAAAAAATGTTATTTGGCAGACCCTTTATAGGGCCTAAATATTTTCATTTTCTGGATTTGACAGAACCAAATATTTTACTCAGTTCAACTTATTTATTTAATTAATCTATAATGTATACCATTATACTAAATTCATTAAAATAAGTAGGTATACTCCAGCATTGCCTTAAATTTATCCCTAGATAAACATACAACTACATGGTTCATTGAAAGATATGATTGCTCTAGACAGAGGTTTATTGCTCCCGTATTTTGTTTTGCGCGCGGATTGGAAAAGAAAATCTCTGGTTCTTAGTAATCTAGCAGGTACAACCATTACCAGAAGATGTGGGCATCTAATAATATAGCTAAGTATATCTCTTACAAACACTGCATAATGAATGGCACGCCTTGATTTTTAGGACTTGATTCTAAGCAATTGGCACCTAGCGATATACATTGGGAATAAGTTCCATCGAAGAAACGCCTTTGAATCCTTTCCTCCAAATGACATTACCATACTCAAGTAATGATCTTGCAAAGATAGATAGATAGATTATACAAATTATAAATGATAAGAGGGCATATAGGTCCCTAAAACCTTAGAAATTTGTATAGTCTATATGACTTTTTAAAGTTAATTTAGAATGAAAAAGATACAACAAAACACTTTTTTATGTTGAGCTTTAAATCATTGGAGTTACACCAGTCTGAAATAGAATTTAGATCTAACTGTAATAGAGGGCAGTCCTCTAATCTTCAAATTTTTAGATATAGTTTAAGATCGTCGGCGTATAAAAAACATTGAAATTGTTTAATCGCAAAGTAATATCATTAATAAAAATTATGAAGAGCAATGGCCCTAAATGGCTGCCTTAAAGTGCGAAGCGTTTCACTAAAAATGCAAAGTTTCCATGACTTTGCATTTTGCAATTAAGTATGGTTTTTTTGCAAAGTTAAAAGTGCAAGTGTAAAAGAACAGTGTAGGGAACAAAAAATAAACCAAAATCCATTAACACTCTTGCAGTGCGTACACTACCTACCTGACCAACTCATGTTAACATCATAGGAACATCGGTCCGGCTCACAAACCATTTCTCTTCATTTTCCTTTTAACATGCACTGATGTTAAATTTGTATTATTCATGCACTGATGTTGGGCTTAAAAATATTGTCTACCTGTTTTCAAAAGATTTTCAGGCCCCCAATTGATGTTTGCAAGAAACTCGTTCACTTTTGCGTCCAAATATCGGTGTACAACGTTACAGAATAAAGCTTTACATAAATATTACGTGCATAGTTCGAACTTTATGGTATTGAGTTAATTTTTCAATACAATGAGGTACATACAAGTTTTTAAAAACCACGTAAACGATTAGTTCTTTAGCGAATCATCTTAAGTCAAAGCTTTTATGCTTTTTTCGTTCTCAATTTGTCAAACTTTTTGTTCGAATTCAAGGTTTTTAAAGTGAATGCATCTTCGGTATAATGGCTTTGAAGCTGGTCTCAATGATTTATACTGTGACCCATTGCACAGTTTTCAAGAAAGACTATTGCAAGTTATGAAAACCGCAATGGACAAAATTTCCACGTGGAGCTATATCATGATTCTGAAAGGTTCGCCACATTTTTGAAGATTAATATCATTGCTCTTCAGAAAATTAATCACAAGTTTTTCGAGCACAAATTTAAAGAAATCACGATAGGAGTTCCACAAGCAAGGGTTCTGGGTTCTATTCTATTTTTAATCAACACACGAGATATTCCGCGAGAAGAAGATACGACTGTATAGCTAGCTACGTTGCGGATGACACAGTCATATTAGCCGTGAGTATTACGGTTGAATCAGCAAAGAATAAGCTTCAACGGGCTATCGATATTGTTTTTGAGTGGACCAAGACTTTGCGTATTGTCCTCAATGAAACCAAATCTGCGCACGTTAACTTTACTTACAAAAATGTAAATACGTGCTTAAAACAATTGTAAACGGCCCGTAGTATATCAGAAACAGTGATATCCACCGTGACTTAGGTATGGCTAGCAACGGACTTGCTTTTATGGCCATTGCAATGACGATGTATTACAAATTTTAGATCAGAGAAATCTTGTGCGCCGACTACAAAGGATGAAACCAACTAGCGCAATAAGATGTAACCGCGGGCAATTGGCGGTATTAGCAGGTGCTGGGAGGTTGCCTGCCAAATGTGTTGTCAAAAACGGAAATGACAACCACTAGATAGGAATAACCTAGTTGTTGTGAGCTAGTTTTTATGAGCCCGATGAAATATTACAAATAGATTTAAGACAACACATCTCTGAGTTTTCTAAAATATCACTTGCATTTCTTTTCCATTCAGAAGCTTAGATTGAAAACAGATTTCCTGTTAATTTTTTTCTGCTTTGGGCGCAACAAGTTACACATAAATTCTGTATCTGTGTAACTTGAGCGGAAAGATAAAATGCAATGCGAAAAACGGTTAACCGTCTTACGGCAGATAATAATGATGACATTTCGAACTGTTGTGCAGAATTTTTTGCAGTTTTGGAACTTGACCAAGACGAAAGCAAAGCTTTTGCATTACAATTTTTAAAGTAGCAGTCAGTACATTGACATCAAAATCGAATCCTCAACCCTCCCTGGTTTAGTATTTTTTACTACATTGAAGTCGGTTGGACATGAAAGCGAATTATTTTTCACACAATGAAAATAAGTATCTAATGTAAAATGTGAGTTTGTGGGGAAAAGGACTATTGTCCTTTCATCACGCTCAAATGAATGGACTGTTTCAAGTGAAATTTTAATAACATTCGAGTATGCAGAAGAATGGGATATAGATTAATTCTAATAACTCCACGAAGGTCTGGGGAAGTGACAGCTATCATAAAATACATGCAAACAGTTGTTAAACAGATACACGCAAACCCCTAAAGTGTAGCATAAGGCCAACATTTGTTGCCTGCAAAGTAGCACGCAATATTTAACAATTAAATAGTGTTGTGTCACAAATGTCAGTAAATGAACACAATATTGTAATGTTGTAATAAATTATTCCCACTGCTATTGAAATGTCACTCAAAACAAGAAAATATGAATGACATTTATGGCGTTAACAAAATGTCAGTTCAGTGATTTTTATGACAAAAGACATCCGTTAAAATTTGTATGAAGACGTATATTGGCCTAACGTATACCAAAGCTTAGGTAAGCTATGGACAAATTCATGCCAATGAAGCAATTTTAATTAGCCAAACAAGTTTCGAACCAAACCGCCTGGCGCACAACATTCATTATCAAAATTTTGGAAACCCCCAGCTGTTCCCTGCTTCCACATGGGCACAACAGCTGAACCACCCACTTTTCGAAAGAGGAATATAAACTGAGCACTAGACAAAATTTCCCTTTTAAAGAGAATCTCTATAGTGTAGAGAATTTTCGAACATACAAAAAGGAAATTTCGGTAAGGCATGCGCATGTTGAGATTCGAGAGAAATTCAACACTTTGTGTGCCTCTCTCTCTCTTGGATATGGGATATTTTTTTTTTCATGTTCATTCATAAATTGATGGGGGAAAAGCGTTGTCCTTGCATTCGTGTAAATTCTGTTAGACGTTTTGGGTAACGTGATTATTCGAAAGTAGATGGGAGTAATTAAGGCGATATGCCTTGCGATATGAAAATAGCAGACGAATATTCTTGACGTGGATGTCAAAGCAAACAAAAAAATTGATTGATGTAGGTTTATTCCTGAAGATGGTGATAAGGAAAGGACACTCGAATTGGGGATACCGGAATTGTTGAACAATGAATAATGAGTAGTTGTTTTTTTGTTTTTGTATTATTAATAACTTTGTTATATTGTGTCTCTTGACGATGTAATGTTGTACGCATAATGATGAGGGCTAGTAAAAATAAAAAAGAAGATACATAGGACAGGTGTATCTTGAAGGATTACCTACATTCCAGGTAGCAAGGTTGGGAAAGGAACAACTAAATAGTTACAATTTATTTGGAAAAAGTCATTTCGTAACGCTCGTTTGCCGCTAATGTAATGTACAAAAATAAATATATTTACCCCGAAAGGGCCTAAAGCATTTTATATACAAGTCCTGAAATACGGAAGGGACCTTAAATTTTATATCGAATTGGAAAAACTTTTCCAAGGTTTTCAGCAGGATGTTTGTTGGAAGGTCCAAGGCAAGAGGCGAGATGGTTAAAAAAATTAAGTTTAATTTCCTTGCACCATAACGATCCCGTTATAAATATATTTGTAATTCAGGAAAAAGAGCAAAGACACCGATGCTCGTTTGTTTTAAATGGCTGTAAATTATAATAGTAGTTAAGGGGTTTATTTACCTCGATGCAAATATAAACTCCACCAATGACAACTTAGTGGAGCTCCCGACGAAGCATTACCCTAGAAAACCGCTGCTACATCGGTTTGGGGAAACAAAAAGGGTCAGGACTTCGAGTGCTAGACGATAAGCAGGAAAGGAGAATATTATCCATTCGAAATAAAAATTCTTGGCGGATATCTATGTCCGAAAGCGAGTGAAGGAGAAGATACAGCCGGGAACTCGACTGGAAAATAATGCTCCAGCTAAGATGATCTTCGAATCACAACACGAGGTTCGAGACGTCAAGGAAGACCAAACCTTCGAATAACTGAAAGTAGCGTGCCCGAGAGCGCAGAGGATGGAACGCTACCGTGGCTCGGGACCAATACAGCATGGCAAAGCATTCCATATTCAGGTCGATGGCTAACCAAACCTGTAGATACGCAGGCAGACAGATGACCATTTGTGGCTAGTTTGTGAGAGCGGCTTTGTTGGGAATAAAGTACCAAAGCAAACCCAGGCAGAAAACAGTGAGCCAATAAATGAGGGGATGACGCAATTTCGAAATATGTCGAGCATTAATAAGTTTTAACACTTTTTTTTTTTGCAAAAGTTCAATCAGGTGCGAAATTAATTGAATGAAAGTTGTTCTCGAGCTTAAAAATTCTTGGCGCATTCGACTATGTGTTTCCATAAACGCACATACCGGGAATAGAAAGAAAATTCGGTTAAGGTGATGCATGTGTCATTCACGAATAATGGCGGAAAAGTGCATTATGTTTCAGAAGCATTCATTTGCACTCTATTGATTTTATCCTAGTCAAGTCGAAATTGAATGAGCGTAACTAACGATGCAGTTCATGTTCCAATACGCATCCTCATCGATAAACCAAAGCGTGAAAAGCCAAAAACAGTGCCTACACCCGAGAAAATTGCTGCTGTGTGCAGAAAGTGTGCGTGAAGCGCCTTCAACATCAATTCACTGTCTTTCTCAACAATTGAACATTTCGGAGACATCACTGAGACGAATTTTGCATAAAGACCTTGGTATGATGGCATACAAAGTCCAATTGGTTCAGGAGTTGAAGCCAACTGACCATCCAATGCGTTTTCGCTTCGCTAAGTGGGCCTGCGATCGACTTAGAGAAGACGCCGATTTTGCCAAAAAAATCATCTTTTCAGATGAAGCTCATTTTGATCTTGGCGGGTATGTAAAACAAGCAAAATTGTCGCATTTGGGGCACAAAAAACCCGCACGCATACATTGCAAAGCCGATATACCCAAACCGAGTCACTGTTTGGTGCGGATTTTGGTCCAGAGGCATGATTGGGCCATTTTTCTTCGAAAATTAGCAAGGAGTGGCCGTTACAGTCAATGGCGATCGTTATCGGGCCATGTTGAATGAATTTTTGTTCACAAAAATTGAAGAGGAGGATATTGGCAACATTTTGTTTCAACAGGACGGCGCTACGTGCCACACAGCCAAAGCTACACTCAATGTTTTGCGCCCTGTTTCTGAAGACCGCATTATCAGCCGCAGAGCTGATGTCGTTTGGCCACCGCGGAGCTGCGATTTGACACCGTTGGACTATTATTTGTGGGGTGCCGTAAAAGATAAGTGTTACGCCGACATGTCAGAGACAATTGACGCTTTAACGGACAATATTCGTGAAGCCATTGGTAAAATACAAGGATTGGACTTTCAAATAAAAGAAGAAATTTGAGAAAATTTTCAGTACTTTTTTTTATAGCATTTTCAAAAAAAAAAGTTATTTGGCTACCCTTTAGTTTTTAATGCCGAACTCTAACAAATGGCTTTGAATTGTGAATAGATTGGTTGCACTTTCCGGTCATTGTCATTGAACCATTTACGCCCGTCGTGATTTAAAACAGACACTTTATTGATAACCTTTACATGCCAGATACAAATTTCGATTAAGTTCTTAGCTACCAGATGGTATTTGTTTTAGTTTTATGCCAAAACCAAGTGGCACATTCTAACGTGTCACACAAATGGAGTACAAACTTATTGCGAAAGCTGATTTTGTGCGGTCCAGAACTCATATTTAAGATTTGGTAGGTGTCGGATTTGTAGTAAAATGGGCTAAACTGTATTTAAAATTCGTATATTTTATTATTAGGTTTAGTAAACGAAAATGTCGGAATTCAAGTAATTCAAGTAATCGATTCCATTTTTGGGAAGAAGATGATACTGATTGTGATAAAGTGATTGTTCCACCGGAGCCAAAGAAGAAGACATGGAGATTTATACTTTACCAAGAGACGTGCCAGGTACTTTGCAAGGGCTCTAGGAAATAAGGCCCCAAGAAATAAAGCCCCAACTTAAAAATGAAATGACAATGAGCCCTTTGCAAGTAATGCGCCGATATATGACAGAAGACCATGACAGTGACTGGGAGGATAGTGATGACGAACCTCTTTCTAACAAACGACGAGTTATTCCTTAACAACTTGGAAAAAGTGCGATGAAGTGCATTTTGAAACAATCCCGCTTTCAGATAGATTAGAGGCTAGAAAGAACCAGCTTACAGAAGAATATGTGAACCTAACTCCTGTGAATGTATTCGAAAAAATATTTGGTTTATGATCTAAGTATACGCATTAGCGTGCTGTTTGCCGGACAACATAATCAACATGGATTTGCGCTCAATAAGGATGATTTACTTGCAGTTTCAAATGCATGGCGCTTGCATGTAATTTGGAGTGCTGAGCCTCTTGACCAACTAGCTTTTCGACGAAATATTGACAAAACCAACAAATTGTAGCCGTTCATTAAGTTCACTGATAGTTGGACTTACACCAACAAATAATGGACACAACGCTCAAAAGTCCCAAAGCAACTGCGATGTGTGATATGTCATACGCGCATCAAATGGAAGTTCAATAAATGTGACAAAACGTTATGCATTGACAAAAATTGTTTTTCAAAATTTCAATCATAAGTGCCCACTGTACCTACTATAAAAAGCACACCTTCAAAATCCACTTAAATATTTAAATTTTTTAAGTTATTTTCTTTCTCAAATTTATTAAAACTATTTTAAAAATATAACCATTAGTTTTACTATAGGCTTTAATGGGTTAATCTCTATTTACATTTTATTTCAAGTTTATCACCGAAAAATGTCCCCTAAGCTAAAGGGAAGGCTCTACAAAGCAGTTGTGCGTCCAGCGCTTACAAGCGGTTCACAATACTGGACATCGTACAAAAAGTATGAGGGCAAGTTGACAGAAGCTGCGATGAAGATGTTTAGCATGACAGCAGGAGTAACAAAGCTTAATCAAATTAGAAGTTCCAGAATCGGAGGAAGCCTTCACGTCAAAGAACCCATCTCGAACAAATTGAAGCACGACCGACTCAGTTGGTATTTTCATGTTCGAAGGAGTGATCCTACGAACCCTGTAAAAAAGGCAATGGCAATCAGCGTTCCCTTACAATTGCGTAAGAAAGGCAGGCTACTGGATCACACAAATGCAGAAACACCAGCATTTTTTTTTTATGTTTATAATATACGCGCATTAAAGGGATTTTGGATACCCTTATAAGGAAGTAACACAGTGCGGGCATTAGGAAAGTAAAGGATTAGGAAAAGGGAGATACTGATGCACGTTGGTTTTAAATGTCTGTAAACTGTAATGTGAGGGAAAAACAGAGCGTTGTAGAGCATTCCACATTCGCGTTGTACGCTTAAGAAACGAATACTTGTATTTCACTGTACATCCGAATACAGGCTTAAGGGTAAACTGATGTGCATTCCTAGCATGGCGAGTATTGCGGTTGAATTGCTGTAGGGGTGGAATGCAATTGGCTATTTCATTTGAGCACTTGTGGTGGAAGTACCAATAAAATAATGACAGACAGGAGACATCACGACGATGACTAAGAGAGTCAAATGATTTCGTGATGTCTCGATCGCCAATAAATTTTACCGCACGTTTTTGGATCCTGTCAAGTTACTCCAAATATGTAATTGGATTACCGGACCAGATATGAGCGTTATACTCTAGTTTGGGGCGAATAAACGCCTTATAAATTTTTGCCAGATCAGAAGAAGTGAAATATTTCTTGCATCGCTTAAGGAAGCCTAGACATTTCGCAGCGTTCTTGGCGACATCAAATATGTGGTCATTCCAACGAAGGTTGTCATTAACACACATACCGAGAATGGAAAGTCGTTCGGTTTCAGCGATGCAAGTGGATAATGGCAGAGAATTAGGGGTTCGCTTCAATGACAGCAGACGGCATTGCGTTTTGGAAGCATTAAATTCCACTCTGTTGGTTTTACCCCATTTAAGTATGCTGTCGAGATCGGAATTTAATGAGCTTAACATACGTTGCCGTTTCAGTTCAACGCCCGAAGATGAGGGGTACGCATTTTCGACAGGAGAGCTTTATGCCAAACTCTGTCAAATGCCTTTGAAATATCAAGCACAACGATCTTTCTTTCACCACCGTGGATTGGTTCCACTTTTCGGTTAGATATTTCATCAAATCACCGGAGGACCTGTTGCTGCGAAAACCGTAGTGCCGGTCATTAAGAAGTTTTCGGAATTCGAGATATTTTATAAGCTGACGATTTATCAGCGTTTTGATGACCTTGGAAAGAAGGGACGTAAGTGCAACTGGTCGGTAGGAGGTGGGAGAGGAAGATTCGCCTTTTTTTGGGATGGGCTGGACAAATGCTGTTTTCCATCTTCTCGGAAAGAGCCCTGAAGAATAGGACAGATAGAAAAGCTTACGCAGTGGTTTTGCCAGCGTGGAAGAACACCTCTTCAGAACGATAGGGGAAAACGATCTGGATTAGCGGATTTAAGTATGTTGAGGTCTTGAAGAACTCTTGCCACTGTACGAGTGCGAAAATGAATGGGTCCCATAGAAGATTCTACGCGCTCGAGTACAGGGGGAGATAAAGCACAATCTGGCAGCGTTGAGCTAGCTGCAAAATGAGCAGCAAGCAGATTGGCTTTACCCGAAGAGCTGACAGATAGATAGATGTTGAGGCCGAATTCTTAATATTCTTAACATACGACCAAAAGTTTTTACTACCGGTGGGACTTTGTAGTATTTTTTGCCTCAACTTTTGGTCGTAGGAGAATTTCACACGATTAATGTGGGCATTGCAGTCATTTCTGGCTCGTTTGAACTTTAATGATGAAGTGATCCAAAATAAATCGGGATGCCGGTCGAACCGGCGAACCCCACAGGCGGACCAGTAGGAATGCAGTGAAGTGGGAGGGTTATGATCCCTATAATCCTGATCATAAACTCATCGTTAAATGGAGATTAATTAAGATTAGATTCTTTTTTTAAAAAAAATTTATCTTACAATATTTATACAATTGTTTTTTTTTAAGTCTAGGATAAATCTAATATTCTGCGAGCACTGATGGGGCTCTGCGTGGTGCGAATGTTGTTTTATTATTAAATTTTTATTTAAAAATTATACATAAAATTTATTTAAATTCTTTATTGATTCTTTTTTGGTTAATTGATTAATGAGTTAAGTCAACAGTGGACCTGTTTCTGGCCGTGGAAATTTGCAGAATCTTTTGGCACAACTTTTGGTCATTCGTATGAGAATATGGGCATTTCTGGCACGCCTGCACTTTTTTTTTTGTTTTCGTCAGATGAGTTGTCCGAGGAATGGCTGAAAGCTTTAGGTACTATTTTACCCTGACAGCTTCTTTATAGCTCGAGTCGAGCTGGAGAGAATAAGTCCAGCACACCAACAACTAAGCCACTGCAACGATTCCATATTCCCCAAATCACATTATATAGTTAAAGGTAAATCATAGAAGTAAAAGTTAAAGGTAAATCGTAGGTAGGTTACCTTGAGTATGCTTCTCGGGTATGTCAACATAATTCATTTCAGTGGAAACCAGAACAGTTTGATGCACACTGGCAACCATATTGTGGCGGTGACCTTCAGTGTCATCCACAGTTAATGGCAATGGTGTTATGTTGTAATTGATATTGCTACATTAGTTCCAAAAATCTTTTACATTCACTATAATAACGCAATGCGATATCTACCGACGGATATTCGCACAGTTAGAAAGTTTAACTTTAAACTTACGCGACAGTGATTACTAGCTTTAATTTTAATACCAAACATACACGTTTGTTTTATTGAATGAATATAGTTTCTGCGGTGGGCCTATTGTGATGATCTTATATTAGAGTTCATCCCCGTTTCAGACATTTGCCTGTTATGATCATCATTCTCTGGTTTTGGCGAACGAAGGAGGTGAGCTAGTTCGATTTTATTTTAATCGTCTACGTACAGAAGTTGTTTGTCAAGAGTAACCGTTTCATCATCGCATAGGCCCGAGCTTCTAACTCTGATCCTTTTTAGATGCTGGTTAAGAGGACTGAAACCAGTGACAAGACCAATTAGGGGTTTCAAGTCACATCTTCTCAAGCAGATATTTTGATCTGCTCACCTTCCGTGGGACCGTCAACAGTTCCCAATGTCTGCATGATGACAAATCATGCTAGTACTCGGTGAGCTGTAGACGTAAGCGCTCAGTAATTTCACTTTTGTGAACAGATGAGCAGCACCCTATGGCTGGCTGAGGGCTGTCAAAGGATGATAACAAGCCTCTTTCATTTCCGTGTATACCGATGTGTCCGGGCACCCAGGTTAGTGTTACAGAGTTTCATCTGCGTAGCCTGTTCAGATTGCATATAGTTTCCTCTAAAATTTCGGCGGTAATCGTAGCAGGAGTGCACTCTTTAATAGCAGCTTGGCTATCTGAGCAAAGGTATAAGGCAGTGTCCTTTACTCTTCTCCTTAGAAGGATATTTGTAGCAGCTGTGATCGCAAATATCACAGCCTGAAAGACCGTGGTTTGTCTACCTAATGACTCAGATAGTTTGATAATCATTGGAGTAGGCTAGGGCACAGCAGAGACCGTTCATAAATGAACCACCTGACGGTATCGCTCGGCCTAAAACCAATCCGACCATCACCGCTCCAATCATGGCGGTACAGGAAGGAGCACACGAAAATGGCGCTCAAAAATATGTTTTAAGCACATGGAGTCTAGTGCTCCTGCCTTGTGGCTAGCTAAATCATTCAGAAGCGATGTAAACCTCGCACCTCTTGTTCCTTCGACGATACTGATCAGCCGTCCAATGAGCAAATACATACAAATATGCGGTACATGGCTTTTCTGGCTTCACTAACAGCAAAGAACTGAAACGGAGGTAAGCATGGCAAAACTTCCATAGCAGCGGTTGAAGTTCCTCTCATTGCATCCGTAATGCTCACACTAAGTTGTAGCTTAGTTAGATGTCCTCTGAGAGTGTTAGCTCTCGGCCACCAAACAACAGCGCCACACATGAGGTGAGGTCTAACAATACACGTGGATATCCAGTGAACAAGCATGGAGTTAAGACCCCAGAGTGCCCAAGGAAACTGGCAACCTAATGTCAGTCTTTGAAGGGTTGACTAATATAGTTTTTTCACGGCACCAGCTCAGTGTCAATGTCATGCGATCACAGAGGTTGGGTAAATTACTTCCGCTAACAACTAAATGGACATCGTTAGCGTATCCGATTGCAGGGTGGCCTTCCCTGACAAGAGTCGACAAGAAGATTCCACAAAGTGGGGGAGATCACGCACCGTATCACTAGCCGTTATTTCTCTACTTTTGAGCATCTCTAGGATCCATTCCACCAATATGGATTCAATGCCTTTTGATCGCAATGCAGCCTCAATGTTGCAGAAGGTGTGGTTGTCCAACGCACCCTCAATATCCAAAAATACAGCAAGGGAATGGAACACACGGTCGAGTGTTTTACTAATTCTGGCCATGAGCTCCATCAGTGAAGTCTCCGTAGATTTTCTTTTTTGATAGGCATGTTGGCTGTCGTTCCAACGTCCAAATGATAGGTGGAATACTCAACTTAATACCCTTAAGCAGAAATTATGAAAGACTCATAGTCCTGAAGCTTTTTGGAAGATCATATGTGGCCTTCTCAGGTTTGGGGAATGAAGACCGCGTTAGGTCTTTTCCAAGGGACAGGAATATGTATCAGAGCAATTCTGGCTCGGAAAATCCAACCAAGCAGTGGAAGCACAATATCTATACAGTTTTGCTGTAGAGGATAAATGCCATCTGGACCTCCAAAGCTGTTCTCATGGCATACACAGGCTAGCCTCTGTAATTCATTAAGTACGTCCTGCGCAGACCTCTTCTTCGCTTCATACCATAAACAACGAGAAGCGTATGTGTTGCATACGAGATGATCACTTTGTACATCCAAAGTGTGATTTCGGATTAAGGCTTCAATATTTTCTCAGCCCAATTTTACAAATTCATATAGAGAGATCCTTGTTTTGTATACTGTCTTTTTAAAGTGAAAGTTCTAAGTGAGATTTTGGTCAACACCTTGCAATTTAACTTTGACTATCTTCTATCTTTTTATTTTGCAAGTGACCATTGCTATACAAAATATTAAATTAATTTATTACTACATAAAATGTTCGTAAACACTCAACTACACTAAGTACCATCATCGAATATCAATTTCATTGCATTTTTAATGCCACCAAATCGGATTCCTTTAGGGAAAAGTTAACATCATTGGCTTGAACGATGAAGGCTAGCAATAAATAGTAACAATAATGCAATTCTGTTGCAAGTAGTTTAGAAAAGTTTTCGTAGACCATGGCTGGTCCTTTCGGCAAGAAAATCTTTTATATGTACATTTGTACATATTTCCCGGGTACCTACACAAGGAT
The DNA here is from genome assembly GCA_963576555.1 of Ferdinandea cuprea. Taxonomy (NCBI): domain Eukaryota; kingdom Metazoa; phylum Arthropoda; class Insecta; order Diptera; family Syrphidae; genus Ferdinandea; species Ferdinandea cuprea. Next base: position 41,988,424 of record OY754961.1, read on the forward strand.
GAGCAAAATCATTTATGAACTTTATTGATACTTTGAAATTTGTCATGATTTCTTACCAAATAGTGAGGATGAGAAAAGCAACGATGACTAGCTACTTCGTTCGTTATCTAATTCTGCGGAATCGATTGAATAACTTTGGTTGTGATCCTAGAAATTGTTGCTTTTTTTTAAAAGAAAATAAAGTTTTCACCATTGGAATAATTAATGGCGGTGAAGAAAGCATTTGTCCTCGTATGTTAAATAACGAATACGAAGGTTGACGCACAAAAGATAACATGATTGTCTGCTTACAATTATAAACATATAAAGGGTGTTTTTTTAGAGGTTGGTTTGTCGAATAGAGATAAAACTGACATTTTGTGGTCAAGTCTGGCAACTCTAATGTCATTTATATTCAGTTTGGTTTGCCATTTCATCATGAACAGGTTGACAAATGAACAACGCTTGCAAATCGTGCAAATTTATTTCGAAAATAATGGTTCAGTTCGCGAAGTTTACCGCAAGCTCCGTTAATTTTATGGTCGACATAATCTTCAATCTTCCATCAGAGCAATTAATTCGGTTAACTATAGATCAAGGTCGTAATAAGGTACGTTTACCCTATGTGATAATAAGCATCCGCAGAGACGTCGAACAGTGCGCACCGAAGAAACAATTTCCGCTGTAAAGCAAAGTGTTGAAGAGGACCCGAATGAATCGTTTCGCCACCGTGCACAGCAATTGGAGCTTTGTCCATCAACTTTATGGAAGATTTTGCGCAAATATCTCTTCTAACGACCTTACAAGATCCAGCTTGTGCAAGAATTAAAGCCGCGAGACCATGCAATACGTCGTGATTTTGGTGTATGGGCCGAAAAAGACATTAATATCGATGCTGGTTTTCATCGCAAAATTTTGTTCAGTAATGAGGCTTATTTTGGATTGAATGTCTACATCAACAAGCAAAATTGCAGAATTTGGAGTGAAGGCTCTTGAAACGCCATTACATCCACAAAAACTGACTGTTTTGTGTGCTCTATGGGCTGGTGGAGTCATTGGGCCATGGTTAGGTTGAAATGGCAGTCGGATAGAAGTCCGACTCACTTAGACCTATATAAGGTCCATTGTGATACCACGTGGATCTGAAGTTCCTGCCTACACGTTGAACTATTTTGAGGTGCTAATAAAGCGTGAGAGACATTTTGGGTCGGTTGAGTTTAGATTGAGTTGAGTTTTTAGGCCCCCATGGCACTTGCATCGCTGAAACCGAAAGACTTTCCATTCTCGATAAGTGTGTTAATGACAACCTTCGTTGGAATGACCACATATTTGATGTCGCCAAGAACGCTGCGAAATGTCTAGGCTTCCTAAAGCAATGCAAGAAATATTTCACCCCTTCTGATCTGGCTAGAATCTTCAAGGCGTTTATTCGCCCAAAACTTGAGTACAACGCTTATATCTGGTCTGGTGCACCAATAACATATTTGGAGCTACTTGACAGGATCCAAAAAGACATCACGAAATCATTTGACTCTCTTAGTAATCGTCATGATGTCTCCTTCCTGTCATTGTTTTATAGGTACTTCCACCACAAGTGCTCAAATTAAATAGCCAGTTGCATTCGGCAGCAGAAGTAGAAAGGCTTAATCTAATGGGAATTGGGGAGATGTTCACGTATATTCTTGAAACAATAAGGGGCTTGAGAAATTCTAAAAAAAAACAGCATTTGATTATCCTCAGTAACGTAGTGACGCAAATCGGAACCTGACTTCTTCTTGAGAACTAATCGCAGCTATTAAGTCTGAGAGTTATAATCTTTCAATCAAGATCACTTGGACACGAATGGCGGGCCCTACAGTTTAATGCCGATTCCGAACGGCAATTTATTTTAAGAAGGTTCTCATGCCATTTCTTACTCTTGGATGTTTGTCAGACGTTCGCAAGTGGTGGGGAAGCGAATAAAAACTTTCAGGTGGTACAGGGCGGGATTTGAACCGGCGACCTCTCGCTTAATGGTCGAACGCACTTAACCACTAATTGTAAGTCACTGCATATGGATAGTAGTTGTTTTATTGGTTTCACATCAAACTCAGTCCAGACTAGTCCGAATGACGTACATGCGCCGATTTAAAATCAAAATAAATATACTACAAGTGTTCTGGGCAAGCTACTTCAGTACGTCCCCACAGCGACGACGAACTCGATTAGCATTTTCATGCCAAATAAACACTGTGTATAGTATTAACATTTCCAAAACATAAAGTAAAACATATTCTTGGATATGCAATTTGAGTACGTGCCAATAAGAAGGCGACAAACTCCTTTAGTACTGTACTGGTTGATGAAAATGGTAACAATTGTGTGTTCCAATATAAATTGGCGTACACGTCTTATGGAGAAGCTTTTTTAAAATCAGTAGCGTGCCATATTTTTCAACCACACTAAATTGCAAGAAACCCCTCATAAAGTGTTAACCCTCCAGTGAATTTCCAATTGCATAAATTTTTATCAAATATGACAAATGAAAAACATTTCTTGTCATATATTTTTAATTTTTTCAAATAAATTTTTAAATCTGGCAGTATCAATTGTTCGTTTTCATAACATTCAGAATATTTCACGTGTTGTACCTGTAGCTCGTACTGAAGTTGCTCTGTATGTTACTATTAACAAGTCGTCATAGATTGGTAGTGGTTTGTATTTTGCTATTTTAAAATTCTTTTACAATTTTAAGAATAAATTGGTATGTTAGCATAATTTTTAAAATTCTAATATGGATACTTTCGAAAGTGATGATTGTTACGATGCTTATGACAAGAAATTGCAAATTTTTACAGATGGCTCGAAAACAACAGAGGGAACAGGGGCTGCGATCTTCTCAAAAGATCCAGAACTTAGAGTGTCTATAAGACTACCGTTCTACCAGAGGTTCTGGCTGTCAGTCAGGAACTGTCGCACAATACTCAAGGCATTATGCAATCATAACCGAGTGAGACTGTGCTGGGTACGAGGATACTGCGGTATTGAAGGCAATGAGCAGGCGGATGAGCTTGCAACATTAGGAGGGCTACTCAATAGTGGTGTGGTTGTTGACACAAAATCTCCCTCTGCATTATCAGGGGTTTTATTGACGAAATAACCCCAAGGACTGCCAACCTAAGATGGTCAAGTCTTAGGGGACACATGGTGTCAAAAGTTCTATGGCTATCTCGACTGTAAGAGTTCCAGGAAGCAAATATAAGCTTAGAATATTAGTACGAATCCTGACAGGGCATTGTCTCTTGCGAAAACATGCAAAGAGACTCGAACTGCCAGATACTGATGCAGATTCTGCTGGCTATTAAGGATATACCGCACATATTGTGTGCAAGAAACTCTAGCAAACCTTAGTATCCGTCTTCAGCGTCACTAGACTTCTGCCTTCACACAAAAAACTACAAATTTAAAAAATTCAACCGAAAAATTAAAAAAATTGATTTATCTGTTTTGATACAGATGATACATTTAGCAATCTGAAATAAAAATACATTTTTCAAAAGAAAAAATTACATTTTTCAAAAAGTCAGCGGCAACGCTGTTTGTAACTCGTTCACCTTTTTATACCCTATCCTAAGGAGGCACTGTCCTCCTTTATAAGGTTGTCATATACTTTTTTTAGCCACGCCTACTTTTAGGGGGAGTTTTTTCAATAAATATTTTTATTTTTTTTAATTTAATAGAATGAAATAAAATGCTATCCATCATCTTCTTATTGCTTTTTTCTTTGGGGCATATAGGGTTATGGGCTTCTGTTAAGGAGCTTTAGGTTTTAGAGCTTTGAAAAAAAGATCTTAATGATTGTTATGAGAAAGTGTTATCGTGAAGGTCTTGTTTTGATCTTTGACATTTCTTTTAATGTGTGGAGAATACGTTACAAAATTGTAATCTGTTTTCTTTAAGGAAAAAGGTTATTTGTGTTTGTTTTGTTTGTTAGAAATGGCATTAAATTCATCCAAAGACTTAAGTGCCGAAAAAAAAGGAAATTGTTGACGGGACAAAAAAAAAATTCATCAAAGTTCAACTTATGGTCAACATAATCGGCCTACTGAGCGTACTATTCGCAACACCATCACCCATTTTGAGACCCAGCATTCATTATTGGATAATATTCGACCGAATAGACCACGTCCAGCACGCTGTGAAGAAAATATAGCGGCCGTAGCTGAGAGTGTACACGAAGACCGTAGAGAGTCGATTCGGCGCCGTTCGCAGCAACTCGGACTGACGTATGGAACGACTTGGCGCATTTTACGTCAAGATCTTAAATTGAAAGCGTACAAAATACAGCTTGTGCAACAACTGAAGCCGCTCGACCTTCCCAAGCGACATCGCTTCGCTCTATGGGCTCGTGAAAAGTTCCAAGAACATCCGACGTTTTCGAGGCAAATTTTGTTTAGCGATGAGGCCCATTTCTGGCTCAATGGGTATGTAAACAAATAAAATTGCCGCATTTGGGACGAAGAGCAACCTGAAGAGATTGTAGAACTGCCACTTCATCAAGAAAAAACAACGGTTTGGTGTGGTTTGTGGGCCGGTGGAATCATCGGTCCATATTTCTTTAAAAATTATGCCGGTGCGAACGTAACCGTCAATGGCGACCGTTATCGTGCCATGATAACCGACTATTTGATGCCTGAAATTGAAGCTCGTGATCTCGGCGACATTTGGTTTCAGCACGACGGCGCCACTTCCCACACATCGCATCAATCAATGGACTTATTGAGAGAACATTTCGGTGAGCACATAATTTCACGTTTTGGGCCAGTCGATTGGCCACCAAGATCGTGTGATATCACACCGTTAGACTTTTTCCTGTGGGGATATGTAAAGTCAAAAGCTTATGCCGACAAACCCGCTTCGATTCAGGCCTTGGAGAAAATCATCACGCGTGTCATTCGCCAGTTACCAGTCGAAATGCTCGAACGAGTGATCGAAAATTGGACTCAACGGATGGACCATCTGCGACGTAGCAACGGCCAACATTTGATAGACATAATCTTCAAAAAATAAATGCCAAAGAATGTTCTTTCAAATGATAATAAACATTCTCCATTAAATTTGAATTTTCTGTGTTTTTTTTCTTAAAAAAAGTAGGGAACCTCGAAATGGATCACCCTTTATTACTAAAGGCTACAACTCGCCACCAAAGAAGAAAAACCAAACCGATTTAAAAGAAAAGTGGATGATTTCGATAAGTGTGCCATCAGGCAAATTGTGCATCAGTTTTTTCCAAATAACGAACGACGCTGAATAAAATACTACATAAGATAGGACGCAGTGCAAACATCACAAAAATAAGCAGGTCTTCTCTGCACACGTTTTTAAAAATTAAACTGGGTCTTAAATTTACCCATTGTCAGCGAAAGAATGTTCTTTTGGAAAGAACTAACATCATAACATAATGATAATTCTTTTGTTTTTATTTTTTATAAATAAAATAATTAAAATTAAAATTTCAATTTAAAAAAGAACATGGTAACCCACCCAACATAATAGTCTTTCAGGTTTTTGCTGATTTAAAATCCTTTTCTTAGAATAGCACCTTACGGAAAACAAAAGAGTGCGAATGAGAAGCAAACATCCCTATCATCCCTTTACTGCCAATTTACGTTGGACAGAGTATAATTGCGAAATTTCAATCAGATTTTTTGGGGAATGTTTTTCAACAAAATGCATGTTTTCCTTCAACTTGAAATTTATTTTACAAATCCCAACCATCTACATAATTACCGAGTCATTTTGGAAACAAATTAGTGTTCTTTTCATCATTAAGCCATGAACCCACAAAATAAAAGCTGTGTTATAATATAAATAAAAATATGTACATATGTGTATATTATAATTTACTTACCTTATAAACTGAAGCTGTTCAACCGTTAACTATTCGGCAGGTCCCAGGTGCATCGAACCGAAAAACCAGGAAACATTTTTCTTTGCTTTCATATTTTCTTTTTTTCACACACACGTAGAATCAGGCCAAGCACTTAGCTAATATGGAGAGACAGGGACAGCACTGATTACAAAAAACACACTGATCAGCGAAGACAGAGAGTGTGATCAAATAAAGAAAAAAACTAATGGGATTTGCAACACGCCATATTGTTTTTCACACAATATATTTTTTATTACACTCCACTTACTGCAAATGCATGAATAAATGCGACACGCACTCATAACCGAATAAGAGCTAATTTGATTATGCTTTTTTCCATAGAAGAGCCGACACAAACGCAAAACGAAATCAAATAAAACTTGACCAATCAACTGGAAACGCGAACTTCACTCCACAGGAACTGAAAAACAACTAACTTCCAATTAATGTGTTCTGCTTTACTGAAGCTTTTCAATACAACATCTAGGGAATGATCTTACCGTTCTATTTTGTAAGCTTCTGGACTAGTCGAGTCAGGGCTACCGTTTTAAAATTTCGATTGGGAATATTATACAGAGGGAAGTATTTTGTGTTTCAAGGAAGTACGGTGAGTCCACCACGTGTATCTTAAATTTTACTACTCTACACGATAAATCATTTGGATCTGGATATAGCAAACGAGATCAGTCAGATCATGAAAAAGATAATGTCAGTAGTTGACAGATTTTCAAGATTGTCATGGAAGAAGAAGGCACCAAGTTACATTTCTGAGAACTTTATATTAGTCTTCTCTCCATTTAACGACGAGGTAATAAGGAAGCAATGATTGCCATTGCCTTTTTGACGGGTTTCGTAGGATCCCTTCTTCGAACATGAAAATACCAAATTAGTCGGCCGTGCTCCAATTTTTTCGAGATGGGTTCTTTGACGTAAAGGCTTCCTCGGATTCTGGAACTTCTAACTCGATCAAGCTTTGTTACTCCTGCTCTCTTGCAAAGCATCTTCATTGCAGCGTCTGTCAACTTGCCCGCATACTTTTTGTACATTGTCGGTGCATAGCCCTTCTTTCAGCTTAGGGGACATTTTTCGGTCACAGAAGATGTCAGAGTTTTCCTGCCACTTCCTTCATCCACCCTCATCCACCGTCATCAACGGTTGCATCGCTGTTGATCATTGATCTCAGATATTTAAACTTTTCACACTTAGGAACCCAAACATCAAGTGCTCGTTGCACGGAAGTCTGATCGATGACTCCATCAGCAGCAAGGAATAACTGATGCCCTTTGGGATCCGCCACTTTTCCCTCAAGCAGATAACCTAGGACTGTAATAAAGAGCAAATAACTTAAGACACTTCCCTGGTGAACACCGATATTTATTGGGAATTCATCGGTGACTCCTTCGGGACATCTGACTTTTGTCTTCGCTTCATCGTACATGTCCATGATCATCTGAACGTAGGTTTCAGGAACTCCTCGTTGTCTTAGCGCCATAGAGTAACCAGATCCTTTAAGGAATCACGATGCTTTTCCATTATTACCCTTATAAAGGGTGATCCATTTCGAGGTTCCCTACTTCTTTAAAGAAAAAAAACACAGAAAATTCAAATTTAATGGAGAATGTTTATTATCATTTGAAAGAACATTCTTTGGCATTTATTTTTTGAAGATTATGTCTATCAAATGTTGGCCGTTGCTACGTCGCAGATGGTCCATCCATTGAGTCCAATTTTCGATCACTCGTTCGAGCATTTCGACTGGTAACTGGCGAATGACACGCGTGATGTTTTTCTCCAAGGCCTGAATCGAAGCGGGTTTGTCGGCATAAGCTTTTGACTTTACATATCCCCACAGGAAAAAGTCTAACCGTGTGATATCACACGATCTTAGTGGCCAATCGACCGGCCCAAAACGTGAAATTATGTGCTCACCGAAATGTTCTCTCAATAAGTCCATTGATTGATGCGATGTGTGGGAAGTGGCGCCGTCTTGCTGAAACCAAATGTCGCCGAGATGACGAGCTTCAATTTCAGGCATCAAATAGTCGGTTATCATGGCACGATAACGGTCGCCTTTGACGGTTACGTTCGCACCGGCATAATTTTTAAAGAAATATGGACCGATGATTCCACCGGCCCACAAACCACACCAAACCGTTGTTTTTTCTGGATGAAGTGGCAGTTCTTCAATCTCTTCAGGTTGCTCTTCGTCCCAAATGCTGGCTTATGCATGGCTTATCTTCCACTAAAATGGCTTCCCAAAATCTTCAAATGGGCTCCTTTTTGAAATTAAAAACGACAGCACTGATCGGGATTCGGCTCAATCAGGCATAAAACAGAAAAGAAGATAAATAGTTTGCTCTTGCCTTTGTATTCCTCACGTCACGCCCTATGCCCACACCATAGTATTTGTATGGGCTCTTAATCCATCACAAATAGATGTCGAAAGTAAATTACAAAAAAGTAAACATCACTGACAATGAGATTGATTTGAGAAACTTGGTCAATAAACGTTTTTATAAAAAAAGGAGGTTTGTAAAGTTTTTACTTAAATTTCTTAGCTTTTAGAGCATGTTTAAATATTAAATTGCACTTGAAATATGTGTAATTCAAAGCTCCTTAGACTGAACGTAATTTTATTAAAATAGGCGAAGGTAAAGTTAACAATTTTTTGGTTCTTATTATTGAATTACTGGGTACATATTTCAAACTCAAAATCAAATGTTATTAAATGCATGATGCTGGGGCCGAATTACCGCATCAGTCATCGAGTCAGTAACTTCTATACGTTACTGAACTATCGAATAAGCACATTGGGATTATGTCATACGAAGCATCACGTATCGAGCGCAGTTTGTGATTGTACTAGGAAAACTATTTTGTACCGGTTAACTGTCATTTTGTGTTCTGTCATTCGCTTTTTTATGCGAAATTGTGAGTTGTGCTTTAAATAAAAACGGTTAAAAACTTTATAAATTTTATTAACTGGATATGTTATTATTATTTTCGTCGTCCGATTCTTCCCATAATCTGTTGCATGTTGCTTTTCCTTGAGCAAAGTTTGGCAATACGTTTTTGGCCAAATCAGGGTACACCGCCATAAAATCAGCCATAACACTTTTCTGCCTAGCATTTATTTTGTTTAAATTAATTCTGTAATAATTTAAATTTGTATTTTTAGAACATTTTTACAAAAAATAATTAAACCTACACTTTTTCTGCCATTTTACCACCATACGACACCGCCAGAGCCGACGTGTGAAAAAAAACCACACGATAACTGACTCGATACCATGTTCGATAACTGAAGCAGTAATGCCAAACCGAGATAATTCAGTGACGTATAGAAGTTACTCACTCGTTAACTGATGCGGTAATTCGGCCCCTGCTCCTTTTGAAAACCTAATTATCAAAAAAAAAATTAGCCTATAGCTCCAGTCAAAAAAATTTCAACTTTGTTTTATAAATATTAGTGATTTTTATTTAAAAAATAATATATGAAATTTATTTATATTCTTTATTGATTATTTATCGTTCAGCGTGAGCTTTACATGCGCGAATTACGTTCGCTGAGCAATAAGAGAGCTAAAATTATTTTAGAGAAATTGAAAGCCCTGACCCGATTAAGTCGTTGAATTTCGTTTTATTCACTCTTAAATGCTTAATAGTGTTTTTTAGCTATTTCTGAGAATTTAGATACATATATATGTTATTTCTTAAAAGCTAGTTCCTCGAATTTAGATAGAACTTTAGAATATGACACCGCACAGGTGCAGTCTCGTGTTTCTCTGGAGTCGTAATTAGCGCCAACAGCTCCGATTTCGTACTTAAATTGCTGCTTCTCGGTCTGTATATTGAAAAGATCTCAGCTTCCAAGCTGCTATTGTCTGGAAGTCAGATTGAACTGGATAGCCCGAGGATTTCCAAATAAAATCCTGCCAGAATCAGTCTTGGAGCCATCTGGGTATACAGACTTTGTTGATCATATGACTAGTGTTTGGTCCCCCACTCTATTCATCTATTTATAATAAATAGAAAAAGTGACGATACATCCCGTCCGCATATTTACTTATAGACAATAGAAACCAGATACCACTATTTATGCCAATACTTGTAATGAATGAGAGTAAGTGGACCTACCTTTAGTCCCAATATCATACCACATTCATTGCAAAAACTTTCTCTTAAAAAACTACGACAAAGTTAAAATGCCCTGCGCCTTACCCCATACAGTTTTTAGCTGAACCCCAAACCAATGAATGACTATAATCAGAGTTAATAAAAATAAAATTGCGCACATACGCACAATAAGAGTTAATATGACATTTATTTACAAAACAAACAACCATCTCTGAGCACCTTAACTTAACGATGATGGACTTCTTTTATGTTTTTTTCTGTAGCATAAACTGAAATTTCACGCACAACAGCATTTCATTACAACCGTGGTTGACATCGTAACATTACTATATTGCTGTTGATGTGTCAGACAATGCATTTCATTTTTGATGTTGTAAAATGTCAACAACGACAATTCCCCATATCGTGTTGTAAATATTATTGAACAAACAAAATGGGAACAACATACAAAAATAAACATCGTGAAAAATAACACCGGACGTCTACTCAAATGGTTACATCATGTTTAACGAACTTGATGGACCGCCTTCAGATTTGCAATCAGTTTATTGAAAACCATCTTTTCATGTCCACCCATCAATCAGTGGGGAGATGCGATGATATTCAATTTCCGAGAATAATCAAAAGATTTATCGGACGATTAGCCAAGTTGAAGGCATTGTATCTGTTGTTGTTTGTTTTGGATGTGGTGCAACTGCTGCAGTAGCACTTTTAATAAGATTTAATGTAGCCCTTCCCCGTTTGATGCCGCTCGAAATGTGTTTTGATAAACTTTTTACGATTTTCAATTTTTCGATTTTACGCAAAAATGTCTAAAAGGTATATATGTACGTACCTTTACTTGGAATTTATTTTGTTTTTTTTTTTTTTATTAAGCGACAAAATTTAAATGAAGCATCCATTGTGAATACTTATAATAAAAAAAAAACGCGAAGAGATGGAACGCTATAATTGGTCGTAAAAAATGCTAGCTACATCTTTTTTGTTTTGTCCTTCACAAGGGAAAATTTACTACCAAAGGAAGTTTTTTTATTATTTGGATGGGATTTGTCTCTCAAGTTATCGTGTATGTTTAGGTGGGAAAGTTACTTCTATTTTTACCAAATGAATTGTTGTGACGTGGAACTAAGAAAAGTATTCGACTTCTTTTTATGGAGACGAAATGGCATGTTTCTTTTTAAGAAACAAAAACAATGTACGGGAGAGGCGCGAAAAGTGAGACAATTTGATTATTTACAAAAACTAATGGGTGCTGTTTCCAGTGGTGGTGGTTAATTAAAAGATTTTAAAATTACTTCGAAAATAGACATAATACTTGCTGTTCATTAGAGTGAAGTGAACATTTTTTGATATATATATATGTAAAGAGTGTTTTTTTTAGAGGTTAGTTTTTCGAATAGAGATAAAACTGACATTTTGTGGTCAAATCTGGCAACTCTAATGTCATTTATATTCAGTTTGGTTTGACATTTCATCATGAACAGGTTGACAAATGAACAATGCTTGCAAATCGTGCAAATTTATTTCGAAAATAATGGTTCAGTTCGCGAAGTTTACCGCAAGCTCCGTTCATTTTATGGTCGACATAATCGTCCAACAGAGCAATTAATTCGGTTAACTATAGATCAAGGTCGTAATAAGGTACGTTTACCCTATGTGATAATAAGCATCCGCAGAGACGTCGAACAGTGCGCACCGAAGAAACAATTTCCGCTGTAAAGCAAAGTGTTGAAGAGGACCCGAATGAATCGTTTCGCCACCGTGCACAGTAATTGGAGCTTTGTCCATCAACTTTATGGAAGATTTTGCGCAAATATCTCTTCTAACGACCTTACAAGATCCAGCTTGTGCGAGAATTAAAGCCGCGAGACCATGCAATGCGTTGTGACTTTGGTGTATGGGCCGAAAATGAGATTGATATCGGTGATGATTTTCCTTCGCAAAATTTTGTTTAGTGATGAGGCTCATTTTGGGTTGAATGGCTACGACAACAAGCAAAATTGCAGCATTTGGGGTGAAGAGAATCCACATGAGACCCTTGAAACGCCATTACATCCACGAAAACTGACTGTTTGGTGTGCTCTATAGGCTGGTGGAGTCATTGGGCCATACCTCTTCTGAAATGATGCTGGAGAGTCAGTTACCGTTAATGGAGACCAGTATAGACCGACTATGTTGTTCCCAAATTGGATGGCATGAATGTGGATGAGATGTGGTTCCAACAAGACAGCGCTACATGCCACACAGCGCACGTCACAATCGATTTATTGAAGGAAACATAATGGCATAAAACTATCCTTCCAATTAAAAGCCAAAATCGATGGACATTAAAACGATTTCGATTGAAGTTCTATACCTCTAAAAAAAAACACCCTGTACATAGGCAGGATGGATGCCATTTGGAACCCACTTGTTTTAACTTCCCTATAGTCTTAATATTTGTCATAGGTGCCTGGCTGACGAAAATCCAATACCCCTAGGGGGATAACGAAGTTGCTTGAGCGGGAGCTGCCGCCTGCGGGAATTTGGATTTTACGCTACGCTGGATTTTTTTCCCATTGCCTGCTGCGACCTCAAAGGTCTATTGTATCTCAAGGAGATCTTGTACGGAACTCTTTATGGAATCAGTCTCTGGGCACAAGTTTATTTTTTTTTGAAGATGATATCTCAGGATGATATTCTCCTTACTTAATGGTAGAGTTTCCTTGTAGGAGTAGTGCTTAAATCATCTTTTGGATTGTCGTAAACCCGGGACACTTTCCCAGTGGTTTAGGCGAAGTTTTTATTCCCAATCGTTAATTAGCCTACACTTTACTTGACTCTACAATAGGGTTCTGGTCCAAGAAACGCAGCTCATCTGCAGATTCGTTGCCTGCAATACCCTGGTGAACAGAGACCCATCCGAGTTTTACTTTGGTATGTTTGGCTAGGTTTTGCAAGGCATCGTAGCAGCACTTCACTGTCACAGCATTCACAGTGTCAGATGATAGTGCATGTAGTGCTGAATCCTGGCGCCTTTAATTCCTTTTCGGGAAATTTAATTTGCACAGCTCTCAATGGCATGGATTTCCGCCTGAAATACAGTGGGACACATTCCCATTGGTATCGAGACTTTGGTGTTGGGTGCAGAGACACCAGCTCCAACTCCATTTTCCAAATTTTGATCCGTCGGTGTACCAGATCAGACTTCTCGGATCTAGTGTCGGAATACCATTTTCCCATTTAGAATTCGCATTAAACTGCAGGTGCCTTCCATTCGTTGTTGGAGATGCTAGGCTTTGGGTCCTGTATGACCGTTTACGCCTAACAGTTTTTTATTTTAATTTATTTAACAAACTATAAAATGCAACGGGTCGTCCAACAGTTGAGAGAGTTCTCTGATTGATTCTAACACACTTTAATCATAACTAATTTTTTGCTGAAATCTATAGTTTTCAAGATTAAAATTCGTCAAGTTTTAAAAAAACATAAGCAAGGGCTACAAGTACGCTTGGGGCGAACAGTATGATACCATATATGCCCCTAAGAAAAAGGCGTTAAGAACATGATGGATATCATTTCGATGAAAACAACATACTTTTAAAAATGGCCCTCAAAAAGTAGGCGGTGCTAAAAACTTTGCAAAGGAGTTTGTGTCTTCATATTTCGTTTAAACTGCACCATTTAAACGATTTTTTTATAAAACAGGGAGTAGGGAGTATATGTTCCAAGTTTCATCTTACCAGCATAAATTTAAAGCCTCAAAAGGTTTTGGTCCTGGTCATACATATATATACTTTTCAGCCCTTAAATACCCTTAGGGAAGCAAACATAAATTGTTTATTCTGGCTTATCAAGCTTTTGACATAAAAAATACTTCAAGAAGTTGACTGTATTTACGTAAATTAAGATCTTAACTCCTATTTGTGCCGGAGTGGATATTTTTTCGAGAAGAATTAAATAATTAGGAATTAGAAAAATATGTGCAAAGAGCAATATCTAAATATTATCTTTCAGGTTCATGCTTATAATATTGTCGAGTAATTTCACTAATGAAGAGGTCGTTCAGAACTCCCACCACATCTGCATGGAATGACCCGTATGTAATATAAAAAAAAAAATTAAGCTTATCCTTGCCTTTAAATTTTTTGTTAACCAACACAAATTTGAAACCTTCTCTTCCATTCCAAAAATATAGCATTTTCATGCACAAAAATCCATAAACTAAGTTACCTTTTTTGTGATACTTAATACCATAATTTTCCACCTTCGAATATACACTTTTGCTAACAAGGTCTCTTTTACAATGCATAAATCCTGCTTCCTGTGCTCCAACGGTAAACCTGCCCTCAAACATGAAAATTTACTCTTCCGGCGAACCTTATCTTAAGCAGCACCTTAAATCTCAAATACCTACATAAACGCTGCTAACTTTCACCGAAAAAAAAAAGACTTCATAAATCCATGAGTATCCTTGAAAATGACGCTCCCATAAAATCCTTATATGCATTTCGGACAACGAAAATTGATATTATACGACCTGCGCTCATTAAACCAAGAATTCGCTGATAATTTTTAAGGGCACCTTGATAGCGTTTCTTCCAAAAAATAAACTAAGGTGTAGGGATATAAATGCAACAAGGCAGTAGATTATGCATTAACATAAAAACAAGTAGCAGGAGGATTGTGTGGGAAGTAAGAAACAAAACATCGTCGTCGTCGTCGTCGTCGTCGACACTGGCACCCCCTCCTCAGCGCAGAGTTCTCAGTTCTCAGGACTTTGCGATCTTTGGGAAAATAAAATCTCTTTTAATGATATTCCAAGACCGAAGCGCCAGAATGCGAATGCGAACGCAAAACTCAAAGGCTGTGAACGATGAGAACGACAAGTGAAAGTATTATTCTCGCTCAACTCATCATTATTTATGACAGGCACGGGAGTGCGGAATAGAAGTAATACAACTATATTATTTCAGCGGAAAAGTTAAGGGGCAACAAGAACAGCATACAAATGGAAATTCAATCTTGAGAGTAGGTGAGTGGCGCTACGTACATACATACATATAATGTAAATAATGTACCTATACCGACAGCCACAGTCACAGTTACAGGTCCTCATAGTACTACCGCGCGCGCTGCTCCTTGTCATTTGTATGACGTTTAGTTTCCGAGTCGTGTTTGGTGAACATTTAGATTATTCCGCTGTTCTACAGCGAGCTTATCCGGCTAAGTTTGCATGCTAAAAAGCGTTTTGCGTGTGTGCTAAATGAATTCAAATCGTTTGCAATTGTTATTGCAGCGATAAAATTCCATTCCCAAGTGGGCAATGGGGGCCAGGGAGAATGGGTGGCAAAACTGGTGACGGGACCTACAGCTAAAAGGATATAATATCCTTTCATGGGATTCAACGTTTACCGCTGCTGCACTGTGTACATATATTACAATTGCTTGAGTAAACAATTGAAATGTTAATTTCTTTTTGTGCTTCCCCCCTGGGTGGGACAGGAGGGTGTGGCGCAGTCACACTGATAGAAATATTAAAAGTGTGTATTTGATGGAAGTGAAATGAGGTTAATGCACGGGTGCCGTGTAAATATCGCGCGCAACAACGCCAAAATGGAGACACACGACTCGGTGCTATGTAATGTGGTAGTAAATTGAAAGTAAAGTGCTGTACGTAACGCAGAGAAATTGATTTCTGTGATTGTGATTGAGCGTGAATTGAATTTGCTGAAAGCGTAATATATATAACGGATAATTGATTGTTGGTATTTTGGGAAATGTTCGCAGCCCTAGAGAGAGAGAGAGAGATGTGGAGTCAATCGATTTTGTAAATGTGAAAGGCGCGGTGTGGTGCGTTGAAACAATAAACAAAGAAAAAAGAGACAACTGCATTGAATCAAAGTTAAATCACGACAATTTGGGACCACCCACGAAATCACTGACTTCAAAGTAATGTATCATTGACTACCCCATTTATATAGATTTCCTATTCCCTTCCCAAGACCAGATGATCTTAGACATCTTAGGCTCCTTGATAACGCAAACGAGTGCGATTTTTTTGGTTTGACAACTGCAAGGAACTCGGATGCTGTTCAAATATCTTTCATCACTCCTACACGGATCTCCCACGACATCACTCACGCACACGTTGTTTTTGCTTGAGGAGCGTTACGAAGAAAATTTGATTAGCATTTTCAGCCCCACGCCTCGTAATCCTTCTATAAAGTCGGTGGTGCTCATTAGCAATCTCGGCTAAAGTCGAGAGAGGCATCTTGCATCTGATTTTTCTTGCGAATCGGATTGCGCGGATACTAATGATAGATAGATAGACAAAATTCTTTATTAAGACAATTAATTATGTATCAAATTAAAAAAAAGGCGTTGGCTAAAAGCCGTATGACATGGACTGACGTTAATCTGCAATAGTTACAGTTAGTTAAAGTACTGTCTTTTTAATTGTAATGTTTATTATCCATGAAAAAATAAACCACAAGTTTTGAAAATCCGGACAATTTTAGATACATTTACGTTAGTCTATGGAACTGTTGCAATAAGCTAAAGCATTCAATATTGACTACTAGAGATGAGTAAGGACACGGTAAAGAACACGTAATTCGCATAATACAAGGTGGCGCAAAAGTAATCCTCCTATCAGAAAATGCTATTAATTTTGCGATTGGCCCCTAATGTCAGTTCTGTTTTGACATTTGTGTAGTAAACACATGCGAAATACACGTTAATAAACAATGTTACGCTACACTGCTCCAGAACGCGGAATATTGGTGACTATTTATTTGAGCAATAATCGGTCGGTGACTTTGGCACAACGTGAATTTCGTCGCAGATTTCCTAGCCGTCCAACGCCTACTGGTGAAACACTGCGACGTTTAGCCGCTCGCCTCGAAGAGACTGGCACAACACGAGATGCTGCCAGGCGTGGCAGACCTCGGAGTAGCCGTTCTGCAGAGAATATTGCTGCTGTAGCCGAAGATGTCATGGAAGCGCCGTCGACATCGACCAGACGAAGTGCCACGCAAATGGGTATCAGTCGACGGTCTTTACAGCGAATTTTGGTACAAGATTTGAAGATGATTCCGTAAAACGTCCAGACGGTGCATCAGCTGTTAGCTGCTGACCGCCAATCGCTTCTAACATACCCTCAAGCCATCCTTAATCACCACCAAGAGGAAGATGATTTTTCATCAAAAATAATCATGAGTGATGAGGCCCATTTCCATCTTAGCGGGTACGTAAATAAGCAAAATTTACGCTTCTGGGGCACTGCAAATCCGCGTGTAACCTCTGTAAGGAGTCATCGGACCTTTTTTCTTCGAAGACGTCGCTGGCCAAACGGTTACTGTGAATGGTGAGCGCTACAGAGCAATGATCAACGAGTTCTTTTTGCCGCAACTTGATGAATTGGGATTGGAAAATATGTGGTTCCAACAGGACGGTGCAACGGCACACACCGCACGTGCCACAACCGATATGCTGAAGGATGCATTTCCCGGGCGCCTAATCTCCCGTTTTGGCGATTTGCACTGGCCATCAAGATCGCCTGATTTGACCGCTCCAGACTTCTTTTTGTGGGGCTTTTTGAAGTCGCGGGTTTATGTCAACAAGCCTCAGACTCTTGCAGCTCCTAAAGACAATATCCGTCAAGAATGTGAGGACCTATCGCCGAAAGTTTTGGCCAAAGTGATGGAAAATGCCTTAAAAAGGGCTCAAATGACAATCAACTGTGGCGGCGGCCATTTACATGACATCATATTCTCGAATTGATGTGAAAAAAATTAAAAGACCAAATAAAAATTATCCATAAGAAGAATCAAAGTTTTTCATTTTTTTTTTAAATTACAGCCAAAAAACATCGGAAGGTTATTTTTGCGCCACCTTGTAAATATAAGGCTGGTTACCAGAACGTTTTTAATTTTCGTGTAGCTAGGTGGAAATCGTTAAAAGACATCGCTTGTGAGCTTGACAATAGTGTGGGTCTTGAACCACCCACTTAAACACTAAGGGAAGGCATGATATTACCATCCTTTAAGTAATCGCACCTAGTCGTCGGACTTATCAGCTAATTCTGTTAAACTGAACTGTTTTAATGAACTAACTTTGGTTTGTTATCTTTCGGTTTTTAAATGCATTCTCACTTTGTTCGTGTGATTATTTTGTCCCATTCTTCTCTTTATACCTAGTTAACTAGTTCAAAAGGTTTGGCTCTACGTAATCTTCTAACTAAATTATTATTGTTAACAAGTTGGACTTCTTCTAAATTAGCATTGTTGCAAAGCCTAAATTCATGTTTGCTTGCGACTTTCCGAACTTCGTCCTCTACCATTTCAATTTTTAGATCCCTATGTAGATCAGCATTAAGTATGTACCACAGAAGATTTGTCTTATTTGTGCAACCCCATAACTGGAGGCCAAATGTCCAAATTGGTTTTAATTTCTTTAGAGAAGCAGTCCATTGCAAATCAAGAGGCATGAATATTTTCAATATATTTTATTTTATCACATATTTAGTTCATTACGTTATCTCTTGACAAGAGTTTTCCAGCGCAACTTTGTGTCCAAAGTCAAGCCTAAATTCTTAGATGAGTTAACTTCCTGTACGGTTTTTCCTACTGCAAGCACAGCAGTCTGCAAAAGTGGCAACAGTAGTAACGCCATTTTGTGATAGATCGTTCGCGTGTAGAAGGAACAGAACGGGTCCCAACACACGACCTTGCTGTACTCCTGCCTTGATATGTTTCAATAATCAATACTCAATACGGAGCACTCATCTTCTTGCTTAATTCTGAATTCCATTTCATTAATATAACATACTGTTAAACGAGTTTCATTAAAAGCAGTAACTCGGTGAATGGTGAACATGAGCAAAATCCCGTCTCATACTAAATCTCTTTGAAAAAGGAGATAATTGCTTAACGCTGCTCAGTACTGTGAGCTGAGTAGAGTTTGTGTTTTTCAATTTTTAAAAAAGAAGAGCGCCTTTGATGATTTCAGTGAAAGAAGAGCCACAATAAAAGAAAAAAATTATAAATAAACAAATAGATTGCAGAATAACTACCGCTCTACGAGTAATTCAAAATCCTTAAGCAACTTACTTATCCATTTTGATTTTGATTTTCTCAAAGCCAGTAGTAGCTATTCCCAATCGAAATTTAAATCTCATCAACAATGTTTAACAATCTCAATTGACTAGGGAAGTGCATTTGTTATTAAGTTGTAATAGAATGCAGATTTTGGTTAGCATTACGCATTAAAATGTTCTTAACCTTAAACTTTCTTTCTTTGCAATTCTAAAAATTCGAAATTTTGTTGAGCCATTTTAATTTTTAGAGTACCCAGCTCGTTTGAATTTCAGTTCGATCGACTAATCCGCGGAGAACGGGCGAAGTTAATTCAAATTGTTTGTTTCTATAATGAGCTAGAGATTCCTCGAAGATCTTGTCTTTGTGGCACATAGTGGATACCCAAAATTTCCACTCTTGCTTTAAAAATCATGCTTATGTCATTGCCTGAGAGATTTTCATTACAATAGTTGCTGACACCTAAAACGCTTTCAAGACATTTGTACATATTTCTGGATGAAGATCTGACTGCCTTATTTAAACATTGTTGGTAGAAAGCCTCGTCCGCTCTAGCAATAAACATATAAAACATATCCCTCGAATTAGATAAAACTCCTAATTAATATCGTGTCGTGCTGCAAGTTTATAACACTCTTTAAATGACTTTTTTTTGCAACGAAATGCACACATCATAACCTGCTTGTGCAAATGGCTAACTGACCTTACACAAGTAATTTTCGTTTCGAATGTAAATCTGCGGTAAACCAGACTTCACATGAATTGCATAGGTTGGGATTGACAGCAGCAGCTTAGAAATTTCCCAAAGTTCTCCAGATACTTGAAACCCTTGGTTGGAATACCAAAAGCACGAGTTTACAGTACCATCGAAAACTTTAAATTGAATTTGGATAAATGGGTTTCACATATTTTTTTATTAAAATTTAATTTTTCCACATTATGTTAATTGTCGTTTTTGCAGTAGATTATTTATCTCTTACATGTGACCGTAAGTCTAGGTTGAGAGACAATAAAAAACATAAGTATTTAAAATGCTGAACAACATCTATTTGGTTTGACTTTCCTTGCCAAGGCCAAGGCCAAGGTCGGAGCATAAGTACTCCAACATAATTCCCGGTGAATTAAGCTATGAGGGGGCTCTGAAGAGGGAGCAAAAGCTCACCAAGGTATAAGGAGGGGGCACAATAGACCACAAGATCGTATATATATATTATTATAATTAACATTATTGGTTCCCTTTTTAGTCTTTGATATATTGATTTCAAAATCCCTGTATATCCCCAACTTGCAAATATTTACATATATCATCAATGAATAGTGCAAAATGAATAGGACTTAAGATGCGAGTTTGGCGAGACGCTGCCAAAACGGACAGCAGCTGAAGTGTTGGAAATGAACTGCTGGTATAAGCTTAAAAACGTAGTAGAAAAACCTTTAGCTGCTTATTTGTAAGGCAGTGCACCTTTATTGACCAAGTATAATTTATTTTTCTTGTCTAGCAATACTCATAGCAAAACCCGTGAGAGAGTAGATTTTATCCACCGGGTCTGAAGTCCTTGCAGATGCCAAACTTTCTGCAATACGATTAAAATGATACGGCTGCTTTGCAATACAAACAAGCTTGTAGTTTTGGTTGGGATCTAAACAACTCCGAATTGGTTTTCCTACAAAGCTTCAGAAATAAAAAAGATGTTTTCATACAGTCGCTATCAAACCAGCTAGCTTTACGACGAATCTTCTTCTCTCCATTAAACGACGAGATTATTATCAGGATTATAGGGATCATAACCCTCCCACTTCACTGAATTCCTACTGGTCCGACTGTGTAGTTCACCGGTTCGACCTCAAAAAATATCTGCAGGCCTCCCGATTTTGAATCACTTCATCATTGAGGCCAATCAAATGCTGGTGTTTCTGCATATGTGTGATCCAGGACTTTTGAAGCCAGCCTCTTTTACGCGATTGTAACGAAACGTTGATTGCTACTGCCTTTTTGTCGGGGTTCGTAGGATCCCTCCTTTGAACATGACAATACCAACAGTCGGTCGTGCTCCAATTTTTTCGAGATGGGTTCTTTGACGTGAACGCTTCCTCGGATTTTGGAACTTTTAATTCGATCAAGCTTTGTTTCTCCTGCTCTCTTGCGAAAGATCTTCATTTCAGCTTCTGTCAACTTGCCCTCATACTTTTTGTACATTGTCCAGCATTGTGAACCATATGTGAGCGCCGGAAGCACAACTGCGCTGTAGAGCATTAACTTCAGCTTAGGGGACATTTTTCGGTCACAGAAGATGGCAGAGTTTTCCTGCCACTTCCTTCATCCACCCTACGCTTACACAATAATTGATGTCGTCATCAACGGTTGCTTCGCTGTTGATCATTGATCCCAGATATTTTAACTTTTCACACTTGGGAACCATCACCCCATTCAAATAAATGTCTGGAGTGGGTTGACTTGGGTCAGACAATGCGCAGTACTCTCTTTTTTTATACCCTATTAATTTTGACACATAGTTTGTAACACCCCTTAATATTCGTCGTAGACCCATAAAAGTATATGTATTTATGATCAGGACCAAATCCTAAGACTATCTAGCAATGTCCGTCCGTCCGTCCGTCCGTACGCAATTTTTAGGCCTTTAAAATTAAGTTAGGAAATTTGGACCACATATTCCCTAGGACTCCGAAATGGTTAAGTGTAAAAAATTTTTGAATACGCCCACTGCCACGCCCACAATTTAGAAAAAAACATTTTAAAGCTAAAGTTAGAGAGATAGAGTTTTACAACTTTCACAAGATATGTAGGCCCTGCCCTGCTTTATAAGTTTGTCATGTAAAGATTTTTGCCACGCCTACTTTTTGTGGGCGTTTTTAATTAAAATGCTGTTTTCTTCGAAAATTTTCATAGAAACTGAAAAAAAAATGTTTAACAAGATATTTAGCAACTATTTTTTCCAACATATCGCCCATACAAAGTTTTCGGCCACGCCCACTTTTTGGGGGCGTTTTTTCAAAAAAACTTTTTTTTTTTTAATTAATAGAATGAAATAAAATGCTAGCCATCATCTTCTTAATGCTTTTCCTTTGGGGCATATAGGGATATGGACAGGGTATCATACTGTTCGCCCCAAGCGGACTGTAGCCTTTCCTTATGTTTGGATAATATGATACCCATTCCCTTCTAAAACAGCGAGCTTTATGACGAATATAATTGTTCAAAGTTGCATTGTACCGAACAGCATACTATTTAATGACTTGAAGAATTATACCAGTTATAGCATCGCAAGAGATGTTAATTTCTGGTTTCAAGTAGTTAGTCTGCATATTGTGACTTATTCTATTAAGCTCTATTCTCTAACCATCTGACTTGATTAGCCAACATTTTCTAATGAAAGAGCGATAGGAAGAACCGGCGGAAGAAGAAGTGTTTGTAATCAATAAATGCAGAGAGGACGACTACGTTCAACGTCGTGCCGATCTGAAGTCTGCTTGTAACAAGAAAGACTATATGGCAAAGGATGCTGGTAAAGCGGATATTGACATAAAAAGGATTGGCACCAGCTTGGCTGTTGAGTGTTGAGATGTACATCTGAGGAAATATACTGCTGAGAACGTTCGAGTTCTTGACCAGTTCATATCTAAAGCCATATTCAACGAAATGATGGCAATTGTCCTGTTTTCGAGAGTGGCAATCAACTCCAATGAATCTGTACATGTGTGTGTGAAGGCCAATTTTCCTCGGATTTTTCCCAAGATCGATGGACAAGACCTTGTGTGACTTCACCCATCTGAACTGAATGGATTACGGTAGTTTATCTCGATTCTCCTAATGGTCATCTGTCTTCATGTTTGCTGTCTTCATGGATATTGCGCAGTCTGCCTTAAGCTTAAATGGCATTGAATGTGCACTGGTGCAATTGATCCTTAGAAGCAGCGAAATTGTGCAAGCTATCAAAGATTTTGCACGAGGTTCTGCTCTCCTTGTGGAATCTGTTGAGAGGACTCAATACGGTGGTCTTCTCTCCTTCCGGATAACCTAACGATGCTTATGCCATTGAAATATAAATAAGTAACCCATTTGTTGTGAGGTTAGTAATCAGGACTAAACAACGTGGAGGCAAAGATGAGGTACAGTGAGATAGCCAACTTTCAAGTTCGCTGCCCTCTCTCAGCGCAACAAACTTAATTTCCTCACTTTGTGTGAACTTCTAAATCCATTTCAATTCAATGCAAACTTTTCCTATAAATTGAAGTGGTACAAGAGGCGCATTTCAAAGTGGAGGCAATTACTTGCCTTATTAGCAATGGGTAAGTAATTGCACATTGAGTGTTTATTTATTTCAAATGCAATGAGAGAAACTCTAACCGACACTAACAGTTTGCGATCTTTCATAACTATCTGACGTAAGTACCAGGTAATTAATAAAAATTGTATTTATATTTTTGTATTTGAAAATTTTCCAATTTGAAGTTTTGAAGATATATATTTAAAACATATGTGTATAGAGCCCCAATTTGAACTACTTTCAAACTTGCCGCCAAGTATAAAAATATAAATACTAAAGGGTGATCCATTTCGAGGTTACCTACTTTTTTTAAGAAAAAAACACAGAAAATTCAAATTTAATGGAGAATGTTTATTATCATTTGAAAGAACATTCTTTGGCATTTATTTTTTGAAGATTATGTCTATCAAATGTTGGCCGTTGCTACGTCACAGATGGTCCATCCATTGAGTCCAATTTTCGATCACTCGTTCGAGCATTTCGACTGGTATGACACGCGTGATGTTTTCCTCCAAGGCCTGAGTTGAAGCGGTTTTGTCGGCATAAGCTTTTGACTTTACATATCCCCACAGGAAAAAGTCTAACGGTGTGATATCACACGATTTTGGTGGCCAATCGACCGGCCCAAAACGTGAAATTATGTGCTCACCGAAATGTTCTCTCAATAATTCCATTGATTGATGCGATGTGTGGGAAGTGGCGCCGTCTTGCTGAAACCAAATGTCGCCGAGATCACAAGCTTCAAGTTACGTCCGCACCGGCATAATTTTTAAAGAAATATGGACCGATGATTCCACCGGCCCACAAACCACACCAAACCGTTGTTTTTTCTGGATGAAGTGGCAGTTCTTCAATATCTTCAGGTTGCTCTTCGTCCCAAATGCGGCAATTTTTTTTGTTTACATACCCATTGAGCCAGAAATGGGCCTCATCGCTAAACAAAATTTGCCTCGAAAACGTCGGATCTTCTTGGAACTTTTCAAGAGCCCATAGAGCGAAGCGATGTCGCTTGGGAAGGTCGAGCGACTTCAGTTGTTGCACAAGCTGTATTTTGTACGCTTTCAATTTAAGAGCTTGACGTAAAATGCGTCAAGTCCATTCATACGTCAGTCCGAGTTGCTGCGAACGGCGCCGAATCGACTCTCTACGGTCTTCGTGTACACTCTCAGCTACGGCCGCTATATTTTCTTCACAGCGTGTTGGACGTGGTATATTCGGTCGAATATTATCCAATAATGAATGCTGGGTCTCAAAATGGGTGATGGTGTTGCGAATAGTACGCTCAGAAGGCCGATTATGTGGACCATAAGTTGAGCGAAGTGCACGAAACACATTCCTCACAGAACGTGAATTTTCATAATAAAGTTGAACAATTTGTAAACGTTGTTCACGCGTAAGTCTTTTCATTATGAAATGCCAAACAATACTTAACAAAAATAACATGACAGCATGACACGACTCACACGTGATCTGTCAAAAAAGGCTATTGAAAAAAGTATCTCTACTTGGATCACCCGTTATTTGTGGAATTTGTTATAATTAGAATACAAACTTGGTGTTCCTTTTTAGGCCTCAGTACTTTGTGGCTGACTTGTTAAGAAGAATTTGGCTATTCTTTAACATAACATATATGGCAAAACTATTTTAACTGGCGGCCATTTTGTCAGCTGTCAAGGAATTTATTTTAAGTTTGGGTTGGTATTTCAACATAAATAGACTGACGCCTGAACAACGCTTTCAAATTGCAAATTTATTTTGAAAATCATGGTTCTGTTCGAAATATGTACGTACAGCGAACTACATCCATTTTAGTATCAACATAATCAGCAATTAATTCGATTAACTATGGAACTTTTTCGCACCACGTTTACGCTAAATGTACAGTGTACAGTGCGTACAGAGGAAGTCATTGCTGCTGTAAAGCATAGCGGAAGACTCGAATCAGTCTATCCCCCATCGTCCACAGGAATTGGATATGTGTCTATCCACCTTGTGGAAGAATTTGCGGAAAGATCTTGGTTTGCGGTGCTAACAACATCCAACTCGTGCAAGAATAGAAGGATCACCTAGCAAGGCGTAGATACGGTGAGTTACATCCGCAAAAACTGACTTTTTGGTGGGCCTTATGGGTACTTCCTTAGAAACGAAGCTGGCCAGAACGTTACACTCAATGGTGACTGCTATAGCGCCATGATTACTGACCTTTTCGTTCATCAATTAAACAACCATGATGTGCAGGAGCTGTGGTTTCAAAAAGATGGCGCAACACGTCACAAGGCTCGTGCCACAATTGTGGAAACGGTTGGTAACCACATAGTTTCACGTAACGGACCCATGAATGGGCCTCCAAAATCGTGCGATTTAACACCGCTTGACTATTTTCTGTGGGGTCATGTGAAGTCGCTAGTCTACGCCGATAAGCCCGAAACGATTGAACATTTGGAGGACAACATTCGGCGCGTTATTGCCGATATACGGCCACTAATGTTGGAAAAAGTCATCGAAATTTTGACCTCTAGATTAGACTACGTTCGAAACAGCCGTGGTGGTCATTTGCCAAAAATCATATTCAAATTTTAATGCCAGGAGATTATATTTCGAATAAAGTAAAATTAATGTAAATTTTTCATCATCTTTAAATTTCTATAGCTTTCTATTTCAAAGTTCTATGCCTCTAAAAAAACACCCTCAAGATCCTTGTTTGTCTTAAAAGCGACTACCGAGATGTGAAATTTTTGAAATACATATACACAGTTTTTTTTGTTTCGGTGTTTTTTCTACAAATCCTACCTACGCGTAACATTTCATTCATTCATAAGTCATTTGGTTACAGAGTTAATGAAAATGGGCGGCTTCAACGTCCCATAAAGGCAAAATAAACAAAATTATTTGTTTACCTCGTTTGTTCTTAAAAGCGAACCTCTATCTGAAAGATCACAATTTTACGTCTTTCGACGGCTGAGTTAAAGAAAATAACCTGCCACGCTCCCGGAATGGGAAATCACAAATGTTGGATTTTTCCCTGGGTTTACTCCGCAAATCCTTTTACTGAAGTTGGAAACTTTGCATGCACCGATGGTTCGAAACGGTTTTAGAGGGCGATTCTCTCGACTTCATATAGTGGGCAATGGAAAAGCACGTGTTCCGCGTTCCCAGAGACTGTTTCGCAATGTGTACAGTTTGGGCTGATTTCATGTCCGCGTGTCAGATAAAAGTTTATTTCGCCATGCTTCCTTTTAATCCATACATAGATCAGTGGTAAGAGCCTGTGGATCTATCTTCTCTTAATCGATTCGCTCCATTGTTGTTGCCAGGTTGCTATACTAGGATTCCTTTCGCTGTTTCCTTTATCGTTGTCTACCTGGCCATTACGGACTCGATCGCTTTTTAATCTAACCATCGATAGGTAGACCGAAAGAGGATACGATGAGTAAAGCATCGTTTCAAATTGTTCGAAACGTACACGCATCCCTTAGAGGGGCAAGGCAAGACGATGGACGGATTTGACTCCCCGAATGTAGGACTTAACTTTCGCTCAACTCGACCATACTTCGACCGCATACATCGAACTGGTAACTCGTGCAAGAAGATGTCTTTTGGTGGAGCCCCCGATGTTACTCAACAATTTACAACAGCTTTGAAAGCGCGCTAACTGTATTTGAAGACTTTTTGCAAACATACTCGAGATGATTTTTAAAGCTTAAAAATTACTCCAAACTGGGAAACTACTTCGAGTTCTCCTACTCTAAGCGTGATAGTCTGTCAAATTTTCCTACTTGTAATAAGTACTGCTTCAATCTTCGTACAGTTGCAACTGCTTCATTGCAGTGCAGTTCGACCTCTTCTATAGATTTTGCCACAACCACCACGGCGATGTCGTCTTCAAAGTCGAAAGTTGATGCTGCACTTGGAATCGCTAGTAGCAGAATTTCTTCCACATCAAGGGTCCTAAAACCGATCCTTGTGGCACACCGCCAGTAACTTCAGACTCTTTTATTTCCTCGTCAAAGTCGTAGAGAACAACTCTATTCGAAAAGTAACTCTTCATAATTTTATGAAGATAGTCCGGTATTATAATTCGGTTCAGACAGCTCATGATACGCTCCCAGTTAACTGAATTAAACGCGTTTTTGACATCAAGCTTAATAACGGCGCAGTACTTTTTGGTGCCACCTTTCCAGCGACTTCCTTCTATAGCGGCTCGGGCTCTCGATATAAGCTCATTGATTACGAAAACCGTATTGGTGTTCCGAAAGGCCTCCTACCATTTCCATTGCTGGCTGGGTAGTGAGTCAGTGAAGCAGTGAGTCGGTTTTTGCACATTTTGACCCAGGAACTGGTCATGTTAAGCAGTTGAAATTTGGTACGGAGCTGCTTTGCGTCCCAATAAAACCTGACTCTAGCTTTGTTGTAAGCGAAGTTAGAGGGGTGGTCAAAATGGCCCTAGTTGGGTCGTGTGAATAATGGTGCAGTGCCAAGGTTACCGTTCATCTGAATCTTTAAGAAACCTCTACGAACCCAAAAGGTGTCACTTCTTGTTATTAATACATGCAAATTGTTTCTGTTCTTGCATTCTCCTCCCTCAAATTTAATACGTTAAGATTGTGGACATACGAAATGAAATTGGCTTTATTGATATAAGTTTCAATATTGATCTCAGCACATACCTGGCCAAGGTATGGACTTAATTCATAATATCCTGTCAAAAGGAGAGCTCTGCTGAAATGAGCTAAAATCAGTTGCAGAACTTCAACTGGATTTTTATTTAATTACTTCACTTCGACCAGATATCAGTTCTATAATCGCACAGCCTTGCGTAGGCATATCATTTAGTCGAATAATAATAATAATTCATGAAGCTAGTGAAGGCAGTGCTGCAATTGATTCATTTCCCATTAAAACCATCCGAATCCCCAGTAGAGAAAACTCATTATCGAACTGCCATTAAAAGCCATTCAATTGTAAATGTCGTTTCGTATATATAAATATTTTGCCAAAGGCGATAAATCAAAAGCATTCCTATCTAGAAAACCGCATAAATAATCTCAGCTACATTCTTAGGGCTGAATGCATTTTATGCCCGCAATATAGTTTGACCTTTGCGTTCATTTCATACCCTCGGAAATCGACAAACAAAAGAAGCCTAACTAACTTCCCTGAGATAATAGAAACGAAAATAAAAGTCAACACCCACCACCACGTCTTCCACTTCCACTGCCACCAGATAGCAATCATTTTTGTTCATAATTTGTGCATAATGGTCTCATTACAAAAGGAAAGGATACCCGCACCGCCACCCTTAACTGAATTCCCGGGTGGTTGCCCTTCTCCACTCATATTAGAAATTGTATTATTATTAATCCACCCCAGAGGACAACGCACTCCAGTGGCACATGTATGGAGGTAGATACCGTTAGAGAAGAAGAAACCAAAACAAGAATACCTACACCCTTGTGCCCAATTCGATTTATCTCTTCATCCTGGCGAGAACACAACAAAGCGATAAATGTCCGCAATCACTGTCGCAGCACCTTCTTGACTTTCAGCCACCCCTACCCTATTAATTTAGTGTTTATTGGCTCGCTGGGGGAGTTACAAACAAATAGAAATAGAAATAGAAATAGAAAGTGGAAAGTGGTTCTATGGAAGTGGAAGTGGAAGTGGAAGTGAAAAAGTCATGCATATCAGATTCCATGCTACAAGTCGAAAATAATTATCAATTTCATCCCTCTTCTTGTACTTTGAGCGATAATCCGCACAAAAGATGGACACGGTTGGATTGAATTGCTACCGCATAGCACCACGTACATGCTTACATAGCTCCAAGGGTGGTTAGCACTGGGGGTGCTGTTCGTAAATTGAGAAACCGAAAATAAAGAAAAGAAAATATAGCCCCAGGGTCCGTGGAAGAGCATTGAAAATAATACACATACCTAATGCATGTATCCGTTTATGTTTGCTTCGAAAAAGGTTCGTCATTAAGGAGATCTGCCAGATTTGATGGGCGATGTTTGTTGTTTGTTCTGTCTGAGAGCCCATCGTCATCTTATTAGTGGACATATTCAAACAGTGATTTCTTTTTCACTATGACTTGACACTGGCAGCTATCGGGTGTTGGTTGGCTGTGGGGTGCACAGAATGGAATCCGGGATATATGGTGTAACGTGATGCGAAACAAATACTGAAGTATTTCACAGAGTGTTAGACAAGAAAGTTACGCAAGGGTTGTTTGTTGCGCGACTAAAATTCATCTACCGATCTTCATCTTATAGAGTAAATACAAATATAATTAATTTAAAGTTAATGCATTAATTGACTTTTTAAAATCTGCTCGCGACAAGCAAAAACAAATTTCGTTGCAGAATTCATTAAATGTGCTTATGCACCTTGTAATAGGCTCATTATTTCCGTAATTGGTTCTATGCCTATCTGTATAAAATAAGCTTCTAACCCGCAGTGACCTTTGGGGAGCATATATATTTAAAAGAAAGATCAATTCTGGTGAATTAATATGATACTTAAGAATATCGCGAATAAACATAACGGAAGTTGCATCGCGTCTGAAACTTAAGGTTTGCAGACCAATTAAATTGCACCTTCTGCCATAATTAGGAAGCCCATCAAACATATTTAATTTACGAACCGCGTACCTCGTGAAGTTTTTTTGGACTCTTTCGAATCTAAGTTCGTGAACTGCATATGGCGAATCCCAAATTACGGAACAATATTCTAAATAAGGTCTGACTAACGGGCAATATATAATTTCAAGGCTATTTATATCTCTTAAGTCTTTACTATTACGTTTAAGGAAGCCTTACAATGAGTTAGACTTGGCAATGACATAATCATAATGAAAAAAGAAACTTAACTTATTGTCAAATATGACACCAAGATCTTTCACTTCATCAAAACGCTGAAGTCTAAGATCATTTATAAAATAATTATGCAAAATTGTAGTACTAATACGATATGCCGAAAAAAATTTACATTTAGAAATGTTAAGTTGCAAAGCATTACGATTGCACCACTCCGACCATCTATTATTATCTGACTGAAAACGAATGCGAAAATAATTTCAAATCATCGGCGAAAGTCAAAACATTACAAAATTGAAATATTTCATGAACATCATTTATACATAATATAAATAGCAACGGGCCCAAATGACTGCCCTGTGGAACACCGCAAGTAACTTCCATCGACTTTAACCATTTGCCTTCTATTAGTCAGGTAATTACGAAACCATTTTAGCATTGATGAATGAAAACCCAAAGACCTTAGCTTAGCCAACAGAAGTGTGTGATGCACCCTGTCAAACGCTTTTGTAAAGTCGGTATAAAGTACATCAACTTGTAATCGTTCATCAAAACTATTAAATATATAATTAGTCAACAAAGCTAAATTAGTAGCACATGATCTACCACGAACAAAGCCATGCTGACTATTTGAAATAATTTCTTTTACCGCGAAAAAGAGTATGTCCTTAACAATAGTTTTAAACAATTTTGGTATTGCAGAAAGCTTTGATATAGGCCGATAGTTTACTACTTTTTGCCTTAAACCGCTTTTATAAATAGGTGTTATGAACGAATATCTCCATTCATTTAAAAAGTTCCCAGTTACAAGAGACTGGTTAAAAATAATTTTAAGTGGATGAAAAACGGATGATAAACATTTTTTTAATATTACCACAGGAATCCCATCTGGGCCAGGGTTGCTATTTAAATTTAGTTTTTCTAACGCGTTTATTAAATCGTCATCCGAGAATTGCAACACACCGATGTCCAGAACTTCAGGAATCATAATGTTATGATTTCCCGTTACCTGCACATGCGACTTATTGTACACTGACTCAAAGAAATCAGCGAACAAATTACACGTACTTTTCAAATCTGTTGAACTTACATCTTCGAATTCCATTACCTTAGGAAAGCCTGTGGTATTTCTTTTTGAATTAATGTAATTCCAAAAGGATTTGCTATTACGCTTCACCGACGATTCTGCAGACAAGATATATTGCCTGTATAAAAACCGATTTAAAAATTCATATTCTTTCCTGAATCTCAAAAAAAGTTCACGGTTAGAAATAGTTTTATTTGATATATAACGAGAATAAGCTTTCCTTTTTACGTAACGTAAATTAACTAATCTTTTATTTGACCAAGGAATTTTAAACCTTTTGTTAAGACGCGTTTTTGGTACAAATAATTCAAAACCAGATTTGATCTTATCCAAAAATATATCATAGTTACCTTTTAAATTGGGGGATTTCAGCGGTTCATCCCAATCAAAACCACTCAAATATTCCTGTAAAGCAACGAAATTGGTTTTCGAAAAGTTATAAGATAACGCGGAATTAATATTATTTAAATCACTGGAGTAATTAAGAAAATTAATCTCCAAAAGTAAGGCTTGGTGATGCATTTTATTGGAATCTATAAGATCCAGAGCTTCACTTATAGTAAAATTAAATTCTTTATTAAGAAAAACTAAGTCAAATATTCTATTAATAGAGTTCGGAAAATGGTTTACTTGAAATAAATCCAAAGAGAGAAATAGGATAGTAAGATAATAAAAGCTTAATCGGATCATCAATTTATAAATATCTATTGGTCATATATACTATTGGACTGTTCGCAAATTTCTTAAAATGCGTTGTCGAATTTTAAGTTAACTTATATTAGATAGTAGTATAAGCTTACTTAACACATTTGGAATTTTTGGGTTGAAATACGAGTGCATCTAAATATAGTTGCCGCAAGTATCAGAATTGCCACACAGAGTTTTAGTTTCTGCAGATATCTCGGAACCACTTAATAAGCTAAGATTATATTAGACTATAGCAATATAATGAGTACGTTGAACTACTAAGGGGGGTCCTAGAGTCAAATGCACCCAAATAGTACCTCAAGTTTTTATACCCTGCTCAACTTATTAGGAAAGTCAATTAATAATCACAACTTACAGTAAAATCAAACTAAAATATGAACATCCCACCGTTAAAATTCAGTACATACTTACCTTACTTACTATAGTTAACGGGCTCCCGACCCGTAAATAGTCCGATCCTCTGCGATCGCGGGCAAGCTACTTCCAGTTATCCAGACCAAGCGCTCTGTAATCCGCGATGGCTTGATCTTTTTAACGGAAGTTCGGGCTTCCTTGTTGGCTCAAACCCGCGGGCTGGGATTCGCAGAATCTCTTGGCTGGAGCACTTTTGTTCATTCGATCGATGTGGCCGAGCCAATATAGTCGAAGTATTTTGGCTTTCTGAACTCACCTTGGTACAGCTCATAGAGTTGTATCTTCTCCTCCGTTCGCCCTCCTCGCACACAGGGCCATATTTTCTTCGAAGAACTTTTCTCTCAAAGGAGTTTAGTATCTGCTCACCTTTCCTGCATATCGTCCAGAACTCAGCATCATAAAGCAGAACTGGTAGGATTAGTGTTTTATAGAGCTTACACTTCGTCCTTCGAGTTGGGAGTTTTGAACCTGAAGTAGCAGCGGTTTCCTAGGGTAATTATTCGTTGAATCTCCTTTGCGGGGTTGATGTTAACCCCTAGGTAAGCGAACTCCTTAACCGCCTCGAAGTTTCTGCTTTAAACAGTTATATTTTGCCCCAGCCGGTGGTGTTTTGTTAAAAGAATATTACGACGATAATGTCGATATCTTCCGTATATCCCAGCAGCTGGACGGATCTGTTGAACGTAGTGCCTTCCCTGTACTCCGTACACCTACCCTTCGCACTATCTATTCCAGAATTAAATTAAAGAAGTCTCCTTGCCGGAATCGGGTTTGAAACAGTTTCGATGAGATGCTGCCAAACTGCACATTGCACAGCGCATTTTCAGTTTTTTGCGATCGCCATGTAGAACTCCGGACGATGAACGCTGTCGAATTCGGCTTTAAAGTCGATGAAAATATGGTGTGTCTCGACTAGAATTCGTTGGTCTTTTCCAGGATTTGGCTAAGTGTAAAAATTTGATCTATTGTCGATTTGCCGGGCCAAAACCACACTGATAGGTGCCGATTAGTGCTTGAGTCGTTCACGCAGTACATTGAATAGGATCTTAGATGCGACATTAAGCAGGGATATACCTCGATAGCTCTGAAAGACATAGGATCGCCTTTTTGGTAGATGAGGCACATGGAGTTGATAGACCAATCATCGGGCATGGTTTCTTCAACTCACATTACGCTGCTGACTTGGCGCATGCACACTACCAAGACATAACAACCATGTGTAAAGAGTTTCGACTTATTGTTTTTCATCTTTTTAATAGTCGTAACGTCCTCTTCTAAGCTGGGAGGTTTCCTACATTGACTGGACGAGGGTTCTCTTCTTGCGCTACCACTCTTTCGACATGATGCACATTTACAAGCTGCTGGACATGCTTAAACACCACTACAATTCCCTACGCTTCGTCGACATGGGTCCATCACTATTTCGAAGAGACTGTGTACCGGGCTTGAAGCCAGCCGCCAGTCACTTAGCTTTCTTGCAAAAAAACCGGATATTGTTTCGATCACAGGAATTAATTGAGCTGGAAAACTGCTTTCCTCTCTTTCAACGC
Source organism: Ferdinandea cuprea (assembly GCA_963576555.1). Taxonomy (NCBI): domain Eukaryota; kingdom Metazoa; phylum Arthropoda; class Insecta; order Diptera; family Syrphidae; genus Ferdinandea; species Ferdinandea cuprea. The sequence goes on from OY754961.1 coordinate 42,022,388, forward strand.
AGTGGTTTCTTCTCCCCTATTTTCCTGGCTCAGTACTATTCCCTTGCTACTCTGGTCTTGCGTTGCAGCGCTTTTAAATGCACGCGTTATGTCACCATTTTCCGGTGGACGCACCACCGACTCTTTTTCTCCGGTAGATGGTAGCCTACGGTGGTCTTGGTGGTATCTGGTACATCAAGGCGTACAGGCACCGTCCAGGAGGTCATAAAACTCCTCCTTGATCGGGTCTTCAGCTTCATCGGTAGGAGCGTGAGACACATATTAACCTGATATTGTAAAACGTGCCTTGGATGCGGATTACAGCCAGGCGATCGCTTATCGGTCTAAAGTTAATGACTTTCCACGACGAAACGGCATCCTTTTGTGGTAGCTGTAATAAATGTTGCGTGTTTTTTTCTTTTTTGCATGTCCTGGATCGCGGTAATGTATGCATTATACCGCTCGAGAACAGATTCCAGTTTTTGAGCAGCAACCGGGGTGTACAGCGTACGTTAATCGCAGTCCATTGCCGTTCCGGGTCGTCATCTTAAAAGTGATTCGATGTAGTGAATTCATCTGCCGTACGTCCACTTTTTTTTTCCCCCCCGAAGGCAGGTGGAAAATCTTCCATGAGACATTATGAGGACCGGCGTATATCATTCGTATATCATCTTCAACGGTAGTTATACTTAGATCTCTGTGGATATCGGCGTTTCTGATATACCACGGAGCATTTACGATTTGTCTTTGGACTTTAGTTTGGAAAGTTTGCAAAATGTTAAAATTACTTGGTTTGGTACAACCCCAAAGTTGTATACCATACGTCCAAACCGGTTTCAGCTTGTTTTGCATGCTGAGTTTAGAAAATCTTCGAATCAGCCAATGCATTTGATTTAATCTGATAATGAGCTCCGTGCGTTTTTTTTTTTTAACATGCGATTTCCATTTTAATTTAGCATCCAACGTCATTCCCAAGTATTTAGCCTCGTTTGCGTACGGAATTTGTACCGAGTCAATATAAATGGATAGATTGCTTACATTTCTGTAAGTAAAATTAACGTGCGTGGATTTTGTCTCGTTGAGGACAATACGCTAAGTTTTTGTCCACAAGCATATTCTGTCGATAGATCGTTGAAGCTAGAATAGCCATATTATCCGCGAAAGTTGCTACGATAGTATCCCCTTCTTGCGGGGTATCGCGAGTGTATAATAGGAATAAAATCGGACCCAAAACACTTCCTTGTGGAACTCCCGCCGCGATTTCTTTGAATTCGGAGTACTGGTTCCCGTGCTTAACACGAAAGAGTCTGTCATCTAAATAAGAGCTTATGATCTCATATAATTGCTTTGGGAGAGCTTTGTTTAGTTTATATTTTAATCCCTTTGTCGAAGGCCTGAGAGACGTCAAAGAAAACGCTAGAACACATTTTTTTTCATCTAGTGCTTTTTCAATTGTAGAGTGCTTCGTTCTGAATCCGAATTGGTGATCCGGTATTAATCGGCGTTCTTCGATGATCGGATGTAAGCGCTTCAATAGGAGTTTTTCAAATATCTTCGACATTATTGGCAGAAGCGATATTGGTCTATAGGATTTTTTGTCATTTGAAGGTTTACCTGGCTTAGGAATCATTATCACCTCAGCTATCTTTTATTGCCGGGGAACGTACAAAAGTCTAATAGAAGCGTTTATGAGATAAACAAATTTAAGTAGTGCTTTTCTGGGCAGCTCTTTAAGGACCTGTCCCGTAATGAGGTCGTATCCATGAGCTTTGTTTAATTCAAGTTTCTGTATTTCAAAAGAGAGTTCGACCAGCGATACTCGACTAATTTGAAATTGTCACATACCGTGGTAGGAACAGTATCTTATACCAACGCTTCACCGTCAATTGGTTTAAACGTCTCTTCAAGGTGTTCGGCAAATATTTCGGCCTTTTCCCTGTCTACTTTCGCATATTCCGCGTTATTTTTCTGGGTGGGTGGCGCTTGCATCTTTGGCTTTCTCATGCCTTTCATAGCTTTCCAAAGCGAATAGTTAGAAGTTTTATCCGCCGTTAGACTTTCGAGATACATAGAGATTTTGCTGGAAAGATTATTTAAGATTGTTTTATCCTGCGGATTTCGATATGGCTGTCATCTTTTACGCGCTCTTCGTTTTTCATTTACTAAATCATATTTTAATTCGTTACTTGTAACTAGTTACTCTCTTTTTATGAGGAGTATTGTTTCACGCTGAACTTTGCAAGGCATCGATGAAATGATTCACTTCGTCTTCGAGTGTTCATATGGTGTTCGAAGCGATGCTTTCAGATCGATTTTATTTATGCAGTCTTTTCTAACGGAGTTTCAGTTAGTTCTTTTACTAGTAAGTCTTGGTGGACCGTCCTTTTCGCGTAAACCTCCGCTGGTAATAATCAGAATGACCGGCGAATGGTCAGAAGAGAGATCAAAACTTTCTTCAATTTTCAGATACTCCTTTTGCGATAAAAAAAAAGTTTAGGAGGTCTGGTGTTTTTGCCATATCCGAAGGCCAATGCGTGGGTTTGCCAGACGAGTAAAAGTCGACCCCAGACTCCATACCGGCTTCGAATAGAATTCGACCGTTTCGTGAGATACATCTGAAGCCCCAGATGGTGTGTTTTGCGTTGAAATCCCCGCCGGGTCAAATATGCCGCTAAAACAATTTTTTAATAACGTCGCTCGTGGAGGACAAGAGAATAAAAGCACAGTTACATGTAATGCATTTAATGCTAATGCTAACCGAGCTTATTTGGATTTCATCAAGCTCAATTTTTTCACCCGGGGAGTAATTAGTGGTGGATTTTATAAAAGAGGACGCTCCGCCTCTAGCCCTTTCTGATGGGTGATATGCGTGATAACCGGTGTAACCTCTAATTTTTATACCTGTCTCTTTCCTTAAATGCGTTCGATCAATATCGTTTTTGTGAAGGAATGCTTCTAACTCGTCGATTTTATGCAGAAGGCCATTCGCGTTCCATGTTACTACTTTTATAAAGCTTTTCATAATTTAAACGGGAGTTGGTGAGCCTCGCAGTTTATTTTCGAGCTTGTCCAGTTTCGCGAACATACGTTTGTTAATTTGGCTTTGCTCTTCAAGTCTCGCAAGTATTTCGGAAAAAACTTGATGGACTGGATCAGGCGTCGTATTGTTTGCTGGTATCGCGGCTTCAGCGTACGTTTGCGGGCCGCGATTCGTCGACTTTTGTACATCAATTTTCCGTACTGTCCTCTGCGGTGGTTTGGACATTTTCTTAGTCCTTGTTTTTCTTTCTTTAAAAGGTGTTCCGTTTTCTTTTTTAAATTTATCTTTGGATCGACTTTCGATCGGCGTTTTCTGCAGCTCTTTAGCTACTTCACAGGCGCGATAGTTTTCCGGGTGTTTTCCCTTGCAATTAATGCAAGTAGGCGAGTTTTGTTTTTTTCCGATAAGTGTTTACCCGCGCATTTAACGCAACGCGGTTCCTTTTGGCAGTATGCGTGCGTATGGTTATAGCCTTGGCAGCGTTTACACTGAGGGACAAGCCTTCTACATTTGCGCGTAGGTTCTATTCTAACGACTATATTAAGTATAGATTTAATTTTATCTAAGTTTTCGGATTTTACGAAGCTTAGCATGAATAACGGAAATCCGCGCTTAACTATAACTTTGTCTCCTCCTTCAGTTTGTCGTTTTTCTTTATTTATTATATTCTCTTTCCTCTTTCTGAGACTCATCAGGAAGTCATCTTAGACAGAGCATTAGTGTTACTCTCTTTTTCTTGTTCAACAATCGCGATTGACAACCCCAGCATCCGGTGGTATCAGCGAGCAGGTTAAATAAGCACAATTGCTGTGTAGCTGTGTACTCCAACACCCAACCACCCTCTGTCCAACATACTGTATTTTATTTCCTCATACTCACATACATATATACTAACGTTTGAATTTTTATTGCAACGAAATATTATATTGTGTTAATATAGTACGAGCCCTGCCCGCCCATAAAAAAAAGCAGACTTCATAAATTTAACTTTCTTATTATAACCCCCCGCCGAAAATTTACACCCTCGACCATGACTAACGCGTCGCGTAGGCATGGTAAGGCTGTATACAAACATAATACAGCTTTTTTCCATGCACGATTTTTTTATCCTTTTCTCCTTTCCGCACACCGTTAGAGTCCCCAGTTTTATTACATTGTATTTGCAGTAGTCTCGACAAGATTGTCAATGTGACGGTTAACGATATCGTCCTGACCCAGGATGTCCTGTATCTACGTGCACCATGCCCTACCATGGCGTTATAGCCCCGGTAGCGTAGGTATACTTGTTCGCCTTGTTTGTTCATGTTCCTCCAGTGTCTTTAATGATGTACATAGGTAACAGCAACGAAAGTGGTTAGTGTGCTTGTTATTTTGATTGCCTTGTTTACTTCGGGACTGAAGGAGGCTCGTGGGGAGGTAGTGGCTTCGTGGCAATCGAGGAGATGGCAGACAAAAAATAATTAAAGTGGAAAATACACGTAGCAGCAACCAAACGAAATATCTCGGAAATCGTCACTCTAGAGGTCGTGTTCGCTAGTTGTCTCATTCCCCGATGAAGCTGACCCTGCTTCGTTTCTCATTTTATATGAATTACATAATTTCAATTTGTTTCTTGGATCGTATTTTTTCGTCCTTCATTTTCGCATCATAGCTATTTTACACGATTCGCATGTAATTTTTGGACCGGACTTGGTCACGTCCAGTTTTTAATTGAAACATTTCGTAGAATTTTCATAATTATGCGACTGCTTGAGGCAATTTGACGGGTGTTAGAGGTTGGCGCTGCCCGCAAAGGCAAAGTCAATTCGCTCGCTATACAAACAGGCCGGAACAATTAGCTTGACACTCGGTATGGACGCTTCGTCGAAAAACATCTGCCCAACCATTAGGTCCTTGAAGATTTCATTAAGATCTTTTTCCGCTATTTTTAATATTTTTTTTTATTTCCGACGAATTATAGGTAGACCTATGTTGTAGTCAAAAGGACATTTTATCAGTATGCCGTCTCTTTTTAGGTATAGTATGAGGCAAAGAGTGGAACTTTGAAATTCATACGGCCGGCCGGCGCGGCAGTGGATGAAACCAACAGAAACCAAGCTCGTCTTGGTAAAGGAAGGAATAAAATTAAAGGATATTGACATACATAATTAGAGCGTATTAAAGTGGCCTTAATGCAAATTAATTAATTTTATTTTTGTTTTTCGGCGGTGATTCGTTTCTCTTGGCAATTACTGAAATGGATATCGTTTGGGTTTCTTTTTTTTGCCCTTTTTACTTTTAATTTGGTTGCGAGACCATTTTCAAAATATGAATGTTTCAATAAAGTTGGTTGTCTGTCTGGTTATCTGTTCCATCATACTTAAATGTCTAAATATACTGAGGAGTTTATAATTGAAGCCATTTCCGCGTCTCCCTGTGGAACGTTAAAGGCACTAGACATAAATATTTTTATTTTGATTTTAATTTAAATCGTCAAACTGATTTATTTATTTCTCAATAGTCACATGGGAGGGACCAACCAAAAAATAAATAAATGGGCGACCTTTTAGGTATAAATAGTTCACCGAATAATATAGTTCCTGTTTGAAAAGTGAGTTCACCCAATTTGAAAATGCAGGATCCCCAGAATAACAAACTGGGAGACGTTTTTGAAGAGGTAGGGAAAAACCAGTGACGTGAAATAACGCCAAACGAAACAATGCCAAATTATAACTAAGGGCCTTTGACAACAGTATCTTGGTGATTAAGGCATTTCAACCCTCTTTCTGCAGGTGGCAGGTACAACTCACGAAACTTCGTTGCTTTTCGTTAAGCAGGCGCCTACGGCAACAGTACCTGAGTGGCCCGCTAGGCGGCATTAAGAGACTTCAACCCTCTTTCCGCAGGCGGTTCCATTTTGGAACGGAAATAATGCTAATTTTTTAGAATTTGGCTTTATTTCGTTTGGCGTTATTTCACGTCACCGAAAAAACTAGTCATAAATAACAGAAACTGGGTACAGTAGAAGAAGAAACTACAGAATTTTGTAGTAAGATTCTACAAAAAGCGCACGGCAATTAAAAATAGAAAGTCTCCACATTACTGGTCTAAAAATGAATGGACTAGTTGAATGCTGCAAAGGCCTTAAGCTCTCAATCTGGTTGAGATGACGTAAGCGAGCGGCTAGTGCTAAAGTATTTTTTGGCGAACATTATGCCTGAATGTAGAACACACACAGCAGTTCTCAAGAGAGTTCTCTCCAAGCACCCCTTATTTCCCTGATAACCAAAATATAGTAACGAAAATTGGATAACGTACTCAACCTCATACTTCAAACTCACATTCCGAGATTTTGAGTGGTAATTAGACTATGTGTAATTCAATAACAGCATAGGATGTTCCAGAGGAGATTATAAGAAATCCATTGCATGTGACGCAATATTTCCAACAAACTATGCTTTTGAAATCTAAATTCATTCTGGTCGATTTTTTACTAGCAATCTAAAACTCCAAAAAAGTAAAGTGACCAGGCCCAGGCAGAATCTTTAACATTTTTTGTCTTGAAAACTTTTCAACATCTTGTTCGCATCACAAATGCAAAAGAATGGAAACAGCGAAACGCAACGTCATAAGTGTATGTATCTGAAACTTTACTGATGGTACATTTAAATGAACTAACTAGTTTTCAACTTGAAAATATTTTTTCTAGTGATTATGTTCGCTAATGTTTATAAAGTACTAATTTAAAAAAAAACAGGATACATTTTTTAGTTCTGAGAAAAATGAAATCAACTTATACTGTATTGGAAAGTCTTTGCCATCCAAGACTTTATTCTCAGATATAACTACAGAGCAGTGAGCAGATTGGCTTTATCCGAAGATCTGACAGCTTAGGTGTCATTGCAAATGAGTGTCGGGATAGATGATGAAACCGAATTTTTATTATTCTTAATAAACGACCAAACGTTTTCACTACCAATGGGACTTTGTAGTATTTTTTGGCTCAACTTTTGGTCGTAGGAGAATTTGACACGATTAATATGGGCATTGCAGTCATTTCTGGCTCGTATAAACTTTTTTCGGTTTTCCTCAGTTGGGTTGGCCTTAAATGACCGAAAACTTACCTCTTTAGCCCTGAAAGCTTCTTTACAGCTCAAATCACACCACACGTTTTCCTTAGGTCTGATACACTTTATCCTGTCAGGGATATAATTTTGTTAGAAATTACATTTGGAATCATATCGGCATAGGCATCCACGTCGTTGTTGAGAAGGCACAATGATCACTTAAAACTCCTAAAGAAACCGTTTAAAGTTTCCCAATTGGCTTATTCGCTTATTTTAGGAGCTAGTTCTTTAACTGTGTGGCTGGAGTACGAGAAATTCGCCGATATGTTACAATGGTCTGACGAACCTAGAGGCGATAATACATTTAAAGTGTATTTATCAGGGTGAGAGGTAAGAAACAAGTCCAGAGTGTTGGCGTTTTGACCGCTAATGTCCGGTATCCGTGTCGGCTCATTTACAATCTGGGTTAAACTATTAACCTCAGCAAAGATCTCAACATACCTTCCTTCGGGTGTTGTCTGTACAGAATGTCGAAGCCAACTTGAATTGTGTATATTGAAATCGCCCGCAATGACGATTTCAGTACGAGGATAATGGGTTACAATTCTGGTGATGGAATCAGACAGTGCATCAAACTCATTATAAGTTGAATGCCTGTCCTGGTTAGGGCTTCTGTAAATAAAACAGTAGTAAATTAATTGCCTACGGACAAGGAATTTTAGCCAAATATAATTAAATTCCGGATTGGAACATTGGCCATATTGAGGTAGAAGTTGATAGGCTACATCACTACGTATATAAACGGCGATACCACGATGGGAAAAGAATAATGGCACCAAGTTATATCCAGGCAGACTAAACTCCGTTAAATCGGAATCAATGCTGACCTGTGTTTCACATAGTGCCAAAACATACGGCACTTGCTATAGCCAAGCAAAGCAGCAGCAAACGATAGGGGGTAGGACCAGATGAAGTGCCCAAACACAATACACTTTTTTTTTTATCTTACAGCTGACTTAAAGAATGGAAGCAGTCACAAAGTACTGCACTCTTTTAACTTATAGTCACTTGACTACTTGTATTAACTTACACATCTTGAATGCTAAAGATGGTGAATGCAGTTAAAGTACTTAAATAAGGTATTAACTTTTTCAGTCAAACCTAAATGCAGTACCAAAGTACAACTCTGGTCCATAAGGATCTAAATCTGCCGGTATTTACAAAATCAACAGATCCATATCAAAATTTAAGGATATCTTAAACCGCCACAATCTGTTCGTCCCCTGTCCACATTATTCATTCGCCAGATTATGGAATTACAACAAAATGTTTTACTCGGACTTAAATTCGCTTACGACTTCACTAAAAGAAAACTTTGTTTAGTAAAATAAAAAGAACAAAAAAAAACGCTTTGTGAATCCCATTCCAAGTTTGGACATTCTCATCATCATCACTGTGTCGTCTCGTCAGCGTCACCCCAGAGGAAGAACCACTTACACGACGTAGTATCCATTACCGTCTCTATTCTCGTGTAGTTGCTCGTTGTCCTCTGCTATCTCTCTCTTCTTCGCTTAAAGTCGTCATCAAGTGTATTTTTATTTTTCTAAAAAAAAACATTAAAAGAACTATTTCGTTTAAACGCTTGACGACTGCTGCAGACCGTGTCATGATGAATGGCGGACGAATGGTGATTATTTTTGAATAAATCGTGATACAAATGAAAAACTGAGGAGAACCCTAAAGTCCCTGGATACAGAGCGATTCTATGCGCTTGCCTCTTTCTGTCCCGACGGAATACTGTACGTGATGCTGTGCATTGAAATAATACCACTTAAATTTGCATTTTTACAGAACAGCGGCAAATAGGAAACTAGGAGATATCTCACCCAACTTAAGCCTCTTCAAGAAAATTGCTATAGAATAGACTATGGAGTACAGGTTTTGTGGTAGTCGTAGTTAGCTTACTTTTATTATATTGTGAAAATGTAGTGGACAATGAGTTCGACGATGGTTCAAAAAAAAAACTTGTTAAGTAAATTATTTTTCGAAATAATTTGTTAAAGAAAGTACAACACAGCTAAGATGGCTTATTTCTGTTATCCATGGAATCGCGAGCTGCAAAATGAATACATAGGTTTTGGTATCAATAAATCATCTCAATTAAATGACGTTAGCAAATCAAATGGGTTCAAAACTTCGAACTCAAAAGACTCTAAAAGGCACTAATCCTTCGGTTATGGGGTATGCTGCGGAGTGCTGAACGATAAGCAGCAAAGGGATCAGATTTAGTATCCGTTGGGAGAAGAGTGCTTTAAATAATATACGCCCCAAGGAGGGCGATTCGAGAAATAGGAAACAATTGGGAGCTCTATTAGCTGTATCAAGATTTCTTGGCTAAAGAGACATGTGATATCCTCTAAGGATATCGGTATTTTCTCCAAGCGTCCAGCTGCAATTAAGTCTTTGGATATCAAGTCCTCTGTAAACTCTATAGTAGACAATACGCCTTTTCAATCACTAGAAGCAAACTTATTCTAAAGCTGTATGCTGAAAAAAGTTGGCCTTAGCTGCATCTGAGTAGCACTATTTGTTTAGTCTCTAGAAACAGACTGCGACCACAAGTTCCTCTTCGACTTAAACGCACCGTTTAAGGCTGTCCCTTAGGATTAGAGTCGAAGATTTTGCGGGCTGGGGCGTTGGTGTTCATCCTCAACCATTTTAAGCGCCCAATGCGAAGTTAATTTATGAGCTCTATGTCGTTGTACAGTTGAATCGTCCGTTCATGAAAGGGGGCCAAATATTTTTCATCAAGATCAGGGAGTGACTTCATCCTCTTTAGAAAGAGTCCATGCTTCAGATTCGAAGAGCAGAACTAGGACCATCAAGGTTTTATATAGTGTTTCCATTGTCGTACTATTAACATAGTTAATCTTCTTCCGATTTTTGAGGTAACCATGGCGCTACACAAATTTACTAACTCAAAATAACATCGTCGTTGAATGAAAGTAATTTCATAGATTTTTAACGCAATTTAAAGAAGGATGCTGAGATTCCATTCATCAGGTATATATTCTTCCAGAAATCGACGGCCTATAGCAGAACTGGCTTAAGAGGGTTCTGCCGACCTAGTACTTTATCCTTTAAGTCAGGAGTTTTGAACTCTTTCCTTCACCCAGCCGAGGTAGCAGCGATTTTAAGGATTAGGTTTTGGCCGGAACTCCACTTAAATGTCATTCGTAGAGATAATGTACCAATGTAAATGAACTCCTTAGCTATCTCGAAGTTGGTGGTGGTTTAAGTATCTTAAGTCCTGAAGTATTTTAGGACATACTGGGATCGTCTATGGATGTACCTTTCTTCCATATTGGCCTGCGCAGTATCTGCTCAAGGATCAGAAAAATTGATTCAGGATTTTATTTAGTTTGACCCAGCAATCCAACTGCATGTTAAAATTAGAACTTAGAGAGTGGCGACAACCAATGCCATGTGATAAAGACGTAAACCGCCCACACCGGACCAAAAGCCCAGCTTCTCCAACCATTATTTGTGCAAAGAAAAATTTGTTGACACGAATGGATGGACCCGATTCCCAACTGCAATTTCATTTTTGAGAAACTTCTCATGACATTCCTTACTCTTGGATGTTTGTCAGACCTTGGCAAGAGGTGGGGCAGTTAATAAAAATTCGTGGTCCAAAGCACTTAACAACTTAGCCATTACAACCCTTTGAAATCTGGAGAGGTTAATTAATTTTTATTTTAGCAACAAATAATGTGTCGAGTCCGCTTCTACGTTGTTTGAACAAATTTTGGCATACATCAACCTCTGGAAAATCCAAGATTTGTCTTGACTAATTTAGCAAAATGTTACCAAAATGACTTTCTTGAGCTCAATGTTAGTATAATATACAATCTATCACATTTCCTTGTAAGCGTTTTACCCATCCCCGTAGATATTATTTTATTCACGACGTTCTTAACCCCTCCGTAACGTTCTTGACAACATTAGCGAAGGTTTCCAATATTTGCCTTAAAGACGATCTACGTGTCGCATCCCAAAATCTCTGTTCTTAAGGCCAAGTTATCCCAAATGCCAAATCGCTTTAGGTAGATATCCTTCCTGACTTTTTGACTTCACAAATAATACTGACGCATGAAATAGAAATAACACCAACACTCCAATGACTTGCGCTCATAATCGCTTTGATTTTGTGACTTAATATTCTTGGTCAATAATAGGCAAATTACATAGCTTAAAAATTGTCCATGGTCTTCTATTTCTAGCAATTGCAAAAACCTCACTTTCAGCTACCAATTTGAATTCCATTGTCAGCTTGGCACATCAAACTAGTCAGACAGCTGCCAACAAGCCGACCTATGTCATAAGCAAACTGATATTTAGATTCTACCGTTGAAGGCTGCAATCGTATCCTATTAACCCACATATATGTCAACCATCTGCCATCAATATGTTACAGTGACGGACAGCTCAATTTCCTATGGAATTTTCCAACTGAAGGAAGGTGCATTCATGTCAATACTGTCAACTTCGATCCAAAGTCAACATTTTTACAGAAATTAAATTTAAAACTCATTTTAAAAGCAAGCTATTCCCGTTACGAGATAGCTTACGTTGGAAAGTTGTTTTGCCCTTTTATTTTTATAACAAAACAACAATAAGTCTAAGCGATAGATACATAGATAGGTACAGACGTTCTATAACCCGTTGGGAGAAATTGAAATGCGAATTGTGCTCCGAATAACAATGATTGAACTAATTCCAGGATGTAACGCAAAAATCAGAAAAAAAATAGAAAGAATGCATTCAAAAGGACTAAGGATAAGAATATGGTGAGAGAGGTTCGCTTTCGCTTTGGGTTGGGTGCTTAGCTCCATGGTATTCATTGCAAAGAGTACATACCGTACACTGCAAAGCAACGTGAACTTGTGTGTGCGCGCACTGTGCAACGGAAATGTGTCATTTTCCACTTCAGTTCGCAGTTCACTGACGGAAATAAGGAGCGGAAAGCTCCGGGAGCACTCTCACCGAGGCATCCTTCAATTGTTTCTCAAGTAGGATTTGAACCATTTTGTAGATTTGAAAAGAAAACACCTTGTTAACGTGCATACGGGAGGAGTGCAGCAGAGAACCTTAATATTGATGTCGTTGGTAAGCTAAATACACAAACAGACATGAGACAGGACGAACGGAATCGTTTGCACGCCGAGTTAGCGCGACTAATTAGTGGTGTGTACATAGTTTGTTTCAAGAGTATAGGTAGGTAGAGGTATACCTCCTCTGAACATAGGTTGCAGCTTAACGATTTTTATGTTGATGTTTTATTAAAAGGATTTTCATTATCATTAATGGCTTAGGGAAGAGCTGCGAATTGAAGTCCTAAAGAAACCAGCAGCAAAGCTTCTTAACGCTTGTTAGAGTTAAGGACATTATTTTCTGTTAATTAGTTGGAAGCCCTGGCGTCAATGTTATGCGAACGCAAAATAATTAGACTAAGCTTTCTTGGGCAAAGGAAACGCATGGCTTTTTGTTTTGTTTGGGGATCTACTTTTAATGATGGTATTGAAGCATTCAAATTGGATCCATTTTTTTATTTTTTTGCGGATATACTTTACGCAAAGATAATTAATGGGGGATGTGAATTTGTTTTAATTTTAATAGCAGTGCTATTTTGCAGTGTTTGCAGTTTTGTAGATATAAGTGCAAAGATTGAATTCTTATTTTATCATTCCTTTGCAAGGACCTATAAAGTGAATGGCTGAACGGTCCATCTTTTTATAAGTCGCCTATTATAGCGTATATAGGGAGAAATTGTACAAAGCCATGTCAAGTTTTGGAATACCCGCCGAACTCGTCCGTTTGTGCAGGATGACGATGGAGAAATCTCGTTGCTCCGTAAAAGACGGCAAGAACACCACCGAGCCATTTGATGTCTAATAAGGTTTGAGACCAGGCGACGTTTACAAAAGTCCGTTCAACTCCTTGCCTATGCTGATGATATTGACATTAGCGGGCTTCGACGACTCGCACAAAACTTCACGATGGACAGATACAACTTCGAAAAGTAGTTAAAGACTTTGTCTACATGGGCTCCACTATCACTTCGCAAAATGACATTAGTTCAGAGATCAAGCGACGAATCACTCTTGCCAATCGCTGTTTCTTTGGGCTAAGAAGGTGTCTAAGAAGTATAACTCTCTCTGTTAAAACCAAGTCAAAAGATATATAGACTCTGTCAAAAGCGGATAAAAACCTTCTACTTTGAGATAAATATTCATCTGTTGTTGTATTCAGGCAGTTCGTGACGATGGTGTGGCCAGAATAAGAGGATTTAACGACGAAATATAAGAGCTATACAGCGACGCTGTCTTCGTCAAAATGCTTAAAATAGAACGGCTGGGACACGTGGAGCGTATGGACAACAGAGCACCTGCCTTCGAATCCACCCCTGAGAAACAACGCAGCAGAGAAAGATCCCGCCGTTAGGTGGCGCGCACAATTGGAGAAAGACCTCAAGCAACTTGGTGTGTGTAACTGGAGTCTGACAGCGGGGGGACCCAGCTTGCTGGAGGAGCTTGTTGGTTGAGGCCATGGTTCACCCCGGAATGTAAGCGCCACCAACCAAAGCAAAGCTTTCACTAGTAACAGGTTCGAGCATTTAAAAACATCGGATTTTCCAAATCAGCGCTTGGCGATTTCGGTTTCAAGTAAAACTCAAATCGATTTAGGCAGCCAATCGACAGACAGGACTATTCCTCGAAAGACCACATTCATCGCATTGAGTTTTAAAAAGTCGGTTATTACTGTGTGTAGCTTGTGGCACCGTCTTGTTGAAATGCGATTATTATCAACGAAAATTAAGCCCCAATAAAAATCAACACCATACAGTTATTTTTTGTGGATGAACGGGTGTTGCTTGAAGCCCATGAGGGTTACAACCTGTCAAATAAACCAAATCTGTTCGTTAAAAAATCGTTTGGTCAAAAATTCTCTTCTTACAAAGTGTCTAGAGCCCAATCCGAGATCGAGTAGCTTTTTAGTGGGTAATTGAATAATAATGCAGGCAAAAATCTCTTCGCAACGGACACATATACGGTAGCATTATTTTCGGCACTTCGACCAAACTCAAATTTGTTCACTTGACTATGACTCATTGTAATTGAATTAAGAAAAAAATTAGCGTTTATGTTCTTAAAGTTGCGAGTCGGTGACACGGAATTTTGGTAATAAATTTTAATTATTTTTAAAAGTTATTAGTTCTTGAACTTCACCACGATGAAAATGTTGTTATTACTAAATGTTTTAACAATAACAGTTCAGTCATTGCTTTCACAGTGAAATTTCAAAGTTATCAAGTCCCAATTTGAAAACCATTTATTTGAATTTGAGTGCAAGAATTCATGAAATTTAGGTTAGGTAAGTCCATTGGACTAAAATTAACACTAAATCTTAGTATTTAAATAACTAATATTTTAAGCCTTTTCTACGCTTTCAGGTACACGGCTGTTTTTTTCGAATCTCGAGACCCTGTGACGTAAAATCGCGTCACAGAATATCCATTTTTATGTGGCTTTCGGCGTCATTTAAATTACTAAAAAAATAGCGGACCAAATGACACGAATTTGTGCATTTGATCGCTCTTAAACGACGCATAGGAAAACTGGCTAAACTTTTCGTCTGTTGCGTCATTTAAATGGCAGCCTACCAAAAATGAGAAGGCAAGGCCTCCCAAAAATGACAAGACACAAAATTCCAGCCCTGCCTTTTTTCTACGCATATGACAGATGTCGCAGCATTTAATACAAATTAATAAACTGTTTTATGGTTTTTTTCTTGTGTTTGTGTTGTTCGGTACCAATTGAGAGAAATAGAATACGAACCGTCTTCGTCTGTCAAGTGCCGACATTTTGGACTATGCAGTTGTGAATGTGAGTGTTGTAAATTTTAATAGTACACAAGGTGCAATGAAGTCGAAAAAATTAAATACAAATCGCAGAAAGCAGTAGTCAATGGGAAAAGGAAAATTAGCCATTCGTGGAGCGACGAAGAGGAGCTTCCCATTCTGAATCCATCGACAAAATAAAACATAAATAGTTGATCGTATTTTAATCTTCACTGGCAAATAGCACACAGCCAACACTTAATAAACTCACCCACAAGGACCTTGTAAATAGCGTCGAGAACGAGAACTTCCTGAATGATTCGCGGTATCGTCGGCTGCGATACGTGGAAAAGGCATCACAGTGATCGAAAACTCTCCCCAGTGGGCAGGGCAGCGGCTTTACCAGTCGTTCTTCCGCTGAGACTTTCTCTCTCATATTTGAGTTCTTGGATTGGTTGACATACGAAGGACATTGCGATGCAGTTCAGGTTCTTCTTCGGGCAATGTAATTCGAGTAGTAATCCACCACAAAATCTCTTCTCGCGACGGCTCAACCACTTGTTTTGCCAAATACTTCGCTTTCGTCGCACTGGCTTGTAATTAAGATGGTCTTCACTGCTTTCCAGCACACATGCTGCTAAATACACCGTCTCCGCAATTGCCACCATCATCGCAAAAGTTCTTTTTGCCATATTTATTTATAATTATAATTTTTGTACACCCTATCCTTAGGGTATATTCATTTTGACACATACATAGTATTTTACACAATATTCGTCGTAGACCGCTATAAGTATATATATGATAAGGGTCAAAACCAAAGACTATTTGGCAATGTCCGTCCGTCCGTATCAACTTTTGAGGCCTTTAAATATATGCTAGCAAGCTGAAATTTGGAAGCTAGGGTTCCCAATGGTAAAGTGTTACAATTTTTTAAATTTGCCCAATGCCACGCCCACAATTTAGAAAAAAATACAATTTAAAGTTAGTAGTTGAAGAGATAAAGGGTTAAAACCTTAATAAAACATAAGGAAAGGCTACAGTCCGCTTGGGGCGAACAGTATCATACCCTATCCTTATCCCTATGTACCCCAAAGAAAAAAAGCATTAGAAAGATGATGGATAGCATTTAATTTCATTCTATGAAATTTATAGAAAAAAAATTATTTTTTTATTTTCAAAACTTTGTATGATAAATTAATAAATGTGGGCAGTACCTACATATCTTGTGAAGGTTGTACAACTTTATCTCTCTAACTTAAGCCGTAAAACGGGTTTTTCTAAATTGTGGGCGTGGCAGTGGGCGTATTTTGAAAATTTTAACACTTTACCATTTCGGAACCCTAGGGAGTATATGTTCCAAATTTCAGCTTCCTAGCATAATTTTAAAGGCCTCAAAAGTTGATACGGACGGACGGACGGACATTGCTAAATAGTCTTAGATTTTGCTCCTGATCATAATATAGGGGTCTGCGACGAATATTAAGGGGTGTTACAAACTATGTGTCAAAATTAATATACCCTTAGGATAGGGTATAAATATGTGAACACTAAACTCCTTTAGAAGTTTACCTTATCAAGTTTTTTGCCACGCCTACTTTTTGTGGGTTTTTTTTTTACTAAAATAAGGTTTTCTTAAAAAAATTGTATAGAAAACGAAAAAAAAAATGTATAAGAAATTTAGCCAATATTATTTCTAGTATGACACGCATACAAAGTGTTTTTCTACGCCTAATTCTTCGGCGCGTTTTTCAGAAATGTTTTTTTTTTTAATAACTTTCATGCAAAAGTAAATAAAATGTCGTCCACCATATTTTTAATGCCTTTTTATTGCAGGCAAATAGAGATATGGATAAAGTAACGTACTGTGCGCCCCAAGCGGACTGTAGCCTTTTCTTATGTTTTTCTTTCCACTTCGCCATCGATTTAATGAAAAAACCTGCACTTTTGAGTCTTCGCCGAGAGAAAAACACTAAATGACAGTACCTACATATTTTTCTTATTGGTCTTTACCATCTGATCGGAAAACAGGTAAATGACACGAATCGAAATAATAGGAAGGTGACATTTGTCATTTTGATTACCATGTGATCCTCATTTAATAGCATCCCAACGGTCCGTCATTTGATTTTGGGTCAAATTGATAGTCATTTCGTGTCATCACCATTTTTTCGCAAAAGACCAATGACGAATTGTAACTTGACTGTCACTCACGACATTTCCTGACGTCACAGCGTCATTTAAATTAATATAATATAATATATGTATTTACCTCAAGAGCTGAGAAATATAGGAAATCATTTAGCTGGGTAAATAAAATAAATAAATAATGTGTGTGAATTTATCTATTTTGACAAACAGAATTTTGGTTTTTGAAAAGCTTCTCATGAGTGTTTTCTCTTAGATTTTTGTCCAATTTTCGCAAAAGTTTGGGCTGTGAAATAAACTTTTAGGTAGTTTTGGGTCTGGCCCTCACTTAGTAGTCCAACGCACTTAACCACTGCACCTGCATTTTTGTTGGAGGCGATTCAAAAATACATCTCATGCATCGAGAAAGTTTCCTAGATCGCAGTCGTGTATTTTATTACGTATACTTTTTACTTTACTTTTTTTTATTTCGTCCATTTCCTCTTCCCAATTATAACAAACGTCACAAAGCTCTGGAATTTATGAATAAATTACAATGCAAGGAACTTTAAGTGTAATACTCCCCGATTTTGAATGCGCCCACTCAATGTGACAAAGCCATCATCGTTGGAAATTATTTGGATCGACCCAAATCATGGAATATCATTTCCACACCAACAAAAGCATGAATAAATTATTTTAGACGTGTGTGGCCTTACTACGCGAAGCGCTAGCTTATGCTGAAAACTTAAATATTCTCTGCGCTCTCAGAATTGTTTGTTCTTGTTTTTGTTTGCATATTCAATAGAGAATGTGTTTTATTTTGTTTCACCTTCGTACATAGGAAGGGAAACCTATGGATATGTAATGGATTTTGCAGTCTGATTGCATTGTAAATGCAAGCGACTAATGCATATGTGGTGTAATCGACTTGCATCTAACACAGTTTTCCGACCGAGTTAGGCAAACGTGTTTATTTTGGGGGAAGGACAAAATATTAAACATTTAAATGTGTTAACTTTAATTTAAATTTTTAAGTTAATTGCACAATATACTATAACTAGATGAATGCCCGGCCTAGTCCGTGTTAATAAAAATTAGTTTCACTGTCTTACTTAATATTAACGGCTTACTTTATTATACTCGGATTGAAATGACAAATTTGCCATGGAAAATATAAATATTGCATGGCAAACTATATTTAAGGTCAATATTAAAAAACCTAAAATATTATTATTTTAGGTCAATATTAGCTCAGTTGGGTGGTCAAAAGGATGTTGATTGCGATTATATGAGAACACAAGCGTTCTCATTTTAGCATAACACCATCAACTCCTACTTCTCACCTCCCCGTGGTGACTGCTGGGTGCCTTGTACCTCGACTGGAGATGGGGTAACCAACCCCTGTGGAAGGTCGTTGGCGGCAGCTAACGAGAGAGGGGGGGAGGAGTGCCAACTCACTAAGGCACTTCTCCTGTTTCCGGACGGCGGCGGACGAATTCTACGGATGGATCAACGGCGGCGTCCACAGTTCCATTCAGGTGGAACAAGTGATCTCCCTATATGAGCTGCCTCGACCTTCAAGCCCAGGTCTATAGGGATATCCAACACTAAGCCAGGGTGTTGGAAAAGAGTTGGTGGCGGATGAGCCCTTGATGGGTCAACGGCAGCACTCACATCCCCGAAGTTGGTTACTGGCACCGGAATAACCAGCCTACTGTCCTAGGGTTAAGAACAGGGCCTGGCCCTCCAGGTTGGGTGTTGTGCCGTCGGGGTAACTTCCCGACGACATCAAAAACATTTGGTTATGGGAGAGACTATGGCAGCGTCGAATATAAACGAACTTAAAAGGCAAAATAGAACCGGAACGTTAACGGACATGCGAGTTTGTACCTGGATTTCAAGCCGATAAGTGATCGCCCGACTGTGATCCGCATCAGAGCAACATTCCAAAACATTAGCCTAATATGTGCACACGCCCCTACCGACGAGCCTGAGGACCCTATCAAGGAGCCTGTCGGGAGTACGTGGTCAAAAATGTTTTCGGTGACTTCAATGCTAAAGTCGGCAAGGAAAACATCTTCGGCGGGTTAGTTGGTAAGCACAGCCTCCACGAAACGACAACAGATAACAGCTACCGACTAATTGACTTTGCAGCAGCTTGTAATACTGTGATAAGTAGCACTAGGTTTCCGCGACTAAGGATCCACACAGCAACCTGTTGCTCTACAGACGGTTGAACCGCCAACCAAATCGACCATGTGCTAATCGATGTGAGGCACGCATCCAACATCTTCAACTTGCACACTTACCGAGGGGCAAACGTCGACTCTGACCATTTTCTCGTTGCAGCTAGATTCAGAGCTCGACTGTCCAACGAGAAGAAGCTGCGAACTGCCCAAAAGAAGAAATTCGAAGTTGGACGCCTTAGCACATCTGGAGTCGCTAGAGCTTACAAAGAGCGCCTCCGAAGCTCATCACCGTGCATTCACCTAACACAGAGGCCAACAACCAGTTGTCTCAGTGTCGCAACATCATCAAGGAGATAGCCGAAACCACCCTAGGATACCAGCCACCCCAGAGAAAAAGCCCGTAGTATGATGATGCATGCGTATACCGGAAAAGGTGACAGAAGATGCACACATTAGAACGCTGCAGAGGAAAACAAGGGCAGCAAGGGATGAGATCCTGCGTAGAAAGAAAAGAGAGCACGCAGTCTCCCAGCACAAGGAGATCGAAGAGTCCCGCGACCGGAACAACATCCGGATCTTCTATAACAAAGCCATGCAACTGGCTGCTGGCTTTAAGACCGGAACACAGGCTCTTCGTAACAGCGATGGAAACCTAGTCACCGACGCGCAGGGATTAGTAGATGTATTTAAGCAGCATTTCCAGCAGCTGCTTAACGAACAAAATGTATAGAGAGTAATGGGGCAAGAAGAGAACCCACATCCAGTCAATGAAGAAGCAGTCCCTCCGCCCAGTATAGAAGAGGCATAGCTATAAAAAAGCTAAAGAACAACAATCCCGCCGGATCTGATGGTCTACCTGCAGAGCTTTTCAAATACGCAGCTGATGTTATGGTAGGGCGCATGCACCAAATCATCAACCAAGTTTGGGTGGAGGAAAGCATGCCCGATGACTGGACCATCAGCTCCATATGTCCCAACTACAAGAAAGGCGATACTATGTCTTGCAAGACCTGTCGAGACATATGCCTGCTTAATGTCGCATATAAGACAAAAGCAGCAGCTCATCTGAACTCTTTCAAACATGCACCGGATTTTGGCAAGGAGATGCTTCTTCAATCTTGTTCTTGAGCAGATAGTGTGCAGGGCAGGTGTCAACACGGAAGGCACTTTCTTCAACAGATCAGTCCAAATGCTCGGGTATACGGACGATATAGATATCATCGGTTGATCCCAGCGGGCAGTGATAGAGGCTTTCACGGCTATTGAAGAACAGGCGAAACTAGTTGGCCACTGTTGATAGCAGCAACTTCGAGGTAGTTAAGGAGTTCATCTACCTCGGGGTAAACATCAACTCCACAAATGACATCTTAGTGGAGATCCGCTGCTACTTCGGTTTGGCAAAGCAAATGTCTTAAAGACCAAGCCATCGCGGATGCCAGAGCGCTTGGTCTGGACAACTGGAAGCAGCGTGCTCGGGATCGCAGAGGGTGGAAGGCAGCCGTATCTCAGACAGGGACTCTTCACGGTTCGGGAGCCCGTTATGTAAGTAAGTAGTAGCTCAGTTGAGATCTACGAACTTGGTCGTAATCAACCAACGGTCCCTATAGACAATTTAGTTTCCCATTAATTTCAAATATCCATATTTCATTTAGCTCCAACCTATTACATAATGTCGCACTTCCTTCATTACTCCATCATAATCAAAAATATCGTGACGCTTTTTAGGCGCCTTTACTCACGCTGCATTTAGCCTCGATGCTTTATTATGATTGCGGTTGGAGTACTAGTCCAATCTAGATAGCGCTATATTCTATGTGTAACTTTGATTTATGTCACAACTATTATGATTCTTGAGAAATCCATTCTGCAATATAGATGGCGCTGTAAGCTTAAAGTGCCTAAAGAAAGACTCAGTCTTGAAACTAAGAACAAAAACAAAAATATTACTGCACCTTTTTAGGCCATGATAAACCTCTATTCCAAATTTCACCTTCGTAGGCCTTAAAGTTTCCGATTAATTTTAGGTCGGACAGAAACGCAGTGCAGAGGACAGAAAATTGACTTGGATATTATTTATTTTCGTTGATATGTATATTTCGTGGTGAAGTGAAAAAACGCCATACTAAATAATGACAAATTTTAAAAAATGCGGCTTTGGCAACAGTACCTTAATGACCCGCTATGCGGGATTAAGGGATTTCAACCCTCTTTTTGCAGGCGGTGGGTACCGCTAACGTAACTTCGTCGCTCCGCTCGGGCTATGTGCTTTTCGTCAGGCAAGCACCTATGGCAACAGTACCTTTAGTAATAGGCAGTACCTAAGTGGAATGGAAATAATGCTAAATTTTTAGAATTTAGCGTTGTTTCGTTTGGAGTTCTTCCACGTCACCATAATTCGGTAACTATGATTTTTTTCCTTTTTTCTAAAAACCCTTTCAGCAAGTCTTTCCTATGACTGACAAAATTGCCACTTAAAAAGTTAAACTATACCTGCGGCTCCGATCACGTGTAATAATAGCCCTAAATAATGTTTACTTATGTGAAAGGTCCTACCAATGCGATGCTGAAAGGATTTTCCAAATCGGGCTTGTAGCTCGAAATATAAGTTCCGTCAATATAGGTAATCTATACTGACTCAGAGGGTGCAACATTGCAACGCTTAGAGAATTTTTTAAATCGACCGAGTAGTTCAATAGCAAGCCATTTCCCTCTTCAAACGCTCTCGCCATTACATCCGCCTTCGCCCTAGGTAACCTATACTAACTCGAAGGATGTCATCGATAATAACATCGAAAGAAGTTTTTCTTAAGCAGAGAGGCAGACGCTCGTTGTATTTTAGCAAAAAAAAGAACATATGTATAGTGAGATCCATCGATTTACAACACGTCCTTGTGGTGAGTTCTACAAAACAAAAAATGAACTGCAATTTCCACATAAAATATTCACCCTAATCATTTCTGGTCTAGTTCCCAATCTATTTCCTAACATACCAGTAATATGAACTCATTTCCATTCTAACCGCATACACAACAACGAAGTAAACAGTCCTGTCTGCAATATAAAATGACACAAGCAACTTGTCAAAAACTTTTGCTCCTTCAGTTCATGCTCAACAAAAACTCGTCTTTGTGTCATGAAAATCCGACACTGATTCCGCAAAACTATAAACTTTCCATTAAATTACCCGCACATTGCCGTAAATTAGTAAATAAAAAAAATTTGAACAGATACCAGGACTCACGATACAAGAAACAATCACAACTTACAAGCCCCAAATAGGAACTTACAGCGAAATGATTTCCGTCACTTGCAGTGCAGTGCCGCGCAGTGAGAGAGCGCAAACCGACCAACGTTGTTGTCGTCACGCCTTTCCTCCCTTTTGCATATTGGATGACAATCTCCGAAAGCATTGTTTTCCCGACATTCAGTCTCCGTTGTTCAATTACCGCGTTCAGTACTCGTTCTCTGACTTTACTGCCGGATTGCAGTCGTCTCAAATCAGCATCAACCGCACACCGCTGAATATTGGACACCTCTTCGAGGCACTATTCAAAAACCGCCCGCTGACCACCCTATTTTATGGTACGACTACATGGCGGGAGCAGAGTCATGCCACAACATTTGGGGTATCCTGGCAGCATCCTGTTCTCAACCAGCCAGTATTGTATAAATATTCACAGACATGAGTGAGATGAGGTTTGTCTTTTTTTTTGTTTTTGTTACATAAATTTTGTAGAGCTATTTTTGGATATTGTTGGGAGAAAAACAACAAGAAAAAAACACTTCGCAACGTAACGAGGAGTTTTTTTTTGCGAGTGCTAAAAAAGTTGAATTTTATAGTTAAGGGTGGTGGCAATGGTTTTTGAAGGGTTCGTTAATTTATACATATGCAATTGGCATGGAAAGTTTCACCAGATATAGATAGCAGATACACAGTAGGTGCTGAGGTCTGCAAAGTGAATTTCGGTTTTTACAGCCAAAAGGCCCCTGCAAGGCCACATACATTGTAAGTAAGGAAGCCTTAAAAGCCCGAACAGTATTAAATATACGATAGCTTATGGAAGGTGGTGACCCATGAACCGAGAGGAGGTACAATGAGATCAGTCATAGTTTGAAGGGCCAGTGGACCTGGAAGTTGACTATCTCATTGTATATATGGCTTTATTGGCAGCCAAAGATGGCCAAGCTTCTGGAATGAAGCTGTATGAAGCCAATATCTCAAAAAGTAATAAATTTTGAACAAATCTGCGTGCTTAGATTTTTTAAATAATTTTTGTTAAATCTTTCAAAGCCTAAAAAGTGATTTAACAAAATTTGGTATGTGCCTATAATGTTATAGGCATTCTTTTCAAAACCGAATTGTTTTATTTCTACGATGAATGCACATTGGGCTTCTGTTAAATGGTTCTTTGGGGGTAAATAAGCTGTAAGAAATCCTGCCAACATAAGACCTTCCATTTACATATTCTTTTTGCAAATTTTTAAAGTAAAAATTCAAAATAAAATTTTGTCTCTAGAAACATAAAGAGGTCTTGAAGGATTTTAATTCAGTTTTTAAAACTGTCTTTGGAATTGCAGTGCAATGATTTTTAATTGTCAGTTGCTTGATCAAAGACAAAAGTCTGATTTATTTTTTGCGGTCGGATATATAACGTAACTCATGCAAAACTTGAAAATTGTAGCTTTAAATTGGTTTTTATTTCATCTTGATGAATTCAATTTTAATAGAGATGCAGATCTTAAAAACAGATAAGCAAACTTAGTAAATTGAGTGTTTTTCTTTTATTTAGTTTGATTAGTAATCTAAAATTCTCAATTCCGAAAATTCCACTCACACCTCAGACTATCATATCTCTATGATTCCTTCGACTCAGTTATACGTAAATCGCAGTGCTATTTTCAGCTACTTTGAACTTGCGGAAACTTTGGCTATATGTAGGTGGACATAAAAAACGAATCGTTAACTTGACTAATAGTAAGTGGTGTAAAGTGGCAAAGATGTTCCCATTTTATATATCGGTATCAGCGAAACATATATCTTGCAACTCTGTTTGTAATTGTTGATTTGTAAAGCGTTTGGTTTTTAATTGTTAAAAAAAGGCAGGCAAAATGCAAATGCATATTCATTACTTATTTAAGTACTTACTTTACTTACTTAACGGGCTCCCGAACCCGTGAAGATTCCCTGCCTGAGATACGACAGCCTTCCACCCTCTGCGATCCCGAGAATGCTTCTTCCATTTGTTCAGACAAAGCGCTCTGGCATCCGCGACGGCTTGGTCTTTAAAACGGAGTTCATGCACTCGGCGCCCGTTTAGCAGAACTGGCAGGATAAGGGTTCTGTAGAGCATGCACTTTGTCCTTCGAGTTAGGAGTTTTGAACCCATTTGTTTTGCCAAACCGAAGTAGCAGCGGTTTCCTAGGGTAATTCTTCAACGGATCTCCACTAAGATGTCATTTGTGGAGTTGATGTTTACCCCGAGGTAGATGAACTCCTTAACTACCTCGAAGTTGCTGCTATTAACAATGACATTTTGTCCTAGTCGGTGGACAGATGATTGTTTGTTTGTTGATAGCATATATTTAGTCTTGTCCTCATTCACATCAGGGCCAACTAGTTTCGCCTGTTCTTCAATAGCCGTGAAAGCCTCTATCACGGCACGCTGGGATCGACCATCTATATGATATCTATATCGTCCGCATGCACCAGCAGCTGGACTGATCTGTTGAAGATAGTGCCTTCCGTGTTGACACCTGCCCTGCGCACTATCTGCTCAAGAACAAGATTGAAGAAATCGTACGACAGCGCATCTCCTTGCCGAAATCCGGTGCGTATTTGAAAGAGTTCAGATGAGCTGCTGCCAAACTGCACATTGCATCGCGTGTTTTCTAGTGTCATGCGCCACATCTGGATCAGTTTTGACGGGTTCGAATTCGGCCGTCGCCACAAAAAGCTCCTGATGATGAATGCTGTCATATACGGCTTTAAAGCCGATGAAGAGATGGTGTGTCTCGACTTGAAACACGTTGGTCTTTCCAGGATTTGCCTTAGTGTGAACCGGTACGTGCCGATTAGTGTGTTGCAGAAAGGTTTAAGACGTTCACACAGTACGTTAGATAGGATCTTATATGCGACATTAAGCAGGGATATGCCTTGATAGTTCTTTCAAGACATAGGATCGCCTTTCTTGTAGATGCGACATATGGAGCTGATGGTCCAGTCATCGGGCATGCTCCACCCAAACTTGGTTGATGATTTGGTGCATGCGCCCTACCATAACATCACCTCCGTATTTGAAAAGCTCTGCAGGTAGACCATCAGAGCCGGCGGCCTTGTTGTTCTTTAGCTTTTTTATAGGTAAGCCAACCTCTTCTATACTGGGCGGAGAGACTGCTTCTTCATTGACTGAACGTGGGTTCTCTTCTTGCCCCATCACTCTCTCTACATTTTGTCCGTTTAGCAGCTGCTGGAAGTGCTGGTGCTGGTGTTACGAAGAGCCTGCGTTCCGGTCTTAAAGCCAGCAGCCAGCTGCTTGTTTCCGGAAGTTGTTTCGGTCGCGGGCTCTCTGCGTGCTCTCTCTTCTTTCTACGCAGGATCTTCTTCTCCTCCCTTCTCCTGGCTCGGTACTCATCCCTTGCTACCCTTGTTTTCCTCAGCAGCGTTCTAATGTGTGCATCTTCTGTCACCATTTTCCGGTATACGCATACATCATCATACCACGGGCTTTTTCTCTGGGGTGGCTGGTATCCTAGGGTGGTCTCCTGGTATCCTAGGTGGTTTGCCCCTCGGTAAGTGTGAACGTTAAAGATGTTGGATGCGTGACTCGCATCGATTAGCACATGGTCAATTTGGTTGGCGGTTCGACCGTCTGGAGAGCGCCAGGTTGCTGTGTGGATTCTTAGTCGCGGAAACCTAGTGGTACTTATCACCGTATTACAAGCTGCTGCAAAGTCAATTAGTCGGTAACCGTTATCTGCTGTCGTTTTGTGGAGGCTGTGCTTACCAACTAATCCGCCGAAGATGTTTTTCTTGCCGACTTTAGCATTGAAGTCCCCGAGTACAATCTTGACATCGTACTTCGGACAGGCTCCGTAGGCTTGATATGGTCCTCAGGCTCGTCGGTAGGGGCGTGTGCATATATTAGGCTAATGTTTTGGAATGTAGCTCTGATGCGGATCACAGCCGGGCGATCACTTATCGGCTGGAAGTCCATTGCTTTGGATCTAAGCCCTTTTCCCACGACGAATCCGCATCCTAACACGTGCAATCTTTTATTACAACTGTAATAATTGTCGCACTTTTGTCTTTTCATAATTCCTGATCCTATCCATCTTATCTCCTGGATCGCGGTTATGTCAGCCTTGTACCGCGAGAGAACAGACTCAAGTTTTTGAGTAGCACCTGGAGTGTAGAGTGTCCGCACATTCCAGGGACACACTCGCATGTCCGTTAACGTTCCGTTGAGGTGCCTTTGAGGTACATTTATATCCGAGGCTGCCGCATAGTCTCTCCCATAACTAAATGTTTTTGACGTGGTCGGGAAGTTACCCCGACGGCACAACCCCCAACCTGGTGGGTCGGGCCCTGTTCTTGACAGTAGGCCGGTAATTCCGATGCCAGTAACCAACTTCGGGGATGTGAGTGCTGCCGTTGACCCATCAAGGGCTCATCCGCCACCAACTCTTTTCCAACACCCTGGCTTAGTGTTGGATATCCCTATAGACCTGGGCTTGAAGGTCGAGGCAACTCATATAGCGGATCACTTGTTCCACCTAACTGGAACTGTGGACGCCGCCGTTGATCCATCCGTAGAATTTGTCCGCCGCCGTTCGGAAACAGGAGAAGTGCCAGCTGCCACCAACGACCTTCCACAGGGGTTGGTTACCCCATCTCCAATCGATGTACTAGGCACCCAGCAGTCACCACGGGGAGGTGAGAAGTAGGAGTTGATGGTATTATGTTCTCATATAATCGCAATCACCATCCTTTTGACCACCTCTTATTTAAGTATATAAATGAAAACTTGCCATCTACTTTTTGAAGATTATTGTATGTAAATGATTAAAAACAAATATGAAGGAGCAAATTCCTGGCCTTCAAGCTTACAATTACACTGCTTTGTAAGTGTTGCCATTGTGTTTTAATACACTGTATTCCATTTTAAATCATTTCACATTGCCCCTCATGCCTAAACGGAACATAATACACCACCAAATGAAAAAAATACTTGTATTTAGCTCGTCTACAATAAACCGTTTTCAAGTTTTGCCGCAAAAGTTATCGTACTCTCCCCTAAAACATGATTACCACTTTGATTTAGGTGGGCCATACGGAGAATTCAATTTGAAGCCACTTTTCCGAGCATATTCGTTGGTATTCGCTCACAAACAACACGTGCTAAGTTGTCTTCCCTTTTAAATGAGTTGATGACTTTGAGTTGGGTTACACCAAAGGCAATATAATGGGGGTGACCCACTGATAACAAATTAAGGAAAGTTACGAAAGTGCAAGCTCGGTTAACAGAAAAAGAGTAAAAGAGGCGGTATCAAAACCAAACTAAGTCTGAACAACTAAGAATAATGAAGAAGATCGAGTTTAAGCCGGGAAGTTCTGCAGTTAAAATCGGACATTGTGACTGTTCCGTCCGAGTTGTACACCGACGCACAATCAACACCACCAGACAGTAATCGATAAAAGAACAGGATATCAGCTACATCTCTACATCCTTCCAGGGTATTCAAGTTAATGAGTTTAAGGTGGTTTATATTTAGGGATGCAAAATAAATAGGTCGCTCCAAGGTCAAATAGGTCAAAACCAAACTAAGTCTGAATATTTAAGAATGGTGAAGAAAATCAACTTTATGCCGGGAAGTACTGCAGTTAAAATCGGACATTGTGACTGTTCCGTCCGAGTTGTACACCGACAGTAATCGATAAAAAAACAGGATATCAGCTACATCTCTAAGTACTTCCAGGGTATTCAAGTTAATAAGTTTAAGGTTTTTTATATTTAGGGAGGCAACATAAATAGGTCGCTCCAAAGTAGACCCCAAAGGACGAATCGAAGAAATCGACGTTGAATACCTTCAATTCTGGACACGTGAAGACCGGGGAAGGGACACCACGCTAGACTGGTATACTCAAGTAGGGGGCGAACAAAGGCTCGCTTAAAGCTGTTCTGCCTTGAACAGCCAGAAATGGCATAACACATCCTATGCTATTGTCCTGCAATCATCCTAAAGAGGCTTAGATGCTTTGACGAAGGACTCGCCGAACCTCAGGAAATTGTCAAATCATCGGCCTCAACAATCGAGACCAAAACACTTATTAATCGTTCACAGAGAGCAACAAATCTTAATAATAAATAATAAGGTTATGTAAAGCGCTCTGGCGACGTAAAGATGAATTCTTTAGACCACCTTTTAATAAGACCCAGCGAAGAGTTGGCTTTAAGGATTACCTCATCAATCTGAGAAACATAAATGAACTCCCTGATCGTGTAGAATTAAATGCACTTACGCGATAGGGTTATAGGGCGAAGGACACGGATTCAACAAGATTTGTTGTAGTTGATCCGCCTTTGAGAAAGCGGTGTTGGCTAGGAGAAATAAGAGATTTACATTTAAATAATATGAGAGAGTTTACCATTGAGACGATAAAAGGTCACCTCATTCTTTACTCCTTTTTTTATTAATCGGAGATGTATAAGAGGTTTTCCACATATCTGGAAATTCACCTTTTGACAGGAAAAGACGAAAGAGGTAGTGAAAGATTCACAAATTCTTCAATTGGTTTCTTCGCGAACGCGACCTTTTCCTATTAGATAAGTGACATATCCAACTGAAGGATTCAATGAGGATCTGAATTTAATTCTTTTTTGCCATTTATTATGCAATTAAATTGCAACTTAACGTCATCTTCATAGAACTGATGGAATATCATGGTAGAGTGGAGTAAACGAACCCATAAATGGACCCTTGTGGAACACTGGCTTCGGTTTCAGAAATGTAATTTCCTCTCGAAGATATCTTTCCAACGATAACGTATATACATAACGCTTAAGGGTCGTCAAAATGGAGTTTAGCCGCATTTGTTTTATTGGCAAAAACTAAATAAACAAGTTTAATTAGAATACAAAAAAAACAAGTGGGTACTACAGTTAGATACCGAAACTGTTCAAATGCATGTTTACTTTGATAATTCTTAGCGCATGTTGACCGGGTCATTGCTTTAAACTAGTTCGTTCTATATTTTTTATTTAAACATGGAATCAACCCCCTCTGGTTTGTTAATCATTTCCGTGTTAAACTGTTGCTATATGTGTTTTACTGCAATTTTTACAATAATAGTGCTGTATTTTAGTTAAGAGATCTACATATGAACATGTCATAACATGTCTGCAAAAAAGTGCATTATGTCTTCTCGTTGAAACATTAAAAAAAGTTGCGCATATTTGCGCTTTTTCAAGATTTTGCTTTTAAGTGATCATCTTAGCCTAAAAATATGTGCAAATATTTTTTTTTTTTGCAAAATATGAATTTTGTTAATTTGTTTTTAGGTTCAGGTTCAACTGATGATGTTCTTATTGCACGGTGCACCTGTTTGATGTTTTGAGGCAATCTAGCAATGATTCGTGGGATCTTAAAGTAGAAAATCTGAAGACATTTTTACAAAATCGTACCAAGTGTGCCGAACACTTAAAACCTGAATTGAACAAGCAGATCTCCTTTTTTTTAGCAGATTTTAAGAGTAGGTGGACAAGATGTTGTAGAAAATAATCTTCTTGCTAATAATAAAAATTGGCTGGATACTTCAATTGGGTTTAAGGACTACTCAAGTCAAACCGTAGTTTCTTGTAAAAAAAACTGGTCGTCCTAGAAAAGATTTTGTTGATTTTTCGCAAAGAAGCAAACGCCACAAGACTGAGTATATGAGGACAAATTATTCGACTGAAGAACTAACATTTGCTGCGCAAATGAGCTTACGATCTTCTGGTCAGTTAGACACAGCGAAAGTTCTGAAAGACGTTACCACGAAATCTCCGGAAAGTGCAGCTAGATATAGAACAGCATTTTGGAGTAGCTAAAAGGAGACAACTGACTGGAAGACAAGCTCTTTCTATGTACGTGGAAGCTAAACCAGTACAATATAAATAGAACAAATGATAAGTCAAGGTTTCCATCATATAAAAAAATTCAACTTGCTAAAAAGCAGTGTTATCCTTCTAAAGAACACATCACCGTCACGAATACATTTGCTGAAATTAAATTGCAAGCTTTGCTGAATCACACAGCCCAACGCTTACTAGATGCTCAAAGGAAAGTCTTAGAAGTTCAAAAAGCAGACAATTTGAAAAATCTGAAACTTATAAGTAAGTGGGGTATGGATGGTTCCGGGCAATCGGAATACAAGCAACGTTTTTCTGATCCAAATTCTGAAGAATCTAGCATCTTCTTGGAGTCGGTAGTACCCATAAGTCTAGTTTCAGATATGCCAGAACATCAGCATTTTATAATTTGGCAAAATGAAAGACCTTCATCCACACGATACTGCCGACCAATAAAGTTTAAGTTTCAACGCAGCCAGTTACATACACCATGAACAACATTGAAATACATGTTGCAATTACAAGGTTATTTACAATGGTAGATGGAAAGATATTATTACGGATACCAAATCAACTCAAAGATGTTTTATATGCGGGCTCACGTCAAAAGATTTCAATAACATAGAAAAGTGCTTCATGTCTGGATACGATTTTTTGAATCTTTGTTGCATTTAAGTTACAAAATTTCTCCTACGAAATGGCATATTCGAGACGAGAAGAAGAAAAACAAAATTGTTGCTGAGAGAAAGAAAGATATCCAAACTCAATTCAAAGAAACTATTGGATTGGTAGTAGATAAGCCGAAACCTGGATTTGGAAGCAGTAGCTAGGCGATTCTTTAGTGACCCGCACATATCAGCTAGAATAACCGGTTTAGATATTGAAGTGATTAAAAGATTTAAAACAGTGTTACAAACCATAGCCAGTGGGCACGAAATAAATTTGAATAAATTCCAACAATATGCCATTGAAACAGCTAAGCTGTTTGTGCAAAAATACAGTTGGTGCCCAATGCCTCCCACAATTCATAAAATTTTAATTCATGGCCCGGCGATTATAGAACACGCCTTACTGCCAATAGGTCAGCTGAGTGAAGAAGCGCAGGATGCACAAAATAAAGAGCTCAAAAGATATAGAGAAAATGTTGCTTTTGAACTCTTTGTTGATTTCCTCGGGCCCATTGATAACCAGCTTACGGAAATTGCCTAAAGAACGTGGAGATGTTGTAGAAAAGGATGTGCTACATTTATTGCAAGCGCCTGATGTCCCTCTTATTCCCAATACTTCTACAACAACATCATGTGAAAGCTCGGACGATTCTTTAGATTCTGATTAATTGTAACTTCATATGTATTTATTATATTTTGTATATTTTTTGTCGAGACCTGATTTTGTTTGTAAATTAAAAATATTATCTTCAAATATAAACATAAATAGAGAAGAAATTAAAAAAAAATTATCGCGGCAATGGCAACATTTTTAAATATGTTCGTGCAATTGCCGCCTTATCTACACTTCCCACTGTCAACATCATAATTCGGAATAGAAATACTCACTTCATATTTGCCATTCTAGCTAACTATTGTAATCCTTGTTACCAAACACAAATTGGTTATAAGGGGTCAATGTCGGTTTTATTGCATGTAATACCCTATGGCCACTGTCCACGATGAAATCAATTTGCCAGCTATCCATACATACGATCAAGAACACTCATACATATTATATGTACGTGTACCTATGCGAATCAGATTTAATTAAGTTATGGAACGCAAACGCAACATGTAGATGGCTTCCAAATGCGGACACTCGTATCTCATATGTTGCATGTGCCGCACCTCCAGTCGGTGTCCTTATGGCACTGTGTGTGACAATATGCATAAATATATATATAAAGTATATCTCTATAGTCAAGTAGATATTATTCAGATGGTTATCCGCTGAGTAACGTTGTCATTTCGTTGTGACATATTGTGTGGAATGTTTTTGGGCGAAATTCTTTCATCGGGATCGAGTTTATCTGTTCAACAAGTTTTACAGATAGACTGCGATGCGAATGCGACTATATACCTAGATACTCTACCTCCTCGTTTTCGTGTGTCGGTTAAGTTCAGTGTCGGATTCGGATAAAGTTGGCAAACTTTATTATTCCATCGAAAGAGTGAGAGTTTTGTTTTGGTTTCTGTATTTTATTTATTCAGCAGTTCTGTTTTGTCTTTCGAACTATTGGGTTTTCTAATGACAGCAGGACAAATAAATAAATTGAAATATACAAGTGTGTGTAGGTAGTAGCTAAAGTAAGTGGTTGCAGTGTCACTTAGAGTGATGAGATTTGGAAGTTTGGTCAACTCTCGAGTTTTACTTTGAAGGTATATGTAGCTATTTGTTTTGTCGGTGTTGTTCGATGTGTGCCAAGCTAATGAATCATTTATCAGGGAACTTATTTCTTTTGACAACATGAACTCAAGTGCCTATAACTCATTCAAATACAATTAGTAAGTAGGTTACCTATATTTTGATTGAGCCTTATTAAGTTATTGATTGAAAATATCTGAATGAATACATGTTAGAATAAAAATATGCGTTTGACGAATTCCGATATAGATTTATTTCGATTGATTTTGTTTAAATCTATACTTTGTTTAATGAGTTATCAGAAAATTGCACTATAGATCTAAGCATTAAAACTGGGTATATAACCGTGTTCCATGAAGATATTATTTACTGATTTATATAGATAAGGTTGGCGTTTATGAATCAATCAGGCTGTCAACCCATTAGTGTTGGGATTTTTGAAAACCACACACGTAAAATTAAGTAAGTTGTTGCGTTAAAAAAAAAACGCTATCCTCTCATTTTTATTTCCGTCATCCTGCTGGGAGATTGGTTAACTGGCCGCCTCTAATTGACCTTTAATCCCAATCAAGCTGGCTCGTTTCCATGAGACCCGGAGGATGACAAAAGCAGGTATGGAGCCCAACGGCGTGTTGGCATCTCGACAACGATGCGTGGGGGAGGACGATCCCTTAGCACACCCCAACGTGATTCCAAACGGGTCGCGATGAAGACCCCGTTAGAGCCAGACAGAGAAAGAATGATCTCTCCCCCAACGAAACAAATCGGTCTGGCAGATGGCCCACACACTAACCTCAACACCAAAACCACAAAACCAACAAAACATTAATATACAACACTATAACTGAGGGCAGGAGCCCAAATACAAAACACACTGTCAACAACTTCAACAACATTCACCAACCACTCATATAAGAAAACCTAACGAAGACTTCCATGGCCAAGAGCCCAACAATTAAACATGTATGTAAAAAATAGCACGCTATACAGATTCCCCTTCCCTCAAATCTGCGCGGAAGTCCGACGGGTTACAATAGTTTTTCGGTCATTGATTTTACACTCCTCCTCAAAGACTCCTGGAGTTGTACCAAATTGGGACACCAGCAATATTGTCCCAAAACTGAAATCCGTCTTCGTTTCTTCTTTCTTTTTCATTTTTGGTTTACTTCGGTATTGTTTATACCCTATCCTAAGGGTATATTAATTTTGACACATAGTTTGTAACACCCCTTAATATTCGTCACAGACCCCTAAAAGTATATATATTTATGATCAGGACCAAAATCTAAGACTATTTAGCAATGTCCGTCCGTCCGTCCGTCCGTCCGTCCGTATCAACTTTTGAGGCCTTTAAAATTATGCTAGGAAGCTGAAATTTGGAACATATACTCCCTAGGGTTCCGAAATGGTAAAGTGTTAAAAGTTCTTGAATCCGCCCACTGCCACGCCCACAATTTAGAAAAAACCGTTTTAGGGCTAAAGTTAGAGAGATAGAGTGTAAGAACCTTCACAAGATATGTAGGCTCTGCCCCCCTTTATAAGTCTGTCATATAAAGTTTTTTGCCACGCCTACTTTTTGTGGGCGTTTTTCACTAAAATGCTGTTTTCTTCGAAAATTTTCATAGAAATCGAAAAAAAATGTTAAACAATATATTTAGCCAATATTTTTTCCAATATATCGCCCATACAAAGTTTTTGGCCACGCCCACTTTTTGGGGGCGTTTTTTGAAAAAAAAATTTTTTTTCTATAAATTTCATAGAATGAAATAAAATGCTATCCATCATCTTCCTAATGCTTTTTTTCTTTGGGGTACATAGGGATAAGGATAGGGTATCATACTGTTCGCCCCAAGCGGACTGTAGCCTTTCCTTATGTTTTGCTATTAACTTTTATTCGTTGGGGACATTTCCGCGTTTCAAACATTTCTCGATTCTTTCAACCTTTTATCTTGTCGAATTGTTTAAGTGTTTGTGAACACGTCCTCTTGGGGAAACTTGTGTGAATGTGGTCATCACTGGGCTCAGCCCCAGAGTTGCAGCGAATTCGAAAGAGAGTATGAGACGGAGGCGGTGGCGGTGGCACACTCCAGTAAAGTGACAGAGTGCATGCTAGAAAAAGCCGCAGTGGATTCCGTAATTGCTGAATGTGGGGGTATGAAAGATAGAGTGAATGGTCCATCACGGACAAAGAAACCTGGAAGTGGACAAACCGACACTTCTTGGTTGACCATCAAAGGTTTTAGTAGACTTGAGAGAATCGAGGAAGTTTTTTTTTGTTTCAATATAGTTTTGCGGATTGCGCTTGTTTTTTTTCTTTTTTTTGTATATGTATTTTTATCTGGGATTTCTGATCGAGATCAGAATCCAACAAAAAAAAAGGAAAAAAAGAAAGAAGTCGGCCGACAAAGGATATAGCGGCAGGACAGGCAGCTGATCCCCAGGGGTACAAATATCAGGATTTCTAGAGGAGCAGATCTTTTTTGTAAAAGCTAAGTATAGTGCTTTGGTGTTTAAAAAAGTTTCGTTTAGTTAGGCATTTTGTCACGGTAAAATCCCGGAAATCACGGGACACGCGCCCCCTTCATTTTGTCTTTTATTAACTTTCTGGAAATAGCGATAGCGGGCTATTTCAAACGGCGATATTTTCTTTTGTTGTTCCGCAATCTAACGTCACTTCAATAAATTGACCGTTGCTCATTCGAGCTCTATAACGTTTTGAAAACCTTGTTTTTTTTTTTTAGCAATCAATCATTGACTTCTTCTTAAAAAGGTCTCACAATTCCTTTTTTTCAAAGATTGTGTGGCGCCCGTTTTACCCACCATCACTTTACCTTTTCTTCATACCTTTTCCATTTCAGAATTTTCTTCTTCCCTAAAATTATTTCCATCTCCGAACCCACCCCAGCTGAGCAACCGGGACGGTAGCATTCAACAGGCTACCTGTTGCACTTCTCTTTCGGCGAATTCCTGTTGACGTTTTCCTATTCCGCCAGTATTCGACTGTTTACCACCGGCACAGCGGCGGCTGTAATCTTCTCGCGTTTTTTTTTTTGCGCATTTAAACTCGGTTATTTTTTTACTAACCCACCCCCGAAATAAAGTGAAACAAAGTCGCATGGGTATCTGCAGAAATTCGTGAACTATAAGAAAATATCGAGACGGTTTCAGGTTCATGTATTGTTAAATAGAAATTTACTGGTAAACGGGACCGTTTTTGGGACACGCCCTGCGTCACAGATAGTTTTATAGCTTAAGACTAGCTCATTTATGTTTTTGGCATAAGCGTGGTGGCCCGTCCAAATACTTCTCAGCCTGTCCATTTGCTCTCGCTAGTGACATTAAAAATGCCGCAGATTTACCAATGATAATTGCTTTATCGTGTATTCTGTCGACCCAGTCATCGATGGAAGAAACACTTACCGGGAATACCGGCAGACCCAACACAGGTTCAGGCAATGAGAAAATTTCCTTCGAACCCTGACAAACAAGTTTGTTGAAGATCTTGTTTCAGTATCACCCTGAAGTGTTATTCACTTCTAGACTACCGACTAGCAGTATTTTCCCCCCTGAAAGGCATGTGGCATTTGGGTGCAGCAGGTGCAGCTCAAACAGACTTTCTTGAAATTCTTTGGCTTGAAATTCTTAGCGATCCTTACAACTTCTGGTTGGAGTACCACTCTAACAATTCCCCATGTAGATGGAAGGTTCCCCAAAGACAAACAGCAGCGGGTTATATTTACACGCTTACACATTATACGTTAAAACACATTATACCGTATTGCGACTTAGTTAATTCCATCGGTGCCAGGCGACTTAAGCCCGCTAAGTCAATTTGCCTATTTTTGCTCTTGCCTCACTCAGGTGTTTGTGTGTCTAGAATATTCAGTCCGTTTTGAAGCTAAATAGGGAAGTGGAAGATTAAGAGTGTTGTCATGATAGTTCCTGTGTCCAATACACATTTTCCCAACAGTTGAATTCCTCACGCTAATACTATCAGCATCTGCATCATCTTTATTCTGATCACAGAGGGGCTAGAAGAGGATAGCTGGTAATATTTTCCAATAGTTCTTCCAATTCGTTCGAGCTTTCACAAAAGAATGCGGCGAAAGATTCGGCATCCCTTACGCCGAACAACGGAGTGCTGCAAACGATTATTGCATCTTGCTTCGCTTATTCATCGCAAATCTTCATTCAGAGGTCCCCTTCTATTAAGAGGTAAATTTACTTCCATTTAATTGGAAGGTCCCGAATCCGCCGTTGAGAAAACACAAGTCAAACAGTGCACGACAGGACCCTCACTAAAAGCTTAAACCCGATTTAACCGCGAAAGATAGCCGCACTCTTATGTGTTAATAGACAACCGAAGCGAATAACGTTATAAGTTCAGCCGAGAGCGCATGACATATGATTGCAACTTATTCTTAAGTTCTTTACCGTTTGGAAGATAAATGCAAAGAAGCAATAGATTCTTTTCTCGGCCCTCTGAAATACCCTCTTCAAGTTAAAGTTAAGGAGGTAAGTAGAATCATCGGCCAAGCCAAGTCGGTAGCTTAGGTACACTTGACGTTATCCGAAAAGGTATGCGTTTGCCTTGCAATATTTAAAAGTTTCAGGAATAATGAGTAGGAAAAAAACCAAAGGGCCAAAAGTCGACCCCTGTGGTACTTCAGCGTTGGTTGAGAGAAAAGTATAGAGCTAAGAGTTAACTGACGTTGCTTCCATTCAAATAGATTTTAATTAGAATCGCCGCAATTCGCTCAACATGATAATTAGTCTTAACCTCTTCTCTAACAGAGAAAGTCAAAAATCCAAAATCAAGCATTATCAACGGCTTTTAAAAGAGCAGTGAACAAACTGAGATGTGGTCTTTAATCAGCCTGAACATGTGAACGCAGTTTATGAGCAGAAAAGAAAAGACAAGTACCCAGTCCCACAATACCGTCAATTCTAAGACCACTGGAATGACCTGTATCATTTTATGAAATCGCCTTCCACTTATTATATTTAACAATAACTACTATTGCACACTTAAAGAATACTTTAACTTTTTATATTTTTGCTATAAATAAATAAATAATTTAACTATATCCCCAGTAAGTCATCTCTAGTGTTTGTTACTGCTTTTTATTGATGACGATACAGCTGACAGTAGGTTCTGGTGCCTCAGTCTCAGTCGTTGTTGCCGTTTGAGTATTAGTGCCAGTATTAGTTCCGGTATTAGTATTTGTTGCCGTGTTCGATGTGGTTGGAGCTGTTGTTTGCATGGTGGAGGTAGTTGGTGTTTCAGCTACACCTGTATTTGTAACTGTCCCTGTTGTTGCCGCTGTTCCAGTTGGCGCTGATCCTGTTGGTGTCGTCGCTAGTCGGGCATCACCACTTTCAACGATATCCGATGTTGCACTACGGCTTGTAAAGCAGAGCTCGTTCGTAGTTCCATTGTAACTAACTGATGGCTTGCTACTGCTGCTACTGCTACTGCTACTTGTATTGGTTGGTAGCATTGCTGCAATTCCATCAGCAATAGACAGACCGATCACACCTTTTGTTATGCCCAAAGCGAATCCTTTAACAGCGGCTAATCCCTGAGATATTACTCGACCCTCCGGTATGGCATCCTCTCTCCCAGCACGCTTGAGAATACGTCGAACTTCTGCTGCTGATATCGGCCGCAGTAGAACACGTCTACCTTAAGGAAAAAAACATTTTTTTAAATAAATCCAAATTGATTAGGCACCTACATACCTTCTATAGCTAACACTGTGAAGGCACAGAAAATAGCCAAAGCAATTAATCGTCTCCCAATCATTGTGGTTGGTCGAATACAAATCTATACTAACGCGAGAGCGTCGCAATTCTGAATTTATATCCAGCTATCCAGCAACCACGGTGCAAAACTGACAGACACCAATGACCTTTGTTGACACAGTTGAAGGGTTACAGCGAAACTTTCTTCTGTGTGCTGTTTTCTAGACAGAATGCTAATCTGCACACAAATACTAAAGTTGATAAAAACCTGCTGTTAGCTGGAGTTTACAGTTTCCCAATTGCTTTGACTAGGTTCCGCAACAGATACCAGCAAGTTGTCAGATCAATCAACAGTAAAAGTATTTTAATATTATTCGGTGGGTCACGTACTCAATATGTTCTTGATATTTGACCAGAGGGCTTCTAAAGTTCCAATGGAACTGGTTTTTTGATGATACCTTTTCGCTGACTTTTGAATTTTGGTAACACCCGGGTCAATTTTTATTATCGATGAAAGTGATGATGATGAGCAACGACATTGGGTAGGTTGGCTTAATAACTGGTGCAATTTACATATCGATATTAGTGGTACCTGCCTATTCTCTAAAATTAAATAATGTTTTGAACATTTGTGATTGTGAAGATGAAAAGGTTTAAAATTTGCTTGTTTTCTTTTAGTCTTTTGCTTATATCTATCTATGGATGAGCGATTTAAATGCTAAAACACAAAACTAGAATTAGAATAAGTGCCTCTATGTGTGTATAAACTTGCTCGCATTATCCTAATATCTCAACAAATTGCAGGGGCTCGGGCTAGTAACTAAATTATCTGGGATGGCGCAAAAATCTATGTACAATTTCATCTAGTCGTTTAATCATTTAAAGCTTTTAACGGAAAGTGTGAGAGTTTTATTTCTTTATAAATGGTGATTTTTTAAGAGGTTTAGAACTTTTTTTAAAAAAAAAACACAAAAAATTCGAAAAAATGAATGAAATATTTATTTGAATCGATAGTTTGAACCTTGCAATTTAATGTTTAAAGATAATTTCATGCAAATGTTGACCGCGGCTGCGTCTCAGGTAGCCCATCCGCTGAGTCCAATTTTGGCATACTCTTTCACACATATCGGCCGGTATCTCACGAATGAATGCATGGATGTTGGCTTCCAGTGCGTCAATCGAAGCGGGCTTGTCCCTATACACATTAGCCTTGGCATACCCCCACAAAAAATAATCTAATGGTGTCAAATCGCACGATATAGGCGGCCAATTGACCGG
Organism: Ferdinandea cuprea; assembly: GCA_963576555.1. Classification (NCBI taxonomy): domain Eukaryota; kingdom Metazoa; phylum Arthropoda; class Insecta; order Diptera; family Syrphidae; genus Ferdinandea; species Ferdinandea cuprea. Next base: position 42,062,158 of record OY754961.1, read on the forward strand.
CCCGAAACGTGAAATTAACTGTTTACCAAACTCGCCTCGCAATTGCGCCATTGTTTCGCGTGCTGTGTGGCATGTGGCACCGTCTTGTTGAAACCACATATCATGCAAGTCAAGAACTTCCATTTCGGGCAAAAAAAAGTTTGTTATCATCGCTCGGTAGCGTTCACCATTGACAGTAACGCTGCGATTCGCATCATCTTTGAAGAAATATGGCCCAATAATGCCGCCGGCCCATAAACCGCACCAAACAGTGGCTTTTTCGGGATGCATTGGTAGCTGTTGCAATGCTTCTGGCTGATCTTCACTCCAAATGCGGCAATTTTGCTTATTTACGTACCCATTCAACCAAAAATGAGCCTCATCGCTGAACACAATTTTTCGATAAAAAAGCGGATCCTCGGCCAGCTTTCCAAGAGCCCATTCACCAAAAATTCGGCGTTGTGGTAGGTCGGCTGGCTTTAGTTCTTGCACCAGCTGTATCTTAAAAGGCTTTACGCCCAAATCCTTCCGCAAAATTTTCCACGTAGTGCTGTAACAAAGGCCTAACTGCTGGGAACGGCGCCGAATCGACATTTCGCGGTCTTCTGTCACACTAGCTGATACGGCCGCAATATTTTCTTCAATACGCACAGTACGTAAACGTGTTGGTGGTTTAATGTCCAACAAAGTAAATTTGGTGCGAAATTTGGTCACAATCTTCCGAATAGACTGCTCAGAAGGTCGAGAATGCCGATCATAAAATGGAAGCAGCGCGCGATGAACATTTCGAACCGAGCACGAATTTTGATAGTAAAATTCAATAATTTGCAAGCCTTGTTCATTTGTAAGACGATCCATGGTTAAATTGCAAACCAAACTGAAGCTGTTTGACAGTGACATAAGGTACTAAACACACGTCAGCTGTCAAAACCAGTGTTGCCAAAACCAAACCAGCTAAAAAATCACCCTTTACAAGAACAGGATTTAAGGAAAGCCTACTTTGGTGTACTCTGACCCACATTAAGAAATTAACTCCGTAATTAGTTGCACGAAAAACTTTAGAAGATTTAATGTTATATTTTAAAGCCACTAGCTATTTGAACTTGCATATCACTTTCCTTAGATAAAATGTGTAACAAAAACAACGTTTTTCTTACTTTATTTTATAAATATATATATATATCCTCTATATAACAATAGGCAAATCAATTTTCTGTCCTCCGCACTTAGTTTTATTCTGACCCAAAATTACTCGGAAACTAGAAGGCCTACGATCTGAAATTTGGAATATATATATGTAGTTAAGTCATGGCGTGAAAAGGTGCAGGAATATATTTTCTTTCCGAATTTCAAGACCGATGCGACTTATAAGCACTTTAAGTTTACAGTGCCATCTATATTGGAGAATAGATTATTCAAAAATCATAATTTTTTTTTTATAATGTACGCGCACTAAAGGGATTTTGTATACCCTTATAATGAAGTAACACAGTGGGAAGTGAAGGATTAGAAAAAATAAAGTGATACCGATGCACCTTGGTTTTAAATGTCTGTAAACTATAATGCGTAAGAAAAACAGAGCGGGGTAGAGCATTCTACATTCGTATTGTACGGTTAAGAAATGAATCCTTGTATTTCACTGTACGTCCGAATACAGGCTTAAGGGTAAACTGATGGGTATTCCTGGCAAGACGGATATTGCACTTAAAATGTTTTAGGGGTGGAATGTAACTGGCAATTTCACTTGAGCACTTGTGGTTGAAATACCGATAAAACAATGACAAGCAGGAGGCATTACGACGATGACTACGAGAGTCAAGTGATTTCGCGATGTCTCGATCGCCAATAAATTTTACCGCACGTTTTTGGAACCTGTCAAGTAACCCCAAATATGTTATTGGTGCACCAGACCGGAGATATGAGCGTTATACTCAAGTTTTGGGCGAATAAACGCCTTCTTGGCGACATCGAATATGTGGTCATTCCAACGAAGTTTGTCGTTAACGCACATACCGAGGATGGAAAGTCTTTCGGTTTCGGCGATGAAAGTGCCATCCATGGATAGTGGCAGAGAATTCGGGGTTCACTTCAATGACAGCAGACAGCACTGCGTTTTGGAAGCATTAAATTCCACTCTGTTGGTTTACCCCATTTAAGTATGCTGTCAAAATCGGAATTCAATGAGCTTCACATACGTCGCCGTTCCAGTTCCAGCGTTGCCCAGAAAACGAATATGCAAAGCTGAGGGTACTGTCATCAGCAAAGGAATGGATTGGATTAGAAGTGACAGACAGGAGGTCATTGATAAAAATGAGAAAGAGAGTCGGAGACAAAACGGAGCCTTGGGGAATACCAGCATTGATTTGGTGAGTTGCAGACTTAAAACCGTCCAAAACAACTTGAGTTCCAAAAAAAAATTTCTAATCCAATGAAGAAGGGTATCATCGATCCCAAATGCACGCATTTTCGACAAGAGAGCTTGATGCCAAACTCTTTCAAATGCCTTTGAAATATCAAGCGCAACGACCTCACTTTCACCACTACGGTGAATAGATTGGTTCCACTTTTCGGTTAGATATTTCATCAAATCACCAGTGGACCTGTTGCTGCGAAAACCGTAGTGCCGGTCATTCTTGAACGGGAAGATGACTTCAGCGAAGAATGTCGTATAGAGTCAGGTCTGGCTTTGATTGGTTCTTGTAGAAGGAAATTTCAGAGGCAATTCCGTCGGTTATTGGTTTCCTGTTGCTCTTCAATGTGGCTGCGGCTCTTGGAGCTTATGAATGATGGTTCTTCAGCTGCTGCTGAAGTCCGTCTTTCTGGAGTGTGCCCCATTTTGCTCCGGAAGAGTGCGCTATCTTTGGAGTACAAATGCTCGAACCAGTTTTTATCTTCATTAGTGTTTTCATAGCTATTTGGTAAGTGCATCCTCATGGGATGATTTACAGTTCATCCAAAGTACCTAAAAATATGTTCTGTTTCATACACTTTCGCAGTCGCAACCAGTTCACCGCTGGCTTCTCAATGCCAGTATATTTTTTTCCATTCAAGCCATTCCGTTTGGAATATAATGGCGCAGTGGTCGTAAATTGTGCAAAGGTCTAAGACTTCTCATTTAATTCTCCTTGCTGTGCATCTGCTGGGAAACTTCGAAGGTTGGCCAGTTACCATGATTAAGCACCACCAAATCTAGGTCTGCAAAGGTTTCTGGCAGGATTTCTCCTTTCCTATTTCTATTGCTATTTCACTCTACTATAGCCTACTATAAAGAGTCTCTACAATAGTTGGTGTTTTTATTCAGCTTCGAGTTCTAAAGATTAACGTTTACAACATTTTGAATACAATCAGCCAGAGTTTTAGGTTTTATTTGCGACATCTAATTCTGAGCAGACCCTTCTGCCAGTAGTCGTAAGATTTTTCGTCTAAAATAATGAGACTGATGCCCTGGGTACTGCGGGTACTGAGATCGATAAAATTTGTTGCCATTTGAATATTAAAACCGATAGCAGTTTAGTAAACAAAGAAATAAAGGCACAAACTCCTAAACTCGAATACGTCAAGACCATTCATTGTTGTACGTTTTTACGTATAAAACCTAAATAATAAAAGGCAATTTGGAGAAGATGTACGGAAAATAGGTTCTAATCTTTAGTGTTGGGATCATTACGTGAAAAAGGTGCAACTTTGTATAATGAGATGGTCGCACTTCGGCCACTGGGCGATACTTGTATAGTACCTCCCCAATATCCACCCTTACCCGATCCCAATGCTTAAGTAAGTTCCCTTTTTCTCTGAGAAAAATGGATTTCTATTTTCTTGGAGAAATGCATACAGAGAATATAAAAAAAAATAATGTCTGAAGGCACAAGGAGGAAAAAAAATGTACCCCGCATTAGCAATTTGAATAATATATTTTGTGAGCACTTCCTTTGAAAGGTAAAAAGTTCCTAAACACTGGCGGTGTGTATATTGTATACATCCAACCCTAGTCGACAGAGCTTGGAATTAACATAAAAATAACGATTGCAGGTGAAGGCACTTTAAGGTACCTTTCGTATTCAACCCCCTCCCAAAACCGACTACTGAGGGCTTGCTTCATTTTTTTAAAACATTTTCCAGCATCGACATTATAGTGGTTAAACTTTCCTACAAGTATGTGATTATCTTTTATTGGACCTAATAAGGATACCCAAATTGTGAATTGTATAAATTGGCCGCCTCGCACTACATATATTTTCACTTATTGCAACTGTGCGGCTTACAGCAATATTTGTTGATGTAATAACAAATTATATTATGGGGGGATAAGGATAAGGGTATTTTCTTCAAGCATATCGGGAGCATGGACTTGCAAATGGTAATGGGTTCCTTTTTAAGCGTAATGATACTTTTTTGAGGGTCTTCGATGTTCCTTTCATTCAAAAAAAAAAAAAAAAAAAACAATATTTGAATGCCAAATTAAATCAAATTATGTTTGAAAAATTGCCATTTCAGTATCTGCATATGTTTGCTGTCGGATTGTGGTGTTGAGTTTGAATCCCTTGGAATTGGATAAGACCTTGGTAAAATGAGTTTTCATAATTGCGTGCATTAAGATGCAAAATTAATGTAGGAATCATTTCATGCAATGTTGAATACTTTACAAAAATATACACACTCAAATCGTAATTTAGTAATAGATGCGTATACTTTTATGTAGGTTATTAAGATGGAATTGTTATTATACCCTATCCTAAGGGTATATTAATTTTGACACATAGTTTGTAACACCCCTTAATATTCGTCGCAGACCCCTAAAAGTATATATATTTATGATCAGGACCAAAATCTAAGACTATTTAGCAATGTCCGTCCGTCCGTCCGTCCGTATCAACTTTTGAGGCCTTTAAAATTATGCTAGGAAGCTGAAATTTGGAACATATACTCCCTAGGGTTCCGAAATGGTAAAGTGTTAAAATTTTTAAAATACGCCCACTGCCACGCCCACAATTTAGAAAAAACCGTTTTAAGGCTTAAGTTAGAGAGATAAAGTTGTACAACCTTCACAAGATATGTAGGTACTGCCCACCTTTATTAATTTGTCATATGAAGTTTTTTGCCACGCCTACTTTTTGTGGGAGTTTTTCACTAAAATGCTGTTTTCTTCGAAAATTTTCATAGAAATCGAAAAAAAATGTTTAACTATATATTATGCCAATATTTTTCTCAATATATCGCCCATACAAAGTTTTTGGCCACGCCCACTTTTTGGGGGCGTTTTTTGAAAAAAATAATTATTTTTCTATAAATTTCATAGAATGAAATAAAATGCTATCCATCATCTTCCTAATCCTTTTTTTCTTTGGGGTACATTGGGATAAGGATAGGGTATCATACTGTTCGCCCCAAGCGGACTGTAGCCTTTCCTTATGTTTATGATTAATTTTATTTTATTTTATTTGCAATATGAAAGCATTGTGTATTTGAACGGGAGCCAGCGACGCCTTTAATTGTCCAAGCTTGGATTTTAGCTGATAATGATAGAATTAATTGATGTGATGCGCCAAGTATGTTATGTTTAGAAATATTTAAAGCTGAGCCCTCCTATTGTTTATTGAAATTTTAATTAAAAACGGTACTAACGATTTTAATGTAATTTTGCGGAGACCTTTAAACACATCAAAATCGCTTAAAATATTATTGGGAAAACAAATCGTTATAAGAAAATAAAAATATTTCAAAAAAGTAAGTATGATAAAAATATAAGCAGAATTATTGAACTGAATGGAAAAAAAATATGTTAACAGTTTTAACAATATTGTCGTTATTGTATAGTACCGTTATTTGGTTTTTTTATATATATAAATTTTTTTTTTTTTTTTGTTTTTAGAAAAAATGGATCATGCAGTTTTCTTGGCCAAGTATTCAAAATACAAAATCAGACGAAAATCGTTGGAACCGTTTTTAAGATGATGGTTTTCTTATGATATTTATTAGTAATGATCGAAAAATGTCGCGAGATGTGACCCCAATAACTCATAATACGAACTTTTAAGGAAATTAATTAAACCGTTACGTTAAAGGGATTCCGAAAAGATAGACGGACCGATGAAGGGCTTCGGCGGACCTACTCTATAGTCGTTATTGCACGATTACAGACGTGGACGCGTGCACACAAATTTTTTATAATCGCTCCGCGGTTAGTTTTCGCACAAAATAAACTAACAAAAAGTGTGGAAAAAAAACAAACAAAAAACATAAGGAAAGGCTACAGTCCGCTTGGAGCGAACAGTATGATACCCTATCCCTATCCCTATTTGCCCCAAAAAAAACCTTAAGAAGATGATGGATAGCATTTTATTTCATTCTATAAAATTTAGAAAAAAAAAAAAACATTTTTTGAAAAAACGCCCCCAAAAAGTGGGCATGGCCAAAAACTTTGTATGGGCGATATATTGGAAAAAATATTGGCTAAATATCTTGTTAAACATTTTTTTTCGGTTTCTATGAAAATTATCGAAGAAAACAGCATTTTAGTGAAAAACGCCCACAAAAAGTAGGCGTGGCAAAAAACTTTATATGACAAACTTATAAAGGAGGGCATTGCCTACATATCTTGTGAAGGTTATAACCCTCTATCTGTCCATCTGTAGCTTTAAATCGGTTTTTTCTAAATTGTGGGCGTGGCAGTGGGCGTATTCCAAAAAATTTTACACTTAACCATTTCGGAGCCCTAGGGAGTATGTGGTCCAAATTTCAGCTTTCTAGCTTGAATTTAAAGGCCTAAAAATTGCGTACGGACGGACGGACGGACGGACGGACGGACGGACGGACATTGCTAGATAGTCTTAGGATTTGGTCCTGATCATAAATATATATACTTTTATGGGTCTACGACGAATATTAAGGGGTGTTACAAACTATGTGTCAAAATTAATATACCCTTAGGATAGGGTATAAAAAAATGTATTGTGCTGGGGAGAAGGAATTTTTGGTCTCAATTCCTTTCGTTTGCTGATGCCTTGCTTGGCTATAGCAAGTGTCGTATGCTTAGGCGTGCACTTGCTATGGTTGGGTAGGGTATCATTTGGCGAATAGTGGGTCGCGTTGTGGAGATTTTGTTGGTAGACCAAAGCAATTCATTGTATGGGCATAACACCTGCAGTGATTTGTTTTTGGTAAGCTGACGTCAGGATCTACACGATATGGCCCAGCTTAGTCAGCGTCGGTGTTGAGTTTTTTGTGTTTGTTTTTTGTTATGTTTAGGAATCTTAAAGTGGACGTGGGCAATATTTGTGGGTTAAGATCCAATTTTTTTTCAGTGTACGCCCATGCGATTCATAATAAAACAGCTGTTTTGGCACTAAGTGCAACACAGGTCAGCATTGATTCCAATTTAACGGAGTTTAGTCTGCCTGGATATAACTTGGTGACATTATTCTTTTCCCATCGTGGTATCGCCGTTTATATACGCAGCGATGTAAAATTCCATGTCCGTAGGCAATTAATTTACTACTGTTTTATTTACAGAAGCTCTAACCAAGACAGGCATTCAACTTATAATGAATTTGATGCACTGTCTGATTCCATCACCAGAATTGTAACCCATTATCCTCGTACTGAATTCGTCATTGCGGGCGATTTCAATATACACAATTCAAGTTGGCTTCGACATTCTGGACAGACAACACCCGAAGGAAGGTGCGTTGAGATCTTTGCTGAGGTTAATAACTAAAAGGCCAACCCAACTGAGGAAAACCGAAAAAAGTTTAAACGAGCCAGAAATGACAGCAATGCCCACATTAATCGTGTAAAATTCTCCTACGACCAAAAGTTGAGTCAAAAAATACTACAAAGTCCCTCCGGTAGTAAAAACTTTTGGTCACTTGTTAAGAATATTAAAAATTCGGCCTCGTCATCTATCCCGACACTCATTTGCATTGACACCTAAGCTGTCAGCTCTTCGGATAAAGCCAATCTGCTTACTGCTCATTTTGCAGCTAGCTCAACGCTCCCAGATTGTGCTTTAGCTCCCCCAGTACTCGAGCGCGTAGAACACTCCATGGGACAAATCCACTTCCGCACCCGTACTGTGGCAAGAGTACTTCAAGATCTCAAAATTCACAAATCCGCTGGCCCAGATGGTGTTTCCCCTATCGTTCTAAAGAGGTGTTCTTCCACGCTGGCAAAACCAATGCGTACGCTTTTCTATCTTTCCTATTCTTCAGGGCTCTTTTCGAGAAGATGGAAAACAGCATCTGTCCAGCCCGTCCCAAAAAAGGCGAACCTTCCTCTGTCTCCTCCTACCGACCAATTGCACTAACGTCCCTTCTTTCAAAGATCATGGAAACGCTGATAAATCATCAGCTTATGAAATATCTCGAATCCCGAAACCTTCTTAACGACCGGCAGTACGGTTTTCGCAGCAACAGGTCCACTGGTGATTTGATGACTTATCTAACCGAAAAGTGGAACCAATCTATTCACAGTGGTGGTGAAAGTAAGGTCGTTGCGCTTGATATTTCAAAGGCATTTGACGTAGTTTGGCATCAAGATCTTTTGTCGAAAATGCGTGCATTTGGGATCCATGTTATCCTTCTCCAATGGATTAGAAATTTCCTTTCGGAACGTTCAATTCAAGTTGTTTCGGACGCTTTCAAGTCTGCAACTTACCACATAAATGCTGGTGTATAAGTATGGAAGAGTGGAATTTAATGCCTCCAAAACGCAATGCTGTCTGCTGTCATTGAAGCGAAACCCTAATTCTCCGCCATTATCCATGGATGGCACTTGCATCGCCGAAACCGAACGACTTTCCATTCTCGGTATGTGTGTTAATGACAACCTTCGTTGCAATGACCACATATTCGATGTCGCCAAGAACGTTGCGAAATGTCTAGGCTTCAATAAATATTTCACTTCTTCTGATCTGGCAAGGCGTTTATTCGCCCAAAACTTGAGTACAACGCTCATATCCGGTCTGGTGCACCAATAACAGACTTGGAGTAACTTGACAGGATTCAAAAACGTGCGGTAAAATTTATTTGTTTGTTTTGTTTTATTTTTTCGTAGAACTGTTCTCGCTGAATATACTATTATGTAAGTATGACTCTTTTTTAAATTTTCGTCGTTGAAACGAAACTGGTCTCTGGTTTTGTAAATTCTGCCTAATGAACTAAATATTTCAAAATGTAATTATAGAAGTTAATATCATTATAAACATTTTTTATGCTAGATGAACTAAATATTTAGTAACAAACAATCGCCTTTCAAAATATTTGGTACAAAGGTCATCTGCATGCATATTTATATTTACTTACTACCAAAACTTTAAAGCGATTTTTCGCGAAAAGGGGGGAGAAGTGCGTCTTATCCTTTTACCCTGTTAGTCAGGGGAAGCTGGCCTACAACATATGTAAAAATTATCGGAATCCGTGATTCCCATGTCTGATACTCCCCTTGTAAGCGAAAGGTCGCTGGTTCAAATCCCGACCTGTACCACCTGAAAGTTTTTATTCACTGCCCCACCTTTTGTGAACGTCTGACAAATATCCAAGAGTAAAAACTGTCATGAGCAGCTTCTCAAAAATTAATTGTCGTTCGGAATCGGCATTAAACTGAAGGTCCCTTCCATTCGTGTCAAAAATATATCGTCGCATACACAGTGGTCGGAGAAGCTAGGCTTTGGGTCCTGCACGGGCCGTTTACGCCTAATATTTATTTATTTTTACAATCAAATGATGTCGTTCTTATATTTATATGATCCTTCTAGACTTTCCTTCGCGCTGGTATAGGACAACATATTCGCTAGGGCTCCGAAATGGTTAAGTGTACAATTTTTTTTGAATATGCCTACATTTTAGAAAAAACCGTTTTAAAGCTAAAGTTAGAGAGATAGAGTGTGACAACCTTCACAAGATATTTAAGCACTGTTCTTCTTTATGAGTTTGTCATATTCTTCGAAAATTTTCATAGAAACCGAAAAAAAATATTTAACAAGATATTTAGCCAATATTTTTTCAAATATATCGTCCATACAAAGTTTTTGGCCACGCCCACTTTTTGGGGCGTTTATTCAAAAAATATTTGAAATTAAAAACTTTGTTTGGGTGATTTTGAGGACACATGCAAATATGAAAATAAATATATTTACAGTTTACCGGGAAGTATTTTTAAAAGTGGGAGACGACTTTTTACATGAGAATAGGAAAAGTTGCTTAGCTTTTGCACAATACTGTATATCTATAACATGCAATATTTAAAATAATTGAGAATGAAGTATTGATTCTGAAAAAAGTCCCTTTTTGACTTGCAACAGTATTGTGTTATCAGTGCGATATGTAAAATCATTTTTATTTTCCACAAGGAAATTTTACAGACAGATGTATGTACCCAGCGGGAAATTTGGGAAGACATTCTCATAGAAGTTATTTGGAAGCAATATGATTTTTAGAAAAACGTTCTCTGTGATGTATTAACGATGCATTCAGAAGAATGTAATGAATTTTTGACGTCTACGGAACTTTTTGGACATGTAGAATTTTTGCTAACGCATATTATTATCTGCGTACTTGGCGTCACCAGTTTGTTCCTGCATTCTATTATGACTTTCGGATACTGCGATTCACTTCAGTGTTATTTGTAATGCACAGTTGCTTCGCTGTTCATTGTCTTATAAACATTTAAACAGAAATAATCTCAAAGTTTTAAAAAAATATTGGATAGTAAATATTTCCAGGTAAGTACTATTTATTGCATACAGCTTTTTCGGAAAAACTGCCGAATAAATGCATATTTTTATTTATTTTTAGAAAAAATGTACTGGAAAATAATGAAAGTGATCAAATTCGCCAAGTATGTTTTGCCACCTCATTACTAAAAAGCAATTATAAATTATTACAACTCATTTTAGCTTTAATGCAGCCACCAAGTTTACTGTGCCCTATTCCCAGATGCCACGCCACTAACGCCATATAACTAAGTGTCATAAGTTGATTTCAAAATATATTTTAATTTTTCTATAGAACCTGAGAAGGGAGAAGCAGCTGACAATTTAGATACTATTTTCAATATTATAGGTTTATAAATAATAAGAATTAAAAACATAAGGAAAGGCTACAGTCCGCTTGGGGCGAACAGAATGATACCCTATCCATATCCCTATATGCCCCAAAGACAAAAGCATTTAGAAGATGATGGATAGCATTTCATTTCATTCAATTAAAAAAAAAAGGTTTTTTGAAAAAACGCCCACATTTTTTTTCGCTTTCTATGAAAATTTTCGAAGAAAAGATCATTTTAGTAAAAAAAAAAACGCCCACAAAAAGTAGGCGTGGCAAAAAACTTTATATGACAAACTTATAAAGCAGGGCAGTGCCTACATATTTTGTGAAGGTTGTAACACTACATCTCTCTAACTTTAGCTTTAAAACGGGTTTTTCTCAATTGTAGGCGTGGCAGTGAGCGTATTCAAAAAATGTTTACACTTAACCATGTCGGAGTCCTAGGGAATATGTGGTCCAAATTTCAGCATTTTAGCTTAATTTTAAAGGCCTCAAAAGTTGATACGGACGGACGGACGGATGGACGGACATTGCTAAATAGTCTTAGATTTTGGTCCTGATCATAAGTATATATACTTTTATGGGTCTACCACGAATATTAACAAACTATGTGTCAAAATTAATAAACCCTTAGGATATAAAAAATATAAAAAATATTATTGAATAAAATGCACTTGTTGGTCACTGTATTTCGCTGTTTTATTTCTCTTGGATTTTATTCTAAGTTCATCTTCACAATACATTCTGGATTTATCCATTGGATGCATTCTAGATACGTCTGCCAGATTTATTCTGGATTGATTCTTACGATGCATTCAAGAAACATTCCGAGTCATGTGTTCTAGATATTTTAAAAACCAGTTTTCTATTGCTTCCGTCCGCGGACATGCCTTAATAAAAAGGAAATTATAGGCGCAACTAGGGGAATGCATTCTCTGCTTCCTAGGATTGCTTCAGAATGCATATCGGACGAATCTTTTTCCCGCTGGGTATATTCTGCTTTGGCATGTATGCGTTGAAAGGCTTAAAAACCACATCAATAGAAGCATGCATATGACAAAAAATTCCATCTTCAATAATTACACTCCGTCCTCAAACACCAAACCCCAATCTAGCTTGGGGCAAACCAACAAAAAAAAAATCTCTCTTCAATACAAAATATTGTCATGACATGCATCTGGCAATAAGTCTACCGCGGTGACGACCATAAAATTGTCATCTATGTAGAAAAAGAGTCCAAAAATAATCTCGTATTCACAGTTCACACTAAGCCCAGATGCATTGACAAATGTGCCGTCGGCTCTCAAATTGTTTGATCCGCACGTATAGCATGCTGGGCTGGGACATTTTCGAAACATCTGCACTCTTTCGTTCATTACGAAATTTTTGCGATATTTGCAAGTCGAGTATGGATTCGAAATGTTCATATACATAACATGACGACCGACAAGAGGCGGGTATATGCATCAACTCCTCCCGTAACATGGTCTGTTAAACAGCAAATATTTGAAATTTATTACTGCGATGACATGCGACCGGGATAGTGTAAAGAATCGGAATTTGGATGACATTTAAGTTAGGTATGTAATTATTTTTTGTAATACAAACAAATGCAAATAATAGTGATAGTGACTAATCGTCCGTAACTTTGTTTGTGAAGCATTCGGGGGGTTTATAATATGAAATTTGTGAAAACTAATTGACATATGGTGCAATGTTCCAAAAAAAATTTGAGAGCAAATTAACAGCAGCTGATATGGCGACGACCTCGCTTGACAGCAGGAGTAACAAAGCTTGATCGAATTAGATGTAATTTTCTATTGGAACTTTGGAAAAATTAGACCCTATAAGAAAGCCTATTTCAATCAAAAATCCTGCATGAGCGCAAAAGCGAGGCAGGTAACAATGCCAGCATTAGACTGGCCTCAGTGTCGAAGTTATTCAAATCCAGGAACCTAGTCAAATTGGCGGGTTTGTGAGTGAGTGCGTCTTACTCTAAACAAAGGATCTCAGGTTCAAATCTTCGCGTACCCCCTAAAAAGTTTCTTATTCGTTGCCAACCTTTAGCGAAATTCTGACAAGCAGCCAAGAAAATTGCCGACGTAATCGGCATTAAACTGAAGGTTCCTTCCTTTCTTGTACAAAAATATATCTTCGCACACACAATGGATGTAGAAGATAGGCTTAAGGTCCTTTTATGGGCCGTTAACTTTTTATATTTGTTTAATATTTTTTTACTTAAACAATCACTATAGTTCTTGCATATTCTCGAGAGCTCATCTTTTTGGAGTTTTTGGTTTCGAATGTAGCATCCCGAATTTCTTATTCGCTGTCTCCAGTTAAGGTGCGATAACACGGCCAGTTTTGCGAGTCATTGAATCTACGATTCGTCATTGGTCATTTGCGAAAAAATGGCGACCACACGCAATGACTAATATTGTCATTTTTGTCCCAAAATCAAATGACGGACGCTATGAGTCATTAAAAATTTCCCGTTGAGGTGGCATTAAATGACGAACGAAAAAATGGCGATCACATGGTAATGACATGCCTTATTAAAATGACAAATGTCACCTTTAATGACCAATGACAAAAATATAGCTACTGTCAATTAGTACGCTATGAATTTTCACTCATAGGTCTTTGGAATATCGAAAAAGGTCCTTAAATCCTTTAAAAAGTACATTTCTCAAGAATGTCAATATTTGCTTGTTCTACTATTCAAAACCTTTCATTTAATGCCCATATTATGTGTGTGGGGAAAAAAAGCATTCCACCATTTGCAATTGATGGTGACGTCACATAACAACACAACCACAACAATAAGAAAACAGTTTATTAATTAGTATGTCCTTTCGCCACAAGACAAAAATCCAAATCATCACAGATGTCATATTAAGAGGTCCGTCATTTGTCATTTGCGTAGGAAACGGCCATTTGTTTCCGTCATTTAAATGGCACAAAATTCATGTCATCCGACATTTTCCTTGTCATTTAAATGACACCGAAAATGTCAGCCCAAAAATGGCGATCACACGAGCGTCATTTAAATGACTACCTTGTGACGTTATTTCTACGTCAGAGCGTTATTAAAATGACTCGCAAAAATGGCCGTGTAATCGTACCTTTACGAACTCCAAGTTTGTTGAGGTCCAAAACGCTCTGCGGGCTGGAGCGTTGATGTTCATTCGCTCTAAATATCCAAGCCGTTTCAAATGCCCAATGTGCAGTTTATGAATCGTCTCCTCCATAACCCGTTATCGCATGCAGGACCAGATACCTTACGAAGATCTTATCTTAAAATTTTTCTCTCGAAACGACTAATGACATCTTCATTCGCTTAAGATAAAATGCATTCTTCGGTACCATAGAGCATTACTGGGATTATGAAGGTCCTATATAAAGTTTCCTTAGGGATTTACTACATAGTTTGTTTCTCAGCCCAAAGAAAGCAGTATTGTACTTTTTATATCTGAGGAGATGTCATTTTCAGATGTGATAGCTGAGCCGAGGTAAACAACGTCCCTTACTATCTCAAATAACTGTCGATTCTTACATTCCGGGCCATTCATCGATGTTAGGTATCCCTTCTTGTTGAGAGCATATATCTTGTTTTGCCCTCGTTTACTTCTAAACCCATTTTTGTCGTTTTTTTCCTGTACTCGTAAATGCACCAGTGACTAACAGCTCGCTGAGTTCTTCTAATAATATTAATATCGTCGGCGTATGCAAATAATTGAACAGACTTTTGAAAGATCGTGCCTCTTGTGTTGGCTTGTGAGTTCTTCACAATTCGTTCAAGTATGATGTCAAAAAAGAAGTCACATGACAGAGCGCGTCGCCTTGCCTGAATCCTTTTTTGACATGAAAGCTCTCGGTATCGACCTTGATGCCGCAGCGAGCTTTCTTCATCTTCATCCTGCACAGACGGATGATCTTGGCAGGGAAGCCAAAACTACTCTCAACAGATGCTTTAAAGTCGATAAAAAAAAAGTATCGATATGGACATCTCGGGATATTTCAACAATCTGCCGTAGTGTGAATATTTGGTCAATTGTGGACTTAAAGGGCGTAGAACCGCATTATTAGGATCCAATAAGATCGTTAACAAAATCCAGGTTTTAGGCGCTTACACAATACGGCAGACAATAACTTATATGCGAAATTTAGAAGACTGATACAGTGATACCTCTATAGTTGCTGCTGTTAGAGGGTCTCCTTTCTTGTGAACTGGGCAAAGGATGCTAAGGATCCATTCATTAGGCCCATATTCATCTGACCAAATTTTAGAAATAAGTTGGTGTATACTCTCTATGGCTCGAAAACGACAGCGGGAACAGAGTCTGGGATCGTCTATGAGACTACCGGAAACAAGCAGCGGTTCTAGCTCTTCTCAAGGCGTCTGAGCAAATGCAGATGAGATCGATATCCTGAAGAGATATTTCTATCTAAAGCGACAGACTTAAGGCATTGGAATCAAATAACATAAATTCTTATATAGTCAGGAACTGTCGCACAATGCTCAAGGCATTGTCAAAAGCTCTATGGCCACTTCTCGACTGTAAGAGTTCCAGGAAGTTTATAAAACTTAGCGGGGATAAGCTAAGTATACTTGTAGGAATCGTGACAGTGTATTGCCTCTTGTGTTTAGGTTCTTTGTCTACCGTTTTATTTAAAAATGCAGCCGGTTGCCCAGGGATCGCGATAGTCCCACTTCCGTGCCTTGTGTTGTGTGATGACTCTTGCATCATAATTGGTATGCTCTCTACCAAATCATCTCCTAATGCCTTAAAATAAGTTAAGTCGGGTAGGCCGTCCGGAACGGCAGCCTTGTTCGACTTAAGTCTACATTTTTCTATTTTTAGTTAATATTTGTCGTGTGGAAGGAATTAGTGTCTTTCATCATTAATATTTAAATTTGTGTCGTCTACGCCATTTAGAAGTCTGCAGAAATGGTTTTTCCATATCCACAGAACCGACTGTGTCCAAATAGCTCTACAAAATTTCTAAAACTAACCGTCAACATGGAATAAGCATGGAATATGTCCTTGATTAGTTTCTACCCCACTGGATATTTGCACGTCCAGAGTTAATAAAACACTCTTTTCTATATATTCAATTTTCATTGGCCTTAATCTACCATATGATGATTATTTCATAAAAGTCAAAGTCAAAGTCAAGCTGCAAACGATTGAATTTATCGCACCTACCCCAAATGACTGGCTATAGCAAATTGTTTACAAATCGGTTACACGTAACAATACACAAACACAATATAGTACGCACAAATCGCTGCGACCAAAGACAATAACTCAGCATTGCCCCAAACAAAGGACTTCTATGTTGGCCAAATACCACAGATCCAAATCCAAGTGACAACTGCACAACGAAGCAGAAATTACACCCACTTCCCCATATGAAGCGAATCAATTGGTTCACTATTTTTAAGGGTTTTTCAGTTTGGAACAAGTTGGCCAGACAACCGGTTTCGTTTTTGCTTTTGTTAACGTAAAAGGACAAAACAAAGAATCTCTGCCTCAGCCGGAGGCAACATTATCCTGTAGGCACTATCGGCGCAGAGCACCAACAAACTAGACCAAGAGCAGTCAGCAGCGAATGGCTTGAATGTTCGACCGGAAGCAGATAATCCAAAATTGCGTGTTCAGTTTTGTTTGCTGACATTGCGAACCATTAACTGCGGAAATTTGTAAGGCTATCTATGTCCAGTGCGCGGTTTTTGTCGTTGTCCAAAACAAGGTTTCAGCTTTGTTTTAAGAGATCTTAAGCGCAGACCTCAGCTATTTGTGGAAACAAACAAATATGGTACAAGCAAGGGAGTAACGTTTAAGAAAACATGCAATGGACGAGGGGGTGAATGTGATTTTTTATTTTAAATGAACCGTAATATGTCTTCATTGTATTCGTCCTTCCTATTTTACCCGAAAAAAAATACTTCATCCAAATATGTTTTTTTGTTATTTTATAAAGAAATTCTATAAACGCCTTTTTTGTGAGAAGGATTTCAGTACAAACATTGCAAAAATAGACATCTGATATAGTGTGTGTACATTATAAGTGTGTGCAGTGGCTTAGTTATTTTAGAGCTTTGGAGTACTAAGTGTTACGTCGCAGTGGATTAGCTGAAAAGAAAAAAAAAAAGAAAATACATTAGACACAGCTGATCAGGTATTCCACTGACCTGCATTTACCCACCATGTATTTCCATGTCCCTTCTCTTTCCTCTCCACACATCACCAGTAGATACCTGTAATTGAAAGAATGAAATAAAGAACAAAACAAAAATAACAAATGTAAACAAATTTTCGCTGAAGTTTGCAAGCCGGAACCTGTGTGTAATACCTGATCCCGACTTGCAAAATCCAGCAATACAAATGAGCACACTCACCTCTTCAAATTCCAAAATCCTTATCCTAAAAATAACCACTAATTAATATTTTTATTTCATTTTATTAATACAATAAATACTAACCTGCCACTCCATCCAATTTCTCAGCTTTGTTTTTACACTTTATCAATTTCTCCCATCCTTCTTCTGTTTATTTCCTACCAAAATTTCCCTAGACCAACTAAACTCCAACAGAGACTCGAACCACTTTTTTAAAAAAGGTGTTCGTTTATGTAAAGGGTGATCCATTTCGATGTTCCCTAGTTTTTTAAAGAAAAAAACACCAAAAATTCAAATTTAATGGAGAATGTTTATTATCATTTGAAAGAACATTCTTTGGCATTTATTTTTTGAAGATTATGTCTATCAAATGTTGGCCGTTGCTACGTCGCAGATGGTCCATCCGTTGAGTCCAATTTTCGATCACTCGTTCGAGCATTTCGACTGGTATGACACGCGTGATGTTTTCCTGGCCTGAGTTGAAGCGGTTTTGTCGGCATAAGCTTTTGACTTTACATATCCCCACAGGAAAAGGTCTAACGGTGTGATATCACACGATCTTGGTGGCCAATCGACCGGCCCAAAACGTGAAATTATGTTGATTGATTGATGCGATGTGTGGGAAGTGGCGCCGTCTTGCTAAAACCAAATGTCGCCGAGATCACGAGCTTCAATTTCAGGCATCAAATAGTCGGTTATCATGGCACGATAACGGTCGCCATTGACGGTTACGTTCGCACCGGCATTATTTTTAAAGAAATATGGACCGATGATTCCACCGGCCCACAAACCACACCAAACCGTTGTTTTTTCTGGATGAAGTGGCAGTTCTTCAATCTCTTCAGGTTGCTCTTCGTCCCAAATGCGGCAATTTTGTTTGTTTACATACCCATTGAGCCAGAAATGGGCCTCATCGCTAAACAAAATTTGCCTCGAAAACGTCGGATCTTCTTGGAACTTTTCACGAGCCCATAGAGCGAAGCGATGTCGCTTGGGAAGGTCGAGCGGCCTCAGTTGTTGCACAAGCTGTATTTTGTACGCTTTCAATTTAAGATCTTGACGTAAATTGCGCCAAGTCGTTCCATACGTCAGTCCGAGTTGCTGCGAACGGCGCCGAATCGACTCTCTACGGTCTTCGTGTACACTCTCAGCTACGGCCGATATATTTTCTTCACAGCGTGCAGGACGTGGTCTATTCGGTCGAATATTATCCAATAATGAATGCTGGGTCTCAAAATGGGTGATGGTGTTGCGAATATTACGCTCAGTAGGCCGATTATGTTGACCATAAGTTGAGCGAAGTGCACGAAACACATTCCTCACAGAACGTGAATTTTCATAATAAAGTTGAACAATTTGTAAACGTTGTTCACGCGTAAGTCTTTCCATTATGAAATGCCAAACAATACTAAACAAAAATAACATGACAGCATGACACGACTCACACGTGAACTGTCAAAAGCAAGAAAAAAGTATCACTACTTGGATCACCCTGTATTTTATTAATTATGTGATTTATAGGTTTATGTATTATAATAGGTTATTATTGTGTTTAGTTATTTATTAGTGTTATTTATTCATTTACGTATTGTTATACTTTGACGACTGGAAGAAGGGATCTTTTACTTCTTCCAATATCAGTAGTCGCTGAATGTAGAAGGGAAATTAGAAAAGGATGAGGGAGAAAGTAGCAGAAGTAGGAATAGGTGAAAATGAGTAGAAAAAAAAAACAAAGGAAGGGGTAATTTTGACGAAAGCAACAAAGTCGATTGTGTGATCAATGCCCTTTTGCTGACGTAGTCAAAATCACAGTGGTGCATATTTTTTTGAAACAAAAAAAAAAAGAATATTTTTCCTGAAAAAAAAGGAAGAAAAGAAATCGTTTTTGATATCGAATTAAAGAAATCCTGGGTGAGTCAGTGTTATTTGGAAATTTTATAAAATATTTAAACGCTCTCTCATTAGGTAGGAATATATATACATACAAGTATATATAAGTATCCAAGGGGGAGGAGAATCTGTTTGACAGTCGCAGCAGAGTAGAGGTATGTCTGAACTATATATGCCATAGGCAAATTTAAATTATGAGCCCTTTCAATTAGGTCTTGGGGCGTGAATTTTGGCTTCCACTGGTTGGGAGCACCCAAACCTCTGCCGCCTTTTGGTGCCTTGCCCGGGAGGGTTCTCGTGTGGTGTGTAACCGTATTAACGGACAGGTAGAGGTTGTACGGCCAAGAGCCACAACCCACCTTAATACAAGGACAACCACAAACAACACAAACAACAACAATAGTGAACGTGCTTACAGTGGTGCGCGAGTGTGTTGGCCTCAAGTAAATTTTGCTGTGGCAACAGGCCTTAAAAACAAACGGTGGCCTTTAAAAAAAGTTTTTTTTAATTTTATTTTTTATTTATTTTGAATTCGATTTTGAGTGTTTTTTTTTACCTTTTAAATTAGTTTATTAATTTAAGTAATTTAAATTTAGATTTATTTTAGTTTTTTTAACGTAAGATCTTTAGAATTTTTTTTTTTGTGTGCGCGGTAAGGCCGAATCGGACCTCTTCAGTGCTGGTACCAGGACTTCGGGGGACGTTAAAAACCGTGAGTAGTTTTAGTTTTTTTGGTAATTTTATTTTTGAATTTTAGTTTTTTTATTTGTTAAGTGCAGAATTTTATTTTTTTTTTTTCATTTCCCTTTTTTTGTAGGTATACTATTTTTTGAATTTTGGTTTTCTTTTTTTTTAAAGTTTTAAGTTTTTTTGTAATAAATTTGGTATGCCCTTATGGCAAATTAATTCATTTGGGTTTTGATTTGTGCATATGAATATGCGCGGGTAATTTCATTCTTTTTCGCTTACGGTGTGTGGACGGCTGTGAAGGCCGCCTTTCTGTAGATGGACGTGACGTAACAGAACTTAACTGACTATGACGACAGAACGTGACGACCAACTTTTAGCGGCAGAATTTTAGATGATTGTGACTGGGGGGTCGCCGAGGGGCTATCACTCATAACATCGGCCAGAGTGAAAGCTATGGGTGTGTCGAAAGACATAAGGGTGGGCTGGCTAACCCTTGCCAATAACATCTGGCATGTCTAAGGTTCATAACGAACCGGTATCTAAGATTGATATATGGAAAGAACATTTCGTATAGGGTAAGATAGATTTAGGATAGAATTAAGTAAGAGTAGGTGTAGCTAGGGGCTAGCTCTACCATTTAGTTTAGTTTAAAGTAAGCTTAGGTTAGTCAGGTTAGTTAGGTTAGTTTCGCGATGTCATTCCCTTCTCTTTCTTGGGTATTGGCCGAAGTCCGTGGACATTTTCATCTTCAATGCTTTTACTTCCTCTTCTCTTTTCTCACTTTCCTATCTTTTTAGTCCATCCGAGGTAGAGTAACTTTCTTTTCTATTGTTTATTTTCACTTTATAATCACGAATCACTACTTGGCATGGATAAAACTTTGTTGACTGGTGGTATAAAGTGAGGGGATAAGAAACACCCCCGTCCGACGAGCTGAGCCGAGCAACCACAAGCATGCCGCGTTCCCCTCACCTATACAGATGTTTCCCTTGTGGCTCGACCCTGGTGCACAACATCAGCGTCCTATCTTTCCAAATCCACTTCATACAATCTTGCGAAAGACTGATAAACAACCAATAGTATAATTGTCAAGAAAATGTCCCACACGCACACGCACGTTGCTAGCTAGCTTAAGTTCATGGCATATTTGTAATTTCGACTACTTAACTTTAAAAACTTGAAAATATTGTATTTCAAAGTAAAAGTTGGGTCACTAGTACTGATCCGTTGTAATACCACAGGGATCTAGGACAAAGCTCCTCCCTACTCGTTGAACCATTTGAAGCTTCTGACATTTTCAGATCTTAAAATACATGTAAATACATGGTTGAAGATTTTACGCACTCTTCTCGTCCCTCTTCTAAAGAGCAGGTTTTCATCGGGGGGAATTCATCTCGTGTACCGAGGCCCCATATTTGTAAGATTACTTGTATCTTCGTAGAACAGTAAAATGGAGCTGCTTTGTACATGCTAAGGCGTCCAACATGCAACTACTTCTTCAGGGCTATTCGCGTTGCACAATGGAGCACTGAATCTAGCTGCAACAAGAAAATGGTCAGAGTCATAGCATAAGCATTCAAAGCTATAATCTGATCTTATATGCGACATTAAGCAGGGATATGCCTCGATAGTTCTTGCAAGACATAGGATCGCCTTTCTTGTAGATGGGACATATGGAGCTGATGGTCCAGTCATCGGGCATGTTTATCTCCACCCAAACTTGGTTGATGATTTGGTGCATGCGCCCTACCATAACATCAACTCCGTATTTAAAAAGCTCTGCAGGTAGACCATCAGAGCCGGCGGCCTTCTTGTTCTTTAGCTTTTTTATAGCTAAGCCAACCTCTTCTATACTGGGCGGAGGGACTGGTTCTTCATTGACTGGATGTGGGTTCTCTTTTTCCCCCATTACTCTCTGTACATTTTGTCCGTTTAGCAGCTGCTGGAAGTGCTGCTTAAATAGTTACATCTACTATTCCCTGCGCGTCGATGACTAGGTTTTTACGAAGAGCCTGCGCTCCGGTCTTAAAGCCAGCAGCCAGTTGCTTGGCTTTCTTATAGAACTTCCGGATGTTGTTGTTTTGGTCGCCGGACTCTTCGATCTCCTTGAGCTGGGAAACTGCGTGCTCTCTTTTCATTCTACGCAGGATTTTCTTCTCCTCCCGTCTCCCGTCTCCTTGCTTGGTACTCATCCCTTGCTGCCCTTGTTTTCCTCTGCAGCGTTCTAATGTGTGCATCTTCTGTCACCTTTTTCCGGTATACGCATGCTTCATCATAGCACGGGCTTTTTCTCTGGGGTGGCTGGTACCCTAGGGTGGTTTCGGCTACCTCCTTGATGATGCTGCGGTACTGAGACCACTGGTTGTTGGCGTCTGTGTTAGGTGAATGCACGGTGGGGAGTTTCGGAGGCGCTCTTTGTAGGCTCTGGCGACTCCAGATGTGCTAAGGCGTCCAACTTCGAACTTCTTCTTTTCGGCAGTTCGCAGCTTCTTCTCGTTGGACAGTCGAGCTCTGAATCTAGCTGCAACGAGAAAATGGTCAGAGTCGACGTTTGCCCCTCGGTAAGTGTGAACGTTCAAGATGGTGGATGCGTGCCTCGCATCGATTAGCACATGGTCGATTTGGTTGGCGTGTGGATCCTTAGTCGCGGAAACCTAGTGCTGCAAAAGTCAATTAGTCGGTAGCCGTTATCTGTTGTCGTTTCGTGGAGGCTGTGCTTACCAACTAATCCGCCGAAGATGTTTTCCTTTCCTACTTTAGCATTGAAGTCCCCGAGTATAATTTTGACATCGTACTCCGGACAGGCTCCGTAGGCTCCGTCCAAGAGTTCATAGAATTCCTCCTTGATAGGGTCCTCAGCCTCGTCGGTAGGGGCGTGTGCACATATTAGGCTAATGTTTTGGAATGTAGCTCTGATGCGGATCACAGCCGGGTGATCACTTATCGGCTTGAAGTCCATTACTTTGGATTTAAGCCGATTTCCCACGACGAATCCGCATTCTAACACGTGCAATCTTCTGTTACAATTGTAATAAGGGCTCATCCGCCACCAACTTTTTTCCAACACCCTGGCTTAGTGTTGGATATCCCTATAGACCTGGGCTTCGAAGCAGCTCATATAGGGAGATCACTTGTTCCATCTAACTGGAACTGTGGACGCCGCCGTTGATCCATCCGTAGAATTCGTCCGCCGCCGTCCGGAAACAGGAGAAGTGCCTTAGTGAGCTGGCACTTCACCCGCCCCCCCTCTCTCGACAGCTGCCACCAACGACCTTCCACAGGGGTTGGTTACCCCATCTCCAGTCGAGGTACTAGGCACCCAGCAGTCACCACGGGGAGGTGAGAAGTAGGAGTTGATGGTGTTATGCTAAAGTGAGAACGCTTGTGTTCTCATATAATCGCAATCACCATCCTTTTGACCCCCCAAATTGGAAACGGTCAGTCCTATTCTTCAATACCCAAACACCAACAAATCTCAAGATAAATAAAATAAATATTTAAATGTAAACAAACTAATTTGATTAATTTTCGTCATTTATTGTATAAAGTTCCCTTAAAGAGATGTGCACCTGATATCAGAGCGACTATAATTGAACCAATCTTTTAGTACCGTCAAAGACTGGTGTTTTCATAAACATTTATTTGATTTAAAAATCGGCGTCATCGCAATTTAATCCAAATTAAATCTCTACCAAGTGTATTTATTTCTGCCGATAGCTATCTAGATTTATATAATCCCAGAGTCTGCTCCGAATAAAAATGAAAGCAAGTTAAACGATAAAATAAATATGAATCAAATAAAAAAGTTTTTTTTTCTTCGCCCAAGTTTGTCCTTTTCCATTTTGCCACTGAATTTTCTTTACTTCTAAACGAAATTCGAAATCAATTGTCTTCAACTTCACGTAACTTCTTGCTTAACTTGTTTAACGCAAAACAAAAATTCACCACGAAAAGCGATACAATCAGGGCGCTAGAATATTAAATTCCAAACAAAAGACGAATAGAAATGCTACAACCATTTGTAAACAAAAGTAGCACTTACCCTATTGCTTGCTGCAGTTTTGCGCTAAATTAAGCGAAAACTCTTACTCATGTTTTATGCCAAGAATCTTTCAAAAAGTGGCAATCGCACAACAAAACAAAACACATTCCATTTCCTTACTAATGGTATCCCAATATACTTTCCTTCGTCTTCTTATGAATTTTTGTTAAAAGAATTGTTTCAAACCTGACATACCCTACCATACATAAGCCAAAGGATACAAATATAGAAACAAAACAAAAAAGGTACATCGCCAAAAACGAAAAAGACAAAAAAAATGTAACAAAAACAACACAACGTTGAATGGAAGAACACAAACCTCACAGCATATCCTTTTCCAATTTCTGTCGTTGAGAAACAAAAAGCGAATTTCATAAACATAAATCAGTTTCGCAGGACAATGGGACACACAGAGCGACCGCCCTAACCAATTCACAAACTCGATGAGCTGTATTCAAGTTGCCGTGGCCATACTGCCCTCCCTTCATTCTTGTTATATGGAATTGTTATATTTGTGCGGTAGGAGCAAAGCGGGCAACAACAACAATAATGCCAGGCCCCTACGAGGAGCATGTTGAGAACGATGGACTGTCATAAATCTTTAGCATGGAGCCTAAGCAAGCCGGCACAAATACCAATTTCAATCCTATTCCTGGGGATTAACACCTTCAGCGTTGAGGATGAAGCAGAGACGGTGGCGTGGCGGCGGCGTCGAGAGGATGCAAAATGCCACGCACACACACGTTCAATTTAACCTCGCCTTCTCTGATGCCTGTGCCTGCCCACAGACTAAAGTATTTATACATTGACCAAAATCGCTACTGAATACAGTCTAAGTTGAACAATAGGATTTCTATAGTAAATAACAATCCAACCAAAGGCCCGGCTAAGGGACTACGATGTACTATAATATGTGTATGTGTTCATGTATTCATTTGCCATTCAGGATCCATAATGTTAATTGAAAATTATTGAAATTCCAATTTAGGAGATTAGCTTAAGGCCATTATTTAACAGTTTAAGGGCACACAACCATTCCGTCGTACTCAAGGAGGTTCTGCTTTTTCACAGGACGTGACACCAGCCTGTGTATGTGTGAACAGCACAACTATTTGTAATTCCTTTAAATACAAGAAAAGATTTACAGATTTTCTCGCATTGTCCCCGAGAAGAAGGCGCAGGAAGGAAGCCATGCAATAATGGTCAATTATCGAAGGGATATCGTTTGTTTAAATTTTAGCATTCACCCAACATCATGGGCTTCCGACACAGAGTTGCCGGGTAGGATAAAGATAGAAAAAAAAACAACAAACACCCAGTAAGGAAACAATGAAAATTCATTTCGGCTCGAAGGAATTGACCAGGGATTTATCCGACTCATAGTGTTAGTGAATGCGAAGGGAACGCAAACAATTTGTAAGGATGTTTTTTTTTTGGTCATATTACAAAGCGGATCTAGCTATTCTCTATTGAATCCTTTTCTTTATGGCTTCGCCTCTGTGCTTCACCCTTGCCATTCAAAGTAGTGTTATGTGTCTGAATAGATTGGGTTTAATTAATTAAATATTTATTTGTTTTGTGAAAAGTTAAATTGCTTGATGGATATAGAACATTTGTCATGGACAGTAAAGAGGAGCTTTGTATGAAATCAAAAAAAAGGGTTAAAGGTCGGTCTTTTGCGAAATATTGCTGAACATATGTGCACAGTTTGGGGAATACAATTGATTGTCACAAGTTTTACACAAAATGTTATCAACGTAAAAAGTTCGTTGAGCCAGAGAATCATTTGTTAATATCCTTTTAACAAGTTTAAGAACTTTTCTGTCGTAAATTTAAGAAACAGTTTTTAAAATTAACAAACTTAATCAGGATTTCGCTCGGCTATGAAAACGTTGTTAATTTCAATTAAAAATAAAGAATTTAAATTTATTTATTCAAAGATATTAATATTTTAAGATATAAGGATATTCGCTGCCCTACCTCTTGCGAACGTCTGACGAACATCCACGAGTAAGAAATGTTATGAGAAGCTCAAAAATAAATTTGCCGCTCGGAATCGGCATTAAGTTGTGGGTTCCTTCCATTCGTGTCAAGAAAAATATATCTTCGCACACACAAATAATTCGAATGGGTCGTTTACGACTAAGATTTTAAGCTTTTTTTTTTTATAATATACGCGCACTAAAGGGATTTTGGGTACCCTTATAATAAAGTAACACAGTGCGGGCATTAGGAAAGTGAAGGATTAGGAAAAGGGAGATACCGATGCACATTGATTTTAAATGTCTGTAAACTGTAATGTGAGGGAAAAGCAGAGCGTGGTAGAGCATTCCACATTCGCGTTGTACGGTTAAGAAACGAATCCTTGTATTTCCCTGTACTTCCGAATACAGGCTTAAGGGTAAACTGATGGGTATTCCTGGCAAGATGGGTATTTCACTTAAAATGTTTTAGGGGTGGAATGCAACTGGAAATTTCATTTGAGCACTTGTGGTTGAAATACCGATAAAACAATGACAAGCAGGAGGCATTACGGCGATGACAAAGATACTCAAGTGACTTCGCGATGTCTCGATCGCCAATAAGTTTTACCGCACGTTTTCGAATCCTGTCAAGTAGCTCCAAATATGTTATTGGTGCACCAGACCAGCTATGAGCGTTGTACTCAAGTTTTGGGCTAATAAACGCCTTATAAATTTTTTTCAGATAAGAAGGAGGGTAATAGTTCTTGCATCGCTTAAGGAAGCCTAGACATTTCGCAGCGTTCCTGGCGACATCGAATATTTGGTCATTCCAACTAATTTTGTCGTTAACACACATATCGAGGATGGGAAGTCTTTCGGTTTCAGCGAAGCAAGTGCCATTCATAGATAATGGCATAGTATTGTGGTTTTGCTTTAATAACAGAAGACAGCATTGCGTTTTGAAGGCATTAAATTCCACTCTGTTGGTTTTACCCCATTTAAGTATGCTGTCGAGATCGGAATTTAATGAGCTTAACATACGTTGCCGTTCGAGTTCAACGCTCGAAGATGAGGGGCGTTGCCCAAGAAACGAATATGTAAATCTGTGGGTACTGTCATCGGCGAAGGAATAGATTGGATTAGAAGTAACAGAGAGGAGATCATTTATAGAAATGAGAAAGAGAGTCGGAGACAAAACGGAGCCTTGGGGAACCCCAGCATTTATTTGGTAAGTTGCAGACTTGAAACCGTCCAAAACGACTTGAATTAAACGGTCCGAAAGGTAATTTCTAATCCATTGAAGAAAGGTATCATCGATCTCAAATGCACGCATTTTCGACAAGAGAGCTTGATGCCAAACTCTGTCAAATGCCTTTGAAATATCAAGCGCAACAACCTTGCTTTCTCCACCATGGTGAATAGATTGGTTCCACTTTTCGGTTGGAAATGTCATCAAATCACCAGCGGACCTGTTGCTGCGAAAACCGTACTGCCGGTCGTTAAGAAGTTTTCGGGATTCGAGATATTTCATAAGCTGACGATTTATCAGCGTTTCCATGACCTTGGAAAGAAGGGACGTTAGTTCAATTGGTCGGTAGGAAGAGGGAGAGGCAGATTCACCTTTTTTGGGATGGGCTGGACAAATACTGCTTTCCACCTTCTCGGAAAGAGCCCTAAAGAATAGGATAGATAGAAAAGCTTACGCAGTGGTTTTGCCAGCGTGGAAGAACACCTCTTCAGAACGAAAGGGGAAATACCATCTGACCAGCGGATTTATGTATGCTGAGATCCCGAAGAACTCTTGCCACTGTACGAGTGCGAAAATGGATCGGTCCCATAGAAGATTCTACACTCTCGAGTACAGGGTAAGATAAAGCTCAATCTGGGAGCGTTGGGCTGGCCGCAAAGTGAACTCCAAACAGATTGGCTTTATCCGAAGAGTTCACAGCTGGGATGTCATTGCCGAATTTTTAATATTCCTGCCAAATGACCAAACGTTTTTACTACCGTGGGCATTGTAGTATTTTTTGCCTCAACTTTTGGTCGAAGGGGATTAATGTGGGCATTGCAGTCATTTCATACTAGTTTGTGACTCGGTGTTGAACCAAACCTAACATTGCCGGCTGTAGCACTTGTCTTCCATTTAACCCCTCCGAAACCCATATCAAATAGCATTATTCAAAACGATACAATTAAATGCACTTAATGCTCCTTTCCCGCATGCCATACATACATCGAAACCAATTTTGCATAAACAACTGTTGTCTGATTAAACTTGAAAACTTTTAACTAAAACAGTGAAAAAATCGAAACAGGAAAAACGAAAATATCGCGAAAATCCTCTGACCCCTTCCAAGTCGCGAACGACCACATCGTGACCAGATTGTCCAATGAATCAAAATGTTTTTTCCCGCCGAACATAATTTATTTGTGGCATGTTTTCGCCACACCTCGCACCGTACGTGGCAGCAAGAGTTCGTTTCGAAATCGAATCCGTTTCTAAATATTTTATATTGTGCTTGTGTCAACTGCAGAGTGCTATGTCTATGTGCGAATAAAAACTAAAAAAAAAACGTTACAGACAGGAATTATATTCTATTCAGTGCATTGTGTTGAATAGAAAATAACTTTGAATTGATGATCCTGATCCATTGGCTGGCGGATGTTGGGATAAAATAAATATTTGTACGCAGTTGACACACATGTCATAGGTTTTTCAAATCAGCTTTGTCAATACTCTTTAAATAATTTAATAAATGGCAATGTAACAAATATGTGTTGTTTAAAAAGTTCCGTAAAATTTGATACCTACAATTGATGCATTAATAATACCATAACTCTACAACATTCATTTAATTAATTGTAATGGATGCGGCATATATATTTTTTTAAACGAATTTAACTAATTAATTGATGTAGCTTTTAAAATGTGCGTCAAGTCAATATTGATACGAACAGCTCATTCATCTGATCGATTCATCCACAAACACAATGACGCGTGCCGCCAAACATTTAAAGCTGACAGTGTGTTATTTCATTAAATCCTTTTAACGGTATTAATGTTTGCCTTTGGATGTAACTACACAGGTTGTTTAATTAGCCTAAAGTCTATTGAACTGGAATAATCCGACAATCGGTTCGCACAAATCCTTAAAAATCCTCTTAGCACTGCGAAAAGCTGTCGTGTTAATGACAAATATTTGACGCATTATGCGAAGATTGAAAATCACGGCTAAAAGCAACATAAATGCCACCATCGCTGCTTATTACGTTTATAAATGAATAACACATAATAGTACCGACACGCATTTCGTCCTCATTACCACCCAATGTCACACTGTGTAAGGATATAATTGTGGTATAATTATACGCGTTCGTGACTTGTGCATTTTTTCTTTTAATTTTTCATGGTAAACAACCAGCTAACGCGAGCTACATACGTAACAAACATTATCGTTGGTAGTTGGTATCTACAAATGTCCTTCCATTATAGGTACATCGAATATCCTTAATAGCGCAGTCCCATTAGCCGAAAAAAATTGGGAAGTAAAACCCCGCCGAGCGGCGCTCAACATTACTTCTACATACGTTCTAGATACCCCCAGCAGCGCATACCGATTTTCATTTCAAAGTTCCTAATTGCTCTAAATGAGCGTAAAAGAATCACCACCGGGAGGGCGCGGGAGGAGGGAGGATTAGCGAGTCCTGGCCTGGTTGTGACTGTGTGACACAAACATAAGGACCGTCATATTACATTTCTCTGCATGGCACCCGTTTATCACATGAGGAATATCGCATTCTGTCTAAGGTACGAGTGCGTTCACATTTGTAGGTGTATGTGTCGGTTGTACATACGTTTGAAACCGGTTACGGGTAATTTTCTAATTTTACAAATGAGGGAACAGAAAATCTTGATTGCGAACACACGGCGGTTTTTTTTTCTATGTTTTTGTTTCAGCAGAAGCTGTTTCTTTTGCTTGTCGTTGCTGGCGAGAGGACACTGAGAAGAATTTACTTTTTAAAAAGTTGTTGAAATGCTGAGAAGGCTAACTCTGTTGATGATTTTGAACATAATTAACATTGAATTCATGAAAAGACTTAGACTTAAAGATCTCACGAATCGTGCAATTATAATATTTATTACAATGAACGACAAATTGAATTAGAATTGAGAGTAGGACAAAAAGATATGCAGTGGTCTAACGTTGGGCGCCATTCATACAGTGAGGACTCTCAGTACTTCCAGATGTTTTATTCGCTGCCCCAATTATTGCGAAAATCTAAACCAAAAACTGCCAAAAGAGAAACTGCTGAAATTCAAAGCTCAACCTTAAAAATAATGCGCTAACAATGAAGCTAAACCTAAAAACTTATTATAGATATGTTGGGCAACAAGCAAAAAAAAAGGATTTTCCTAAAGATTTTTTTTCGACAACGCGCTATTTGCTCACCTTCACACATTTTATGTGTTATATCCTCAACACCATGCCGATCTCCGCAGAATCTGCAGATATCTGTATCCGGTAATCCAAGCCTCTTTGCTTTGTCCCACAGGAGGCAGAGCTTTGTCAGACTTCATATTATTACTCTGAGCTTATCCGTGCTCAATTTGATTAATTTGACAGATCTTTACTATCGAAAAGTTGCCACACAGGTGCCTTAGATACTCCGTGTCCCTCAAGATTTGACACCTTGACTTGACTTGACTTTAGATTGGCATAATGGCTCTTTTCTCAATTTATTGGTGTCCCTTATTATGCAGAGGGAAGGTGTGATTTCTGAAAACTTCACTATTAACGAGGAGCCCTCCTATTCTTACACATGTTCTGGCACCCAGCACAGTCTTACTCGGTTCTGACTGCATAATTCTTTATGCATTGTGCGACAGCTCCTAACTGTATCAGAACTGATCTTGGTTAAGGTAAGTTATACATATCTATCAGCCCAAGCGAGACCATATAGCAGATGGACCTGATATAAGTAAAGTAAAGGGACCTCGCAACATCAATATGTTTTACAAAACCGAGCTCGGAGTTGGCTCTGCTGACAACGTTATCAATGTGAAAAAGGAAATTAAGTTCCCTATCGCAAAGCACACGCACTGAGGTGGAACAAGTTGGCAATAAATTGATTAAATTCCCCAGATTAGATTCCGTAGGTACTATCAGTTGAGTTTCTAATTTTGGACTCAGTTCTTCTTCTTTTTTGATGCTTCTTTGTATAAAAGGAAGAAATTAGCCAAAAACTCTTTCAAATAGATTCCGGAACTTTAACTAATGCCAGTGTAGATGGGGTGTAATACTTTGCCACAAGGATTCCAATTCTGTGCAACTAGCGTTACTACGTAGTTTAGGTAGTTGTGGCGGTTTAGAGAGTTTCAAGTGCTGGTATACGTTGTTTTGTTAATACACCCCATCTGACCTGGTTGTTAAAGTTTGTAAAAGTAATTTTTTTTAGAGGTGAACAACTTTAAGTTGGCAACACTTTTTTAACTGGCGGCCATTTTGTCAGCTGTCAAGTAATTTATTTTTAGTTTGTTTTGGTATTGCAACATGAACAGACTGACGTTCGAAATACGTATCGCGCATTCTGTCCAATTTATGGTCAACATAATCAGCAGTTAATTCGATTAACTATTGAACTTTTTCGGAACACGTTCACTCTTAATGATATCACGCAACCACAGACACGTCGTACAGTGCGTTCACAAGAAGTCATTGCTTGGTTTGCGTGCTTACAAAATCTAACTCATGCAATAATTGAAGTCACAGAATCATCTAGATTCGATGAATGGGCCCAAAACAAGATTGACGTTGATCCCAATTATTATAATCGAAGTTTTTTAGAGATGAAGCTCACTTTTGTTTGAAAGGATATTTCAATAAACAAAACTGTCGTATTTGGAGTGATGATAATCTACAAGTGTATGTTGAGAAACCGTTACATCCGCAAAAACTTACCAATATCGTGCGATTTAACGCCGCTTTTCGGGGGGGATATGTGAAGTCGCTGGTCTACGCCGATAAGCCCGAAACGATTGACCACTTGGAGGACGCGGTATATCAACGCGATATACGGCCACAAATGTTGGAAGAAGTCATCGAAATTTGGACCTCCAGATTAGACTATGTCCGAAATGTCCAGAAATCATATTTAAATTTTAATGCCAGAAGATAATTTTTCCAAATAAAGTAAATTTCATGTCAATTTTCATTTCAAAGTTTTTTTCCTCTAAAAGAAAAAAAACCCATTATAAGTGGGATGTCAAGATCTGTACAATTCAATAAGGTTTCAGTTGTTCGGGACTTTCCCAATATAGACTTTACTTTTTTTCCCTTTTTTGAAAGGCGAAATTGGTGGCAACTCACATGCGCATCACAGATTTTTTTTTCTAGTTCTACGAGAAAACGCCGCAGAATTTGTGTGCATCTTAAGCACCTCCCACCAAAGCTAAGTGATATGATAGCTCAAAATATTGTCTAAGATTATTTTAAACCATTTTTGTATTACATTTTGTAAAGTAATGCTAACTTTCAGTTACATACCTAATCGCTTGGTATGATCAATATATAGTCTGGCCTCTAGCGATAACTTTTCGCGTTCTGTTTAGAAAGTCTGCCGTTATATGCTCATTATATCTTCCACTTGCGCGTGCCACCTTAGGTGAGGTCTTCCTCTACAGCGTTGTCCCTCTGGGTTGGATTCGAAGACTCTTCGGGTCGGAGCGTTGGTGTCCATTCGAATGGACATCTACATGTCCCAGCCATCTTAGACGACTAATCCGTATTTTTCTGACCAGGTCGATGTCGCTGTACAGCTCGTAGAGTTCGCTGTTAAATCTCCTCCTCCAAAGCCCGTCAACGCTAACGGGACTGAAAATCACTCGAAGAATTTTGCGTTCGACCAAGGAGATCTTCATCCGCCTTTGATAACGTCCATGCTTCTGCACCATACAGCAGGACTGGGATGATGAGGGTCTTATATAGAGTCTCCTTGACGTTTCTCGACAAGGCCTTACTAATCAATTGCCTCCTCAGGCCAAAGTAACAGCGGTTGGCAAGTGTAATTCTTCGCTTGATTTCTGACGATATATCGTTGTCAGAGCTAATAGCGGAGCCGCAGTAGATAAAGTCCCGAACTACCTCAAAGTTATAGCTATCTATCGTGACATTCTGTCCGATTCGTCAATGTTGTGTGTCCCTTCTTGTTGACAGCATATATTTCGTTTTGCCATCATTCACTTCTAAACCCATTTTTGCCGCCTCTGTACTGATACTTGCAAACGCACCAGTGACAGCTCGCTGTGTTCTGCCAATGATGTCGATGTCGTCGGCGTAAGCAAGTAGTTGCACAGACTTTTGGAAAATTGTACCTGGTGTTGGCTTGCGAGTTTCGCACAATTCTCTCAAGTATGATGTTGAAGAAGTTCATGACAGCGCATCGCCTTGTCTAAATCCTCTTTTGACATCAAAGGTCTCGGTGAGATTGTTTCTGACCTTAATGGAGCAGCGAGAGTTCTCCATCGTCATCCTGCACAATCTGACGAGTTTGGCAGGAACGCCAAAACTAG
This sequence comes from Ferdinandea cuprea, assembly GCA_963576555.1. Classification (NCBI taxonomy): domain Eukaryota; kingdom Metazoa; phylum Arthropoda; class Insecta; order Diptera; family Syrphidae; genus Ferdinandea; species Ferdinandea cuprea. The sequence goes on from OY754961.1 coordinate 42,095,741, forward strand.
ACATGGCTCTATATAGCTCGTCTCTATAAATGCTGTCATATGCAGCCTGGGTTTTTTCCAGGATCTGCCAAAGTGTGAAAATCTGGTCAGTTGTGGACTTACTGGGCTTAAAACCGCACTGATAGGCTTCTATTTATCCAGATCAAGCGCTCTGGCATCCGCCATGGCTTGGTCTTTGAAACGGAGGTTCGGTGTTCCTTGTCGTCTCGAACCTGGGGGCTGGGATTCGGAGATCCTCTTGGCTGGAGCATTATTGTCCATTCGCTCGATGTGGCCGAGCCAATGTAGTCGGTGTGTTTTGGCTTTTTGGGCTACATCCACATCTTGGTACAGCTCATAGAGTCCGCTGTTGCATCTTCTCCTCCATTCGCTCTCCTCGCACACAGGGTCATAAATTCTTCGAAGAATTTTTCTCTCAAAAGAGTTAAGTATCTGCTGTTCTTACCTGCTTATCGTCCAGCACTCAGCACCATATAGCAGAACTGGCGGGATCAATCTTTTTTATAGCTTACACTTCGTCCTTCGAGTTAGGAGTTTTTAACCCATTTGTTTTACCAAACCGAAGTAGCAACGGTTTCCTAGGGTAATTCTTCGTTGAATCGCCACTAAGTTATCGTTTTCGAAGTTAATATTAACCCCGAGGTAGGTAAACTTCCTAACCACCTCGAAGTTTCTGCTTTCAACAGTTATATTTTGTCCTAGCCGCTGGACAGATGTTTCCTTGTTTGTTGAAAGTATGTCCTCGTTTACTTCAAGGCCAACTAAGCGCGCCTATTCTTCAATTGCCGTGTCGGGCATGGTTTCATCCACCCATACTTGGTTGATGATTTGGTGCATGCACCCATCCAAATCATCACCACTATGTTTGAAGAGTTCCGTATATTCCATAATGACCGTTGACGTCACCGTTGATCCAATCTCTCTCTCTCTCTGAGGTGTCTTCTAAGTCATTCATCATAGACAAAGTAATTATAGTGTTGGTATTTTCTTTCTCGGGGAGGTAAAATAAGCACGACCAGGAAAATCATATCCCCATATTAATAAATCAACAACTTTAAAGTGAAATCCTATTAAACGTCTAAAAACGTCCACACAACTTTAATTGTATGAAATGTCAATAAATCTATAAATAGCAAAACTAGTTCATCTTGTCGCATATTAATCTCTATTTGCCAATAAGTATAACTTTGTTTTAAAAATAAACAAAGTATCACGTTTCTATTCTTAAGAATTCAATCATAATTCTGTCGATTTTCTTCCCCTCCAAACAACATAAATGATAAATTCTCATCAATTGATGTCTTCTTCCTTCTTTCAATTCGCTATAAGCGAAGCAATGCCCTGTATTTTTCCGAAGATAAAGTCAATTTTCATTAAACGTCGGGGCATAATACGAAGGCGATATCATTGAAGAGAGGCGAGCTCTGCTGTATACCAACGAATACAGCAAAATATATATGTATGTAGATAGAGTATAGGAAACTCAAGAGTAAACGAGATGTTGATTAATATTTCAGAAATAGAATTTTCTCATTGTTTTGACGAAGGCGATGAAAATTTCCATCTATCTAAATAATTTATCACAATAATCCTGATAAATTCGAGTACCAGAGATGACAAGTTTGGAAATTCGAAATTCGGTAAGAATAACGTTCTTTTCGAAATGTAGAATTCCATTCGTCTTACTTTTTTTTAAATAAATAATGAGTTCATCTGTGGAACAGTTTCTATGAATGTCTGAGGAGCAGATGATAGTGTGAATAGAATTTCAAATCTAAATGACGATTACATAATTGAATAAGGCGAAGGATACACGGAGAACGTAGTAATCGCTGCTAATAAATTAATCCTAATTAGGTTAAGTGGATGCACCTGTTGGGTGGAGTTTTTTTGTTTTTTTTTTCTTATTACGTAGTATCTACTCAGGGTGCGCAGAGTAGAATAAAATCACACCAAAAACATAAATGTTAAAGAATAGTCAAGTTCAAGTTTTTAAAACTGTGAATATTAGGGCTCTATACACATGTGTTCTATATATCTTCAAAACTTCAAATTGGAAAACTTGCCAAGTATACAAATGTACCTAAATAAAGGGTGATCCATTTCGAGGTTCCCTACTTTTTTAAAGAAAAAAACACAGAAAATTCAAGTTTAATGGAGAATGTTTATTATCATTTGAAAGAACATTCTTTGGCATTTATTTTTTGAAGATTATGTCTATCAAATGTTGGCCGTTGTTACGTCGCAGATGGTCCATCCGTTGAGTCCAATTTTCGATCACTCGTTCGAGCATTTCGACTGGTAACTGGCGAATGACACGCGTGATGTTTTCCTCCAAGGCCTGAATCGAAGCGGGTTTGTCGGCATAAGCTTTTAACTTTACATATCCCCACAGGAAAAAGTCTAACGGTGTGATATCACACGATCTTGGTGGCCAATCGACCGGCCCAAAACGTGAAATTATGTGCTCACCGAAATGTTCTCTCAATAAGTCCATTGATTGATGCGATGTGTGGGAAGTGGCGCCGTCTTGCTGAAACCAAATGTCGCCGAGATCACGAGCTTCAATTTCAGGCATCAAATAGTCGGTTATCATGGCACGATAACGGTCGCCATTGACGGTTACGTTCGCACCGGCATAATTTTTAAAGAAATATGGACCGATGATTCCACCGGCCCACAAACCACACCAAACCGTTGTTTTTTCTGGATGAAGTGGCAGTTCTTCAATCTCTTCAGGTTGCTCTTCGTCCCAAATGTGGCAATTTTGTTTGTTTACATACCCATTGAGCCAGAAATGGGCCTCATCGCTAAACAAAATTTGCCTCGAAAACGTCGGATCTTCTTGGAACTTTTCACGAGCCCATAGAGCGAAGCGATGTCGCTTGGGAAGGTCGAGCGGCCTCAGTTGTTGCACAAGCTGTATTTTGTACGCTTTCAATTTAAGATCTTGACGTAAATTGCGCCAAGTCGTTCCATACGTCAGTCCGAGTCGCTGCGAACGGCGCCGAATCGATTCTCTACGGTCTTCGTGTACACTCTCAGCTACGGCCGCTATATTTTCTTCACAGCGTGCTGGACGTGGTCTATTCGGTCGAATATTATCCAATAATGAATGCTGGGTCTCAAAATGGGTGATGGTGTTGCGAATAGTGCGCTCAGTAGGCCGATTATGTTGACCATAAGTTGAGCGAAGTGCACGAAACCCATTCCTCACAGAACGTGAATTTTCATAATAAAGTTGAACAATTTGTAAACGTTGTTCACGCGTAAGTCTTTCCATTATGAAATGCCAAACAATACTAAACAAAAATAGCATGACAGCATGACACGACTCACACGTGATCTGTCAAAAAAGGCTATTGAAAAAAGTATCTCTACTTGGATCACCCGGTATATATATATGTACAGTATTGTGGAAAACCTAAGCAACTTTTCCTACTCTCATGTAAAAAGTTGTCTCCCACTTCCCGGTAAACTGTAAATATATATATGTACATAAATTCACGCAAACAACGTTTTTAATTTTCATTTATTGACAGTAAATAAAAAAAAATAAATCAAAATCAGTTCAAAAAACAGCTGTGCAAAACCTAAGCAACTCTTTTAATATTTTGTATAATATCCGTTATTTTCATGACTTCAGCACATCTACGAGGCATCGACTCAATTAAATTAGAAATAATAGCTCCTGGTATGTTTGCCCACTGTATTTTCAATAAATTTATCAACTCCATTTGGTTTTTGCACCGCATTGTTCCAACGCGACATTTAAGAATCCCGAATAAATTTTCAACCGGATTCAAATCCGGCGTCTGTGCAGGCCAATCAAGAACTTCAATCCGATGGTCTGTTAGCCACTCCTTGACCATTTTTGAAGTATGCTTCGGGTCGTTGTCATGTTGGAATACCCAAGAAAGTGGAATATTCCATTCGGCATACGGCAGCATCACATTTTCCAAAATATCCTTGTAAGCAAAACGATCCATTATGCCCCCTATTTCATGAAAAGGACCAACAACATAACCGGAAAAGCATGTCCATATCATAACCACCCCCATGCTTCAGTGTACTTTTACAGAAGCGTGGATTAAGTCTTTGCTTGGGCGTACGCCTAACGTATTGTATGCCATCAGTGTTTAATTTACATTCACCACTGAATAACACACTTTTCCACTTGCCGACTGACCAATTAATATATTTTTTAGCAAAATTCAAAAATTAAAGAAATGATTATTTCAATTCAAAAAAAAATGTTATCAATAAACCTTTTCTGTACATGCTTCTTCGTAAGCATAGGTTTCTTCAACACTGAATAACTTTTAAGATCAGCTTCAAGAGCCCGTCTACGAACCGGAGTCAACTGGAGTCAACGTTCAAATTCAAAGTCGACAATATTTCCCGAGAGGAAATAAAGGGATTTGATTTGATTAATCTCGTTATTTTCCTATCCTCCCGAACAGTTGTTTTACGCGGCCTTCCTCCTACATTATTATTTTCTAAGCTACCGGTAGCTTTATATTTTTTAATCAAACGTCAAACTATAGATTTATTAATTCCGAATATTTTTGCAATGTTTGACTGTGATCCACTTTGTTTATATAGGTTAATTATTTTTAATTTGAAGGTTTTATCATATTTAGCGCGCTCCATATTGAAAATAACTGTGAATGACTACCCGATCGCAATCTCTACCCACAATTGAGCAAAATTAACTTTACACATTGCGTCATGGAAAGACCCACTTTAAAAATGCCGTTAAATTTGTGGTAATAACAAGAACTGTGTTAGCAAACTCGAAGTTGCTTAGGTTTGGCACAATACTGTATATACCTTCAAAACTTCGAATTGGAAAACTTGGCAAGTATACAAATGTACCTAAATACTATTTGTGAAAGTTTCAATAATTACAATATAAACTTGGCGTTCTTTTTTAGATCTCAGTACTTTTTGTGGCTGACTTGTAAGGCAAAAGCGATTTTGTATAAAAGAACTTGGCTATTCTTTAACATTTATGTTTTTGGTGTGTTTTCAATACTTTTTGCAAATATTTATTTGTGCATTGAAATTTTGTAAAATTTTAAAATTGTAGGGGGATTTCGACCGAACGTAAACGCCATCTTTCGAGAAAAATACAATTTGTTTTATAACTCTCCTTGTTTGCCTTTAAAAGAATTACCGACGTTATAACATATTCATAACTATAGAATGGGTTCGATATAAGGGCGGTGCCACGCCTATTTTTTTGGAATATATACAAAGTATGTGTCTGTCCTTCCTTCAAGTATAATTTCATAGCTCTAAGTCATTTTGGTGCAAGGTTAAAGAAAAGGGGCGGCTAGCACGCCCCCTAAATGGAAAATAAACAATATTTTATTTTCCCATGTTTGTTTTTAAAATCCAACCCCCAATCCAGAGAAGTGGTCGCTTGCCACGCCCCATGGATGGAAAATCACAAATGTTGGATTTTTCCCTGTAGTTTCTCCGCATACACTATTACTGCACCAAATTTGAAAGTTCTACGATGATTGGAAGTGCTCCATAGTTTTGAAGATCTGTCAGTGAGTCAGTGAGTCGGTGGTTACGGTTTTTGCTAATTTTGGGGCCTTATAACTCAGGAACCGTTGCTAATAAACAGTTGAAATTTGGTATGGAGCCTGCTGCTGTGCGTCCCAATAAATCCGGAAAATTTGGAGTTAGAGGGGGGGGGGTCAAAATGGCCTGAGTTGGTTCGTGTAAATAAGGGTGTAGTGCCAAAGTTGCTAAAGAACTTGGGTTGGCACTACCGTGCCCCTTGATACCAACCCAACGTCATTGAAATGGAAAAAGAACATAAGATAGAATGTTCATTTGGGTTTTTTTTTCGAAGGTTGCTACTATCCGATGAAGCACTCAGACAGAACTACATGTCCATTGTACTATCATTCAGACATGATGTACATTAATGTACATACTTAGTTTTCCCGTCTTAAGACGAAAGATGAGATAGATTTGCAGTGATGAAGAGCTTAGATATTCGGCACTCATGACGTTAGCCCCGAGAATCCGACAGCTGATGCGACCATAGGCCGGACTAATACAAAGAAAGTGTTCTGCTGTGTCATCCTCCTCCCCACAAGCAGGACCGGGTTTGATGTCGCTTAAACCCAACACATTTAAGTGTTTAGCAAAAGCTTGGTGGCCCGAAAGGACGCCCACTGTCGATTATCCTAAGAGATGCAGACCTTTTGCTAATGTCCAGGCGCAATAGTTTAGTCTGTCTATAGAATCTTGTGTTCACGAGAAACCCAAGGATCAATGAAAAACATGACAAAAGATGTAGGCAGACTCAATACAGGTTCGGGTCCTAAAAAAAACTTTTTCCGAACCTTGCCTAGCAAGGTGATCAGAGATTTCATTTCCATGGATGCCCAGACAAGATTCACTGTGTTCAGAAAGCCTGAGTTTTAGCACTAACTTCGACAAGGTAGAAGGGTTTTAGCAGCGCTTTTAATGCAACTTGGCTATCACTGCAAAAGCAAATGCCTCTAGCCCTCCACCTGTTGTTCACAATATAGCGCATAGCCATTAACATGAAAAGCGCATGTTTACCCAAGGGGTAGTAAAGTCGTATGTTATCGCGTTCCACCAGACCCCTGTGCGGTTTTGAACCCTATAAATCGAGGGGGGAAGACTCATCATCAAAGCATCTAGAGCAGAGCCCGGCGTGCTAGGGAATGCTCTATGCAGCCGAGACATGCCGTTATTTGAAGTTTGGCAAAAGAAGCTGTGACACGTTTCCGCGAAAGCCTGAGAGGAGCAGTCTAATCATGGCTATGTGCATTTGCGTATAGTTACAGTTTCTGTCCGACTCAGGAAACTATTTGAAATAAATGTAGGTTGATCATGGCCGAAAATGGTGCTGAAATGTATTTATTTTTGGCGAGGCGACTTATAACAACTTTATGCTTACAGGGCCATCTATATTTGAGTATTTATGGATACCTCAATACGGAATATTATGTTCTAAATTTATTTCGATACAATAACTTATATTTTCAATGTAATAAATAGATGGTGTGTAAGGGATCCATTAAAAATCATAAAAAGCGTCATCTACACTTAATATAATAATACAGAATCGAGGCTAAATGCAACGCGAATAAAAGCGGCACAGCATTATTGATTTTCATAACTTAATAAAGGAAGTGCGACATTTTGTAATATACTGGAGAAAAATAAGAAATTTAAAATTGAAATTAGTGTGAAATCAGTTTATAATAAATAAAAGTTTACTTGCGGATATTTTTTAAATAATTCATTAACAAAGATGTAATGCTAGAGAAGAAACGAAAATTATGGTTAGATGTTAAATTTGCATTTCAGTCAAAATCACTTATAACGACATTCTCTATGACCTTTGGTTTATGCCAGCGGTTAGTAACAGGCGGATCGCTATCCATTTTACGACCGCCAAATATTTTTAATATTATATACCAACCTTAGGATACTTTTTTTTAACAAAACCCAACATAAGCTATGATAGAATGGTAACGCTCTCAACTGACGGTGCCCAGTGATGATTGGCAATAAAAAAGGATTAGTAAAGAGACATCCTCTTGTAGAAAACTACAGTGAAAGTAATGGAGATATCGTTCAGCTCTTCAGCACCGACAGCGCAAGGAGTTTCATTGATTCTTAATGTAATTCGCCTTATTCTGACTTATTGCAACATAGCAGTGTTCGTTCGTTAAGTAAAGGCAAAGTTATGAAACGTTTCTGGCCAATAAATAAACAAGTTATCTCCTTCTTTCAAAACTTGGATACGCAGGAAGCAGGGAAGCACTTGGAGTTAGTTCATAACAAAATAGTGCAATGTGGTTGATGTGGCTGTTTTTAGAAGATGTTCTGACATATTCTCAACACTGAGTTACAACGAAATAGAGTACTAAAATGTGATCTAATACAAATCATGTCTGATTTTCGTCTAAAGACGGTTTTTTTTTAAGAAATAAAAAGATACTGCAAGACAAGAATTTATTCATTTTTCAACAATTCTTGAAAATAAAAGGATGAACTCTGACATTAAAGTATTTTTAAGATTTCTTCCGATCTTACAAACGAATTTTCTGCACAATTGTCTTTGCAGAAATGGGGAAGCGGTAAAATGGACTGACGCGGCTGCAAGGTTGTTCAGTCTTTCAAAACCTTCACTTCAAATGAGAATAATTGACTTGGAAGAAGATATTTCCTTGCTAATTTATAAATCATTTTGGCGTAAATATGTTCCAGAAAAGTATATCAATTAGAGTATTCACTTTAAATATAGTTTCTTGTTTCTGTCATTTCCATCCGAGTACAATAAAGTAAGCTGCTGTAAGGAAATACATATATATTTTCGGACTTGAAGTAGTTAATATTTAGTTGGATACATAAACCTATTTCTTTTAACACGGGCTAGGCCGGGCATTCAGCTAGTTAATAACGGGTGATCCAAGTAGAGATACTTTTTTCAATAGCCTTTTTTGACAGATCACGTGTGAGTCGTGTCATGCTGTCATGTTATTTTTGTTAAGTATTGTTTGGCATTTCATAATGGAAAGACTTACGCGTGTTATTCAACTTTATTATGAAAATTCACGTTCTGTGAGGAATGTGTTTCGTGCACTTCGCTCAACTTATGGTCAACATAATCGGCCTACTGAGCGTACTATTCGCAATACCATCACCCATTTTGAGACCCAGCATTCATTATTGGATACTATTCGACCGAATAGACCACGTCCAGCACGCTGTGAAGAAAATATAGCGGCCGTAGCTGAGAGTGTACACGAAGACCGACCGTAGAGATTCGGCGCCGTTCGCAGCAACTCGGACTGACGTATGGAACGACTTGGCGCATTTTACGTCAAAATCTTAAATTGAAAGCGTACAAAATACAGCTTGTTGCAACAACTGAAGCCGCTCGACCTTCCCAAGCGACATCGCTTCGCTCTATGGGCTCTTGAAAAGTTCCAAGAAGATCCGACGTTTTCGAGGCAAATTTTGTTTAGCGATGAGGCCCATTTCTGGCTCAATGGGTATGTAAACAAACAAAATTGCCGTTTTTAGGACGAAGAGCAACCTGAAGAGATTGAAGAACTCCCACTTCATCCAGAAAACAACGGTTTGGTGTGGTTTGTGGGCCGGTGGAATCATCGGTCCATATTTCTTTAAAAATTATGCCGGTGCGAACTTCACCGTCAATGGCGACCGTTATCGTGCCATGATAACCGACTATTTGATGCCTGAAATTGAAGCTCGTGATCTCGGCGACATTTGGTTACAGCAAGATGGCGCCACTTCCCACACATCGCATCAATCAATGGACTTATTGAGAGAACATTTCGGTGAGCACATAATTTCACGTTTTGGGCCGGTCGATTGGCCACCAAAATCGTGTGATATCACACCGTTAGACTTTTTCCTGTGGGGATATGTAAAGTTAAAAGCTTATGCCGACAAACCCGCTTCGATTCAGGCCTTGCAGGAAAACATCACGCGTGTCATTCGCCAGTTACCAGTCGAAATGCTCGAACGAGTGATCGAAAATTGGACTCAACGGATGGACCATCTGCGACGTAACAACGGCCAACATTTGATAGACATAATCTTCAAAAAATAAATGCCAAAGAATGTTCTTTCAAATGATAATAAACATTTTCCATTAAACTTGAATTTTCTGTATTTTTTTCTTTAAAAAAGTAGGGAACCTCGAAATGGATCACCCTTTATTATAATAGCAATGCTTGTCCCGTATAAACCCTTTCTGATTATACACTTAGAATATACTTAGAGTATATTAACCCTTTTGTCAACACCAAAATCCGTCCCCACATGACAAACATCCAACATACCCGCGCGTTATACAGGTCAGTGTGGACCGTCAATGTATGGGGACAAAAAGTTGATGTATCAGTTTCGCATATCCCCAATTTGTCGCATTTAAATGAGTAGAATAATTAAACATTAAACAGATTTATTTTTGACGAAGACATTAGACCTCAAAATTTTGATTAAAGATTCATCCACAAATTTAAAATAATTTTATATTGTATCATTCGCGGAATAAGAAAGCAGATATATACTTAAAAATAAAAGCTTTAAAATTCATAAATAACTCTATATCTTCTTTTTTATACTTGGAAAAATGGTAACATATTTTCGATCGAATCAGTTCATCCCTCACCTTTTCACCAACTACACAGATTAAAGCTTCGGTCACCATTCTTCACACAGTACTCAACAGCTTAAGTCTGACAAGCGTAGATGGGATATGGCATGCCAATTGAAGATTTGTTTTGCGCAAATTCTTGCAAATCCTCATCACACATTCTATCTAACAAATGACTTGTGATTCGGCCCAGATTATTAAGTCCAAATAATAACCGAACCCTCAGGACAAGGGGTCTTTCATCGTTTAGCATTGCCATCAATATGTTTTCTGGGTGTGCAAAATATTAATAACGAGGTCTATTACTTCCCTTACCCTAGAACTAAAAGATCTTGAAAAATCTATTAATGCAATGCATGATTTGGCCATTTTTAAATGAACTATTTTTTTTTTAAATACTAAACCAAACTGGGCTATACACTTTCAAAATATATTCAGCAAATTAATTAAGTTATCAGTTGGATTCGATATGCCTACATAAAGCCTTAAAATTCGTGTGGCTGTTCCTAACCATCTCGAGTGTGCCATCTTTAGGACAGGATCCATTGCTTATAGCGTAACACATTTGGAAGAAATATTTTTGATCCGTGGTTAGAGAATCATGAATATTTTTGAATAAAATTGGTAGCTTACCTGGGATTGGCGAAAACTCAACAACAGGTACATAGGTCAGCACAATTTTCCAGTGCCTTTCCAATAGGTCCCAAAGTAGCTTCATTCAATTTGTGAAATAAATGACGTAGTGGAAATGCGTTAGCCAAAGTTCAACTCCATAAGCCGGATAGCCCCACTTCTCCAACCAGTGCTTGTAGCTGTATCATCGCATCCAAAAATATATCAAAAAAACAAAAGTTTATTGAATCCACTACAGTTTACCTGTACTATAAAATGTCCTAGGTAATACTAAAGTTTTTTCCTTAAAGTTTGGGGTCATTTTTCAATAAGAAATTTTATCACAAACTAAAAAATTAAAAATAACCGAAAACAAAATGAAATATGGACAAGGGGTGTTTTTTTAGAGCTATAAACCTTCGAATTAAAATAAAATAAAAGAAAATATTTTTAATGTCCATCAATTTGGCTTTATGTTTAAATATGATTTCGGGCATGTGGCCGCCGCGGCTTTTTCGAATAAAGTCTAGAGGTCAAATTTTCAAACACTTTTTCAAGCATTTGGGGCTGTATGTCGACAATAACGCCACGAATGTTGGCTTCCAAGTCCCCTAACGTTTCTGGTTTGTTGGCGTAGGCGAGCAATTTTACATATCCCCAAAGAAAATGATCCAATGGTGTCAAATCACACGATCTTGGTGGCCAATTGACAGGTCCATTCCGCCAAATTATGCGCTCATCGAATGTTTCCTTCAATGAATCGATTGTGACGTGCGCTGTGTGGCATGAAGCGCCGCCTTGTTGGAACCACATCTCATCCACATTCATGCCATCCAATTCGGGAACAAAATAGTCGGCTATCATGGCTCTATACCGGTCTCCATTAGCGGTAACTGACTCTCCAGCATCATTTCCGAAGAAGTATCGCCCAATGACTCCACCAGCCCATAGAGCACACTAAACATCCAGTTTGTGGATGGAATGGCGTTCCAAGGGTATCATGTGGATTCTCTTCACTCCAAATGAAGCCATTCAACCCAAAATTAGCAGCATCACTGAACAAAATTTTGCGGTAAACTTCGCGAACTGAACCATTATTTTCGAAATAAATTTGAACGATTTGCAAGCGTTATTCATTTGTCAGCCTGTTCATGCTGAAATGGTAAACCAAAGTGAACATAAATGACATTAGAGTTGCCAGATTTGACCATAAAATGTCAGTTTTATCTCTATTCGAAAAACCAACCTCTAAAAAACACCCTTCATATTAATTTTTGGTTTGGGTCCATATTCCATTGGAGCGTGACACATTTTTGAGACCACTTTTCATTTTGTTTGGGTCCATTTTTAACTTTTTCGTATACATTAGTATACTAAAGAGAAAGTTATTGCGATCGTGCGGAAACTTTGAACTCAAACTGAGTATGAGGGATGATATTCCGTCTATCTGTCCGGGAGCCATATGGCGAAACGGATCGACGGATTTGCTTCAAAGTCCGTATATAAGGCTCTTGGAGCTACATCTCGGGGTGTCTTTTTATTTTTTGCTTTAACTTTTGAAATAACGGTTAGGTTAGGTTAGGTTGAAGTGGCAGTCAGATAGAAGTCTGACTCACTTAGACCAATATAGGTCCATTGTGATACCACGTGGATCTGAAGTTTCTGCCTACACGTTGAACCATTTTGAGGAGCTAATAAAGCGTGAGAGACATTTTGGGTCGGTTGAGTTTAGATCATTAAGATCATTATAGAATAAGGCCCCCATATGGAGGTTTCGCTTTCGAGAGAGAGCAGGGCATGCGCAGAGAAGGTGTAGAGTAGTCTCCTCCTCTTCCTCATCCAAACAGCTCCTACAGAAGTCGTTGGAATAGGCACCAAGCCTTGCTGCATGCCTGCCTAACAAACAGTGTCCAGTTATGACACCAATTGTAGCACCAATGTGCGATCGATTAAGGGTAATCAAGCTCCTTGAGCGTCTTAGATCCAGCCTAGGCCAAATCTGCTTCGTTGTCAGACAAGTAGTACCATTTGTCCATCTGTGATTGGTTTTTTCTAATGCATCCAGTTTAAACAAGAGCTTGCACGTGGAAACTGGTGTGCCTAAGGAGCCCTTTTCAGGCAAGATTGAGAGGGTAGTTCCAAGTTTGGCGAGTTCGTCGGCCTTGCAGTTACCCGGAATGTCCCTATGCCCCGGCACCCAACAAAGGTGAATGTTGAACTGCTCAGCCATCTCCTTTAGAGATGAACGGCAATCTAGGGCTACTAAAGAGTTAATAGAGACAGAGTCCAGACACTTGATGGCGGCCTGACTGTCCGAAAAGATTCGAATATCCTTTACGGATACCACATTCTTTCTTAGCCAGGACAAGACTTCCTTTATCGCCATAACTTCCGCCTGGAAAACACTACAATGATTAGGAAGACGGAAGGAGAGACTGAGATTGAGCCTGTCTGAAAAGACACCTCCACCCACTCCATCATTTGTTTTTGAACCGTCCGTGTAAAAATGGATTGATTCTTCTTCCGGCAAGGCATCCTCCCAAAAGGATCTAGGGGGGATGGATATCTGGAAGTTTTTGTCGAACAGCAGTTGGGGTGTGGTGTAGTCTATATTCCTAGAAGGGATTCTGAGTATGTTCAGAATTGCAGAGTGGCCGATTTCACTATCGGCCCATTGAGAAGTTGCTTTGAGGCGAGTGGCCGTGGTAGCAGCCGTCTGTCTGCTAAAGATGTCAAGGGGTATCAAATGGAACAGAATGTCGAGTGCAGCTGAGGGAGTGGTGCGAAGCGCTCCGCCTATGCAAAAACATGCTGATCTCTGGACTCTGCCTAGTTTATCGCGATTTATCGCTTTCTCTAAGGCAGTCCACCAGACAATTGTTCCATACGTTAGTATCGGTCTTACAACCGAGATATATAGCCAGTGAGCAATTCGGGGTTGTAGTCCCCACTTGTTTCCAATAGCTTTTTTGCAAGAAAAGAGTGCCACCGTAGCTTTCCGGACTCTTTCTTGTATATTAGATTTCCAGTTGAGCTTCCTATCCAGGATGAGACCTAGGTATTTGGCCTCGTCAGAGAAGACTAAGCTGGTACCCCTGATTGAAGGGGGGTCGACTCGTGGGATTTTGTATTTCCTAGTAAAGAGGACAAGTTCGGTTTTGTGGGGATTGACGCCTAAACCACAACTGTCAGCCCATCTTATTAGCTTGTTAAGAGCATTTTGTAGGAGTTCTTTTAAGGTGTTAAGGTGCTTCCCCGATACAGCAATAGCAACGTCATCTGCATAGGCAATCACTTTGCAGCCCTCTCCTTCCAGGATAACAAGCAGTTTGTTCACCACAAGATTCCAAAGAAGTGGGGATAGGACTCCTCCTTGCGGGGTTCCCCTGCTGACAGATCTTCTGGCGGAGGTCATACCCAGCTTTGAGTTAATAATCCTACTGGTTAGTAGTTGATTAATGAACTCGCTAAGTGTGTTATCCACTTTTAGATCCGACAGTGCAGTTGAGATCGCGGATGTATTGACGTTGTTAAAGGCGCCTTCTATATCGAGGAAGGTTACCATTGTATACTCCTTATGGTGAAGGGAATATTCAATTGAAATAACGGTACATGCCATACAAATTTTTGTGAAAATCACTTAACACTTATGTCAAAAGTGGTTCCAAGGATTTCGGTCTTTTTTGTACTATCTAAGGATGTGTAGGATGGGGTTAAAATTTTTTGATTAACGATTTTGATAATTTTTTGTAATTTCAACAATTATGTTCAAAGTGTCCAGTGCCGTTTTTGAGAAAATCAAATTTTTTACAACATAAAAAGTGATTCAAATAAATTTCTCACCATTCATTTTGCGATTTAAAAACGCATCTCATGTACTGAGAAAGTTTCGTATGAGGCAGTCGTGCACTTTTTTGAAATTTTTAAAATTAAATCAATTTTTTTGGGCCCATTTTTAATTTTTAGTTTGGGGCCATTTTCGTCCGGTCAGAAATGAAAGAATAGGGACATAAGTAGGGAAGACGAAGTCGATTCTACAAGAAATCTAGGAGAGACCGCTAAAATGGTTCGAACATCTACAGCGAATGGACGAGTAAAGATAAATTCCGTGATTTTAAAGTGTTTTTAAAGTTATAGATGAGGCCATTCAAAAAAGATTTCTCAGATTTACCCTTAGGTTGCTCCAGTGGGCTGATCCTTACAGTCTTTCCTCTTACCAATCGCGATTTAAACTTATTAGCTTAGAAACTCTTGCACTCAGAAGAACAGTAATCAGTACTACTTTTTTCATATTATTTTTATTGGCGAGATTCATTCTCCTGATATTTTAAGAGTCGTGTTCTTCTCTAAACTCTGATTATCGTTAGCGCTTATATATTATTTAGTGTTGTGGGATTAATATGCTATCCGTCGTACATTCTAGTGATAAGATTACTATTGTAGTTATTAACTAAATTTTATCTTAACTTTAATTTATAACTATGTAAAGGGTGATCCATTTCGAGGTTCCCTACTTTTTTGAAAAAAAAAATACAGAAAATTCAAATTTAATGGAGGATGTTTATTATCATTTGAAAGAACATTCTTTGGCATTTATTTTTTGAAGATTATGTCTATCAAATGTTAGCCGTTGCTACGTCGCAGATGGTCCATCCGTTGAGTCCAATTTTCGATCACTCGTTCGAGCATTTCGACTGGTAACTGGCGAATGACACGCGTGATGTTTTCCTCCAAGGCCTGAATCGAAGCGGGTTTGTCGGCATAAGCTTTTAACTTTACATATCCCCACAGGAAAAAGTCTAACGGTGTGATATCACACGATCTTGGTGGCCAATCGACCGGCCCAAAACGTGAAATTATGTGCTCACCGAAATGTTCTCTCAATAAGTCCATTGATTGATGCGATGTGTGGGAAGTGGCGCCGTCTTGCTGAAACCAAATGTCGCCGAGATCACGAGCTTCAATTTCAGGCATCAAATAGTCGGTTATCATGGCACGATAACGGTCGCCATTGATGGTTACGTTCGCACCGGCATAATTTTTAAAGAAATATGGACCGATGATTCCACCGGCCCACAAACCACACCAAACCGTTGTTTTTTCTGGATGAAGTGGCAGTTCTTCAATCTCTTTAGGTTGCTCTTCGTCCCAAATGTGGCAATTTTGTTCGTTTACATACCCATTGAGCCAGAAATGGGCCTCATCGCTAAACAAAATTTGCCTCGAAAACGTCGGATCTTCTTGGAACTTTTCAAGAGCCCATAGAGCGAAGCGATGTCGCTTGGGAAGGTCGAGCGGCTTCAGTTGTTGCACAAGCATTATTTTGTACGCTTTCAATTTAAGATCTTGACGTAAAATGCGCCAAGTCGTTCCATACGTCAGTCCGAGTTGCTGCGAACGGCGCCGAATCGTCTCTCTACATTCTTCGTGTACACTCTCAGCTACGGCCGCTATATTTTCTTCACAGAGTGCTGGACGTGGTCTATTCGGTCGAATATTATCCAATAATGAATTCTGGGTCTCAAAATGGGTGATGGCGTTGCGAATAGTACGCTCAGTAGGCCGATTATGTTGACCATAAGTTGAGCGAAGTGCACGAAACACATTCCTCACAGAACGTGAATTTTCATAATAAAGTTGAACAATTTGTAAACGTTGTTCACGCGTAAGTCTTTCCATTATGAAATGCCAAACAATACTAAACAAAAATAGCATGACACGACTCACACGTGATCTGTCAAAAAAGGCTATTGAGAAAAGTATCTCTACTTGGATCACCCGTTATAAGCCAAGATAAAATATAATATGCGTCAAGTAAATATATAATCATTAATCCTCGTTCGCCTCAACTTGCTTCCATCAAGAGCTATTTTTTAAGTAAACCAATATATTTATTGCCACCACCGACTTTTCATTGAATTAATTTCATTATAAAAATAAAACGCAGAGACGATGCGCTTAATAAACCTTCTTGAAAGTAATGGTCTCTACTTCATTTGAGTAGATACTATTTATGAAATAATATATTCAAATTTGTGTTGCATATTTTAAAAGCCGAGTGACGTGTCATAAATTTCTTGTACCACCTTTAATCGAACCCCTCGCAAGAACCTGAGAACCCAAATTAAGTAATCCATGCGCTAATTAAGCCATTGCTTAAAAGTAATTCAGAAAATAATTGAAAAAAAAACTCCAACATATTTGGTTTCGCCCTAGTATCTACCTAAAAACAGAAATTCTTCCATCCATGATCAATTTCATTGTCAGTCAGAATCACTAAAATATATTAAGCGTTAACGACCGAATTTCAATTCCGAACGGCAAATTTGAGAGACTTCTTATGACTGTTCTCATTGTTGAATGTTTGTCAGTCTTTCGCAAGAGGTAATAACTGTGAGGCAAATATGAAAAAAGTTTGACCCCTCGCATAGAAGTCAATCAAGGCACTAACCACTGAGCTTTCACTATCTGAGCCATATTTATTGCAGCTTAAGCCGTCGGTTTTTTATCATGATTCAAAGTATCGACTGACTGATACAAATCGCTTAAGGGGATTATATCAAATATAAACGGAAAGCTCTCATCAAATATCTCTCAAACGCTCTGGTTACCCAAATAAACCGACGCAGAAGAAAGCGTGCAAATCACGACTGTAAATGAAAGAATGTTTAAGTGTGGTCTTTTCTATAGATGCATAATACAGTTGGCATTCGATTTGTTTACATTGCTATCTCTTAAAAGTTTTCCCAACTTAGAAACTAATTACGACCCTGATTTCCTATAACAAAACATGTATGCTAAGGTGGACTTAACTATGAAAGAAGTATACAGTTTATAAAGCTAGTTTTAACCATATCCAAAATGTTAGGTTAGGCTGGGTTAGTTGGGTTGAAGTTAGAGCCCATATAAGCGGATGTTGTGGCCTTTCAGTTCTTACGTTAGTTACTACCCAATGTTGTTAAGCCATCCCGATGTCTCCAGGAACCTGACCTGACTGAAAACGCTTGGTTTTGTCCCTGACCTTGTGCTGTGAGCCTTGAATATGATTTCAATAACATTAACTGCCTTAATGGCCGCAACTATTCGATGGCCGATTCGTGCAACTATAGATCCAAGGGTAGCAAACTTAGAATTACTTCCAAGCCAGTGATTGGTGTCGTTCTTAAACTTTTGCTCTAGGATAAATTCAAAAAGAGGCTCACCTCCGACATTGTTACAATATATTCATTTTAGATTTATTAACAATTGAAATATAATACTTTATATATGTATATCAACAATTGCCTGTCAAAATCTGAGTTTGAAGTGCCGAATTACCTCCCGACGCGGGCACATGCATTTTTGTTCTATTTTTCTGTCATTGTTCCGCGGCCAGTGCGCATAGGAAAAAAACGCTAATCGCGCGCACGCTGATAGCTGAAAAAAAGTGTGCACTTTGTAAGGGCAATCACTCTCGCCCCACTCCCATTCGTTTGCTGCTGGAATGCTTGGCTATAGCAAGTGCCGTATGTTTTTGGGTGCACTTGCTATGGTTGGGTAGGGTATCATTTGGCGAATAGCGGGTCGCGTTGTGTAGATTTTTTTTTTGGCAGACCAAAGCAATTCATTGCATGGGCATATTTTAGAGTGGACGTGAGTAATATTCGTGGGTTGAGATCCATTTTTTTTTCATTGTACACCCATGCGATTCACAATAAACCAGCTGTTTTGCCACTAAGTGAAACTAAGGTCAGCATTGATTCCGATTTAACGGAGTTTAGTCTGTCTGGATATAACTTGGTGCCTTTATTCTTTTCCCATCGTGGTATCGCCGTTTATATACGTAGTGATGTAGCCTCCGGACAGACAACACCCGAGGGAAGGTACATATGTCGAGATCTTTGCTGAGCATACCGGACATTAGCGGTCAAAACGCCAACACTCTGAACTTGTTTCTTACCTCACACCTTGATCGTTGGTCGTTTGTCAATAATATTAAAAATTCGGCCCCGTCATCTATCCCGACACTCATTTCAAACCGAAAAAAGTTCAAACGAGCCAGAAATGACTGCAATGCCCATATTTATCGTGTCAAATTCTCCTACGACCAAAAGTTGAGCCAAAAAATACTACAAAGTCCCACCGACAGTAAAAACTTTTGGCCGTTTGTTTAGAATATGTAAAATTTGGCCTCGTCATCTATCCCGACACTCATTTGCAATGACACCTAAGCTGTAAGCTCTTGGGATAAAGCCAATCTGCTCGCTGCTCATTTTGCAGCTAGCTCAACGCTGCCAGATTGTGCTTTGTCTCTACCTGTACTCGAGCTAGTAGAATTTTCTATGGGACCAATCCATTTGGGCAAGAGTTCTTCGAGATCTCAGCATACATAAATCCGCTGGTCCAGATGGTATTTCCCCTATCGTTCTGAAGCGGTGTTCTTCCACGCTGGCAAAACCAATGCGTAAGCTTTTCTATCTTACCTATTCTTCAGGGACCTTTTTGAGAAGATGGAAAACAGCATCTGTCCAGCGCGTCCCAAAAAGGCGAATCTTCCTCTGTCTCCTCCTACCGACCAATTGCACTTATATCCTTTCTTTCCAAGGTCATTGAAACGCTGATAAATCGTCAGGTTATGAAATATTTTGAATCCCGAGAACTGGTGATTTCCACTGGTGATTTGATGACATATCTAACCGAAAACTGGAACCAATCTATTCACCACGGTGGTAAAAGCAAGGTCGTTACGCATGATATTTCAAAGGCATTTGCCATAGTTTGGCATCAAGCTCTCTTATCGAAAATGCGTGCATTTGGGATCGATGATACGTTTCTTCAATGGATTAGAAATTTTCTTTCGGAACGTTCAATTCAAGTTGTTTTGGACGGTTTGAAGTCTGCTACTAACCAAATAAATGCTGGTGTCCCTCAAGGCTCCGTTTTGTCTCCGACTCTCTTTCTCATTACCTCCTATCTGTCACTTCTTATCCAATCCATTGCTTTGCTGATGACAGTACCCTTAGCTTCGCATATTCGTTCTAAGATTCACGTCCCTCATCTTCGGGCATGGAGCTAGATCGCAACGTATGTTAAACTCATTAAATTCTGACCTTGACAGCATACGTAAATGGGGTAAAACCAACAGAGTGGAATTTAATGCTTCCAAAACGCAATGCTGTCTGTTGTCATTGAAGCGATCCCCTAATTCGTTGCCATTATCCATGTATGGCACTTGCATCGCTGAAACCGAACGACTTTCCATTCTCGGTATGTGTGTTAATGACAACCTTCTTTGGAATGACCACATATTTGATGTCGCCAAGAACACTGCGAATTGTCTAGGCTTCCTAAAGCGATGCAAGAAATATTTCACCCCTTCTGATCTGGCTAGAATCTACAAGGCGTTCATTCGCCCAAAACTTGAGTACAATGCTCATATCTGGTCTGGTGCACCCATAAAATATTAGAAGCTACTTGACAGGATTCAAAAACGTGCGGTAAAACTTATTGGCGATCGAGACATCACGAAATCATTTGACTCTCTTAGTCATCGTCGTGATGTCTCCTGCCTGTCATTGTTTTATCGGTACTTCCACCACAAGTGCTCAAATGAAATAGCCAGTTTCATTCCACCCTAACAGCAATTCAACCGCATCAATTCAACCCACATCAGTTTACCCTCAGGCCTATATTCGGACGTACAGTGAAATACATGGATTCGTTTCTTAGCCGTACAACGCTAATGTGGAATGCCACGTTCTGCTTTTCCCACACATTACAGTTTACAGACATTTAAATCCAACGTGTATCGGTATCTCCTAATCCATCACTTCCCTAATGCCCGCACTGTGTTACTTCATTATAAGGGTATCCAAAATCCCTATAGTGCGCGTACATTATAAAGAAAAAAAAATCCATATAGCAAAATCTAGTAGAAAATTGACTGTTTGGTACTAGTTTGGTGAGTGTTCACAAAAACTTATTGTATTGTTCTCAACGAGACAAAATCCACGAACATTAATTTTACCTACAGCAATGTAAGTAATCTACCCAAACCAGGCGAAATACGTTAGACGCTAAATGGAAAAATGCAAATGGTTGTTAAGAAGAAACCCGAGGAGCTCCTTATCGTAATTAATAAAATAATCAAATCAAGTGCTAAAACCTGTTTGGACGTATGACATACAGCTTGGGGTTGTATCACCCAAGTTATGTTAAAATTTTACCCACTTTCCAAAATAAATTTGTAAGACAAATTGTTAATGATTCGCGGTATATCGGAAACGCTGATATTCACAGAGATCTGGATTTAGACCACGAAATACGAAATTTCGCGCGTAAACAACACGCTCTCGTTCTTGGCCATTGCAATGACGCTGTATTACAGATTTTAGATCAGAAAAATCTTGTGCATCGACTACAAGGGATAAAACCGTTTCAACTTAGCACAATAAGATGTAACCGCATGTTATTTATGAAAGCTGCTTGATAGACATTAGCCTAGTTGTAGTATGAATATTGTGTGATGGGAGCCCGCACGCGCGGCCGCCCTCATAGTATCTCATGGAAGATTTCCACCTTCACAGCGTCCCGTGAAGATATATCTGACATACCTTCCAACTGCCCACTACATAAAGTTCTTGCCTCTGACAGAACCGTCACATTAGGTAAACTCACTGATGAAAACAGCGGTCTGACACAAAATAAGAAAGAGACACTTGAGCTCTTACTTAAAACACACTTTCCTGACACCGAAATGCGTCGGTCGGCTCTCAGGAACACCACACCCTGCAGCCGACATGTAGAGCACAAACCAACCTACTTAAGCAACTTAAAAACTAAGTGGAGTTACTTTAAGGTAACGCACCGACCTGGAAAGGTATGTCTACCTATTCCAATGTTCCATCCGCAAGCCACCAGTATTCGGTGAATTGCGTGTCCGTATCTATTTGGTTCCTCCCCCCTATCGCGGTACTAAAACGAAGGAGCTCGGGAGCATTAGCAACGTCCCCGTCGTAGGTGAGCCGCTTATCAGTCGCTCTGCGGTAGCGGTGGTATAGTACCGGGATACCATGCCTCGTCTGTACCAGCCCTTTTTGATCAATATGGAGAAAAGCCTCTGGCGGGGTAGTAAGCCCCGAAGATCAGGCTATTATCGTTGACCATCACCCTCGCAACGTGCCTTCGAGTCACCTTAATGAGGAAATTGTTAATCCTTTTGAAGTGAGCCCCATCATATAATGCCGTGTTGGGATAATATTTTATGTACTCAGATTCAGGCGTTCGAAACAACCCGAGACATTCTCTCTCGAAACCCCGAATCATTTCCATATACGACGGCGCTGTATTGAACCACATTGGGCAGCCATAAGCGATAATGGGCACTATTAGGGCCGCGTAGCATATGACCTTAACCCTAGAAGCAAGTTGACTGCAATGACAGGCATCTATATGTTTATTAAAATACAGATACTGGTCGAGCCAGATGCCAAGATATCTGACCACGTTTTTCACCGCCAATGCCTGCCCATTCTGTCCAATAATGGCCATTTTTTCCAGTTTTTTCTGGTATCCCTAGTGGCATTAGCCAATGGGGTTCTAAACCGGATTGTGTCAGTCTTCTGGAAGTTGAAAATATCCCTTAATTTGCTCGAAGTCACGCTGCAGAAGGATGTTGATGACCTCGATCTTAGGACCTGATCTGTATGCGACCAAAGCATCGGCATACGCTATAGCATGAAGCGACCACAGAAAAACTATCGGTCGAAGCAACATTTTCCGAACTTATGCCTGCAGTCAGTAGTGTCTGTCTGTTTTCAGTTGTCTGGGAGATTCGGACAGTTGAAACATCATTGTGATCTTTCTTCCTGAACAGAATTCAACGTATAGCTGGAAACTGTATGAGAGGTTGTATTCGTTCCACCCCTACCTTAGCACTTAGTGTTATATTGGGTCAAACACCCATACAAACACACATTCAAATGGAGGCAAGACTGAGTATTCATCGACTGTTCCATTCGAATAACATTAACCCCTACTCCTACCGTGGAGTTCATCTTTCTTTGCCAGACTCTACGGAGCCGGAAAGCTCACTCAGCATGCTTCTTGACGAAATGTTACCGAATTACGCCTTCCATAAAAACTTCTCTAACGTCGTCCCGCCAAGGGAGGACTGGGAAAAATATAAACCTAAGCCATCAAAACATGATCTCGTCTGGTATACATACGGATCCATGATGGAGTCAGGGACTGGATCTGGAATCCATGGAGAGTCGCGTCGAGCGAACTTTTTAGTCAGCCTAGGCAAGAACTCATCCATATTCCAAGCAGAAGTCTTTGCTTGTTCTGGAAACCTTCATGGCCATCTATGAACTTGCTACGAAGAACTTAGTCTTTCTTCACTGCATCCCAGCCCACAGGGGTTTTGCTGGCAACGAAGCTGGCGCAACAATACCACTTGTCGGCCCTGAACCATTCTGTGGTGTCAGCAAAAATCACTTCAGGAACTTTGTTAAAAGCTTATCCCTGATCGAATCCAATCGAATCCGAATAACTGTACCAAAAATTTCTTGCCCAAATTCCACCCCAGGAAATCCAAATTCCTAACTAACTTGAACAGGAATAGTCTAAAAATCCTGCCAGGAATATTCAGTGGTCACTGTCTCCTGAAAAACACCTTCACCGCATTGGCCTCTCACCGGACCCTACATGTAGACTCTGTTCGAGGGAGTGATTTTCGTCTCAGGAAGGACATCCGGTGAGGAAATCATATCACCAAATTACCTTGCTACCCTGCATCCAGAGAAGATTCTCGTCTTCCTGACCTCCTCCGGAGTCAAACATTTGCTCTAGACCCCATCCAGGGAAGGCACAATAAGCTCAATTAGGAACCGCAGTGCCAGAGCCCCATGTAGGCTCTCCCGACTTGGCATCTATCTATCTACCCTCGGGGAAAAAAATAATTTTTCGTTAAGAAAAGCTTGACGTTGGAGTAGTACAGCAGTAGGAATTTAGGAATTCAGCCATCTTTTCATTAGAAAAATCATTTACGGTTTTTTAATTGCACTAATAAAAGGTTTCGCCCATTGTTCATTGCCCTATTGAAAAATGCTTCAAAGCTCTCAACTGATTTTATTCCCTACTTATTTAATTTTTGTCAATTACGCTTTTAAACGCATATTTTGGGTTGCCCCAATAATGATGAATTTATAACTGGTTAGTCACGCAAAAATGTGTACCAGACACAATTAAAACCAACGTTTTATGTCGATTAACGTTAATAATTAAAAATAATAAATACTTCACATTAAAACAAAATGAAACACACATTTTATTTTTCAACTTTAACCGCAACCATAAAAAAATGTCCTTGACTTTTTAAATTACTATAATCATGAGTGCCGTTGGTTAAGTATCTATTTGTTCATGATTAAATATTTAAGGAGAAAGTTATTGTTATCGTGCCAAAATTTACAATCTAAACTGAGATATTACGAGTAGAGAGAAGATAGAAAAAGGTTTTTTCGCATCTTATTAAATGTGAAAGCAATTTTAGATGCCGCTTACAAGAATGCAACTTCTTTATAAACTAATAGCTTCGCTTGCAAGATCTGGGTTCTCGTTCCTTCTTTTCATCCAGAAAACGTCACACGTCAAGCACATGTGATTGAAACCGCATTTTCTGCATTCCCTCCGCGGAAAGCTCAATGAGTTTTTTCTTCACTGTGTGTATAAAGAAAAGGATTTAATATCCACCTCCGCACTTTGGCGAATTCCGAATATAGGTAAGCATCAACACTCAATGTTAGATCAGCTAAAACTTCTTGAACAAGCTTTTGAACGGAAGGAAACAATTTAACTTTGGAAAGAAATAATCCATGACGCAATTATGCGTTTAATCTACTGATCTTTTCTTTGTCTGTTATTTTCCTCTATCTTCCTTGGAGACTATTATTTAAAATATCTTATTCATATTAGGCTATAAATAATTTGCTGCAAGAGTTTGACGGAGAAGAATATAGCAATGCCATCTATAGTATTAAAAGTAGTAACACAAGGTGGCGCAAAATTAGTGATGGAAATTATTGCACCTTTACAATTTGTTCTATTAAGTGGAAAACATGATATCCGTCAAGTGGCTGCCGCCAGTGTTGATACACATTTGTGCCTGTTTTATCGCATTTTCCATGACTGTCAGCAAGATTTCTGGTAATAACTGTTCGCATTCTGTCTTGCAATACTCCCGCGTGAACGCTGTACCACACACTGTCTTTGAGTGGATATAATGGCTCTTCCTGCATCATACGCGGTTAAGTAGAAATGCGTTCATGATGAGATTGAGAACGCCTTGACAGAAATTCACACGCGACTGACAGTCAGAAGGCATTGTCTGTTTGTTACTGCAGCTGCTTAGTTCACAAATTTCAAATATGATTGACGCACGTACGACTGCAAAAAATAAACATTTTCCGATAGCCACCACCGCCACCTTGTATGTATTTAGATACCTCATTTTCACTTTAATGTTTTCGTCATAACTTCAGAAGTATTGATCTACTTGTAAAGAATAACTACTTGTAACTACTTTACTGAAACACCCCTAAGTGCAGATGCTCTTATAATTAGAGATAATAAATACTTAAACTTATTTGGCACTACAGTATTGTCCGTCACTGAACATGTTACAAAATTGTTGTGAATTAGTTTTTTGTTTTGGTTTTTTTTTAAATTTGCGGCCATTTTTCATTATGAAGTTTCACTCCAAACTAAAAATTCAAAATGGCTCCAAACCAAATAAGCAAAATGGCCAATTCACAACAATTTTATTGTTGCTATTTTCCACACACGTACATTTTTGAGGCCATTTTTCATGTAGCCTAGGTTACAATTTGGCAATTGTTTGGCTTTGAATTTGAGTGAACATACATACTATAGGTATCGATATACATATGTGTATATTTTTGATTCAAAAAAAGTTTTATATTTAGCTATACTCTGTGCAACATAAATTGGCAGTACATGGAAGATAGGGATGTTTGCCTTTCATTCGCACTCTTTTGGTGCTATTCTATTCCGTAAGGTGCTATTCTAACAAAAGCTCTTACAGGGTTTCCGTACTAAGGATTTTAAATCTGCAAAAACCTGAAAGCATATTATGTTGGGTTACCATGCCTTTATTTGATTGAAATTTTCATTTTAATTGTTTTATTTATATTATAAATATTATATCTTTATGTTCTGATGCTAGTTCTTTCCAAAAGAATACTCTTTCGCTGACGATGGGCAAATTTAAAACCCAGTTTTTTTGTTTAAGCCGTATGCAGAGAAGACCTGCTAATTTTAGTGATGTTTGCATTGCGTCCTACCTCATGCAGTATTTTATGCAGCGTCGTAAGTTCGTTATTTGGAAAAAACTGATGCACACTTATGCCTGATGGCACACTTATCGAAATCATCTACTTTACTTTTGAGACCAGTTTGGTTTTTCTTCTTTGGTGGAGAGTTATGGCCTTTGGTACTGTTTTCGTTGGGAACTCTGTAAACTGTTCGTTTACCCACAGAAAAAATATCAGCTACTTGCTTTACAGCTTCTGTTTTATTTTTCAGATTTTCATGAATTTTTTTGTCGCGTCAACAATTTCATTTTTTTTCCAGCACTTAAGTCCTTGGATGATTTTGAATCCATTTCTTTTAGCTAAGATTAAGATTAGATAATACATGAAAAAAGATTACAATTTTGTAACTGCATTTTTAAGTATTTTCCACACATTAAAAGAAATGCAAAAGATCAAAACAAGATCGCCAACACTTACCATTAAGAACTTGTTTTTAAAGCTCTAAAACCAAAAGCTCTTCAACAGAAAGCCAAAGAAAAAAAGCCGAACGAGTTACCAAATGGACATTGGTAACTCTGAATTCACATCTATTAAATGAATTAAATAGGCGTGAATAGCAGCTTCAGCCACAGGCCACACACATCAGTGCACACTAGGATCACAGATGAGGAATTAACCAGATAGTCAACTCTGCAATCCCCTATCACTTTCAACCCGCAAAAAATATTTAATAACGGCTGCAAAATCCTCTCTCAATTTTCCCATCTGTGAGAACGTGTGAGCCAGAGACATGAAGTTAGATCTAATTTACTAGATTACCCGCCAAAAATAATTGTGGGGAGTTTTGCAACATATCCAAATCGCAACAACAAAACAGCTGGTCACGGCGGATGGGTTGGGAAATAGGAAATGCTGCGAAGTGTTAAGTTTATATAATTCAACTTTTATAGCTATTTTAATGTAAACGTTTATAAAGAAACAAAAAATTAGTTACTCAATTATGTTGTTACAATTTTATTGGAATATTTTTTGCGGTTATAAGAAATAGTTCTCTATTTTTTTATCTGCCTTAAAATAAAAATTCTTGGGTTGTTATACTTTTTCCATTTTGGTTAATAAAATGAAATAAAATGTATATTTCATTGTATTATTGCATAAATATTAGTAAATTAGTAACGTTTGGATGTAAAATATTTGTAGTAAATAGTTTGCAATGGTTTTTTTATTATTTATTTATTTATTTATTTATTATTTGATTGTTTTTATTCAACATATGCAAGTTTAATGAATATATGTACATATTCGGGTTCCGTGCATCCGAGCATAAAGTGGACAAGAAGTATTTTTATTCCTCTTTTAATTATTTTGTGTTGCAAACTTTGTGTTTAGTCAATCAATTTTTTTAGCTGTTTCGGAAATTTTTTATATAAGTTAATATGCTTTATTTTAAAATTCATAGTAGGTGATAGACAGAAGAAGGAGGACAGAAGGTAGCTGGAATGCACTGAATATATATATATTTGGTGCATTTTTCTATCGAAAATGCTTGGTAGTTGAGTACAACTCATATTGATATTGAATTAATTAGGCACTCTTTTTAACAGACGACTTTATTTGTGAAGCTATAATGTTTTGTAATTTAAAAAAAAAATGTTTATGAAAATAAACAAAACAATTTACTACTACTACTACTAGTAAGTGATTGTAAATGTTAATAAAAAAGTGTATTCACGTACCAAAAATTATATTTTTAAGGAATTGAATCACATTATATTCAAAGGCGTTTTAAACCAGTCCCCAATTGTGTAATGCAAAGTTTCCACTGAGCACTAAACCGAGATTAAGGTTAATCTGCCTTTAATCCACTTTAAATCTCAAGATTAATCATACAAATTTCAATCTGCTAAACACAAGATTGAAAATAAATCTCAGTAATCAATATTTTGTGCTTAATCTCGGTTTATTTTATGGTGGAAACGTAGCATTAAAGTACTTAAATGCTTCAATATGACCATCCATACCAAAATCCGTGTTTGTAAAGTTATACTTAAATTTATTGTAAGACGCAAATGTATGATGAACTTACTTATTATATATTAGTCACGTTAATCAATATTATTCTGATTATTTTTCAATAAAAATTAGAATAAATTGGTTGAAACATGCTTTATTCTCAGTATTATAATATTTTATTGTTATTAGTTGTGCGGTAAGTATGTTTTTATCAATCCATATTCACCGCATATTGTCCATGTTTATTTTACACACCCAAATTGTGAGGTGTAATCTGCTGAAATTCATCAACTGTTCCCAACTTCTTGCTATAAAAAATGACATTTCATGGCTGCGGCCATTAGCCCCATATAATTCTATTCATGTGTGAGTGATTCCCATTTGTTTTGCACGTAAAAGCCCATAGAAGTGCAAATTATGTGGGGCTTATCAGTTCGACTTAGCTTGTCGGCAAGGTGAGAGATTCGCTCTCGAGTTGACTACCTGGTTAATTCCTCATCTGTGACTCACAGATGCAATTGGGAATTCACTAGAGAGTAAACACTTTATGATGGGTTTCTTTCAATTTAGTATGGTAGAAAAATATGGCACTGATTTTTAAAAAGCTTCCCCATAAGACGCGTACTGGCCAATCTATGTTGGACAGAGTATAATTGCATAGGCGTAGTAGACAGATTGGATTGTGTTGATTCAATTTCAATATATTTTCCTGAAAATGGTTTATAATTTGAATAATCTGAAAAAAAAACAGATTTTTTTGTGTGATGTGAAGCGGAAAGAAGCAGTGGAAGGAGGAGTTTAGAAGACAAGACGGAAATGCGTTTTCAACATATCTTTCTCTTAATTTTAATATAAGCTTTGTTGTTTTTTTTTCTCTATTTTTGGGTAAACAGTGTCTAAGATATCTCTATGACGCACCGTCACTGCATACTATAGGTATGGATATATATGTATGTAATTTTCGATTCAAAAAAGAATCTTATACTTAGCTAGTTAGTTCCACATGCCTCTTTCGTGCACTTTATTTATTATGACTGGCTGACGAACTTCACTCCGCCCAAATTCGTTAATATAATGAAAATGCTTCATGCAGTTCGGTCAATTGAAATTCTCGTTCAAAATTTCTATTAAATATAAATAACTGAAGTAGAACAATGTCGATTTGTTTCAATAAAGTAACAACGAATTGACGGCCAATTTTCCGCTTTTTCACTGAAGTGCTTTATGGTACACAATATTTTTCATTTTATTTTTGGGCGCGTACACTACACGTACAAAGCGAAAGCCGACACGTGAGTACGACACATCCAATTGACCATGTGAGAAACATGGCAATTCAACTGATTGTCATCCAATGATTATCCTTGCGACTCATTAATTGTCATAGCGAATGCGAGACGTACAGGAAATTGAAGACACTTAAATATGAATTTTCCCCTGAAAATTGACGCTTCAATGATATTGAATTTGAGACCCTTCACAATCAATGGCGTTCCGTTACAAAATGTCGGTGCATTGAGGTTGCACAACAAAAGGAAAAATTGGAACACTAAACAATTTTCAGATAAATGGATAATGGATACCTATACAGCTAATGAAGTTTGTAATGTATTTAATACCCTTTTTTCTATAAACGAAACTTAATAAATGCCAAAGTTAATACTTTTAATTTAACAATATTACCCCTTCATATGGAAGTTTCATTTTCACATACATTACCTAGAATCCGCAGTGGAAAAAAAACTGAAAGTGCCAATCTGGAATGTGTACCTACTTTTTGCAGCATAAAACGAAACGAACTACGCGTGACATGAAACTTTTTCATCAACTTTGTTTACGTGGAAATTATGAGATTTCTGGATAGTGGATTGTATTTTGTATTTTGTATTTTTTAACTTTTACATATATACATTTTAGTTTGAACTAGATTCAAAGTTATTCATTGTTATGCTTTTGAAATGTGTGTGTGTGTTTTTTTTTTTTTGCTGTGACAATAAATCCGAAATTCGTGCTCCAAAGTTTATTTCAAAATGAAGTGTGTTAGTTACACTTGAAATATTCTGATTATGTGTGTGCATTTTTTTTTTTGTACTAATAAAAAGTTTATATCACACGAAAATCTAAATTATATAAAAAATCTGCCGTCCGTGTGCATAACCGTGAACGATGGATTTGTATTGGCCCAGGATAGAACACTATAGAGCAAAACCAAAAAAAAGAAAAGATCAGAAAAAAATTAAAATTAAGAATATGTACAAGGTGGCGCAAAAGTAATCCTCCTATCAGAAAATGCTATAAATTTTGCGATTGGCCCCTAATGTCAGTTCTGTTTTGACCACAGATGAGTAATTATACAGATAGTCGACTGAGAGGATTTTTGGCTCTCTCGCCTATCGTTTTTTATTTGCTTCAAAAAGGCACAGTACTGTGTTCGTATATGTTTTTACATGCAAATCAAATTGAGCCAGCTCACGCACACAATAGCAGTTCTGCGCCTAAGAATCCATTTTGGAAAAGATCTCATGTTGACATATTAAAAGTCAAAACTGGGCTGTGTCCGATAACATCGTAATAACATGCGACGATTTATAATAAATTTGCAACAGAATAACATTTTGGTGAATGTTTTTAATTATTATGTAAACTAAAATAAAAGTTTTACCAAACAAGCATATTTTTGGGTAAACATTTTTAAGCAGTTTCGTAAATATTTTGGCAGTTGTGCAAGTTAAACATAAAATAAGGGTTATCATAATTTGTTTGCCAGTCATTAATAATAAAATAATTTTGGTGGTTGACTTATCGAATGTCGAGTGAAATAATTAAAATCAAATAATTTTTAAACGAATGGTTTAATAAATATTTCAGCAGTGAATTAATATAAAGCTCAATGAATGAAATTAATAAGTAACGCCTGATTAGTTAACTGACCATTTCAATAATTTAACATGGTATAACATAAATTCACTGCTATTTTATTCACTGCTATTTACTATTCCAATTCAAAGATAAGAAAGTTATTAAATTTGTTAAACATGATGAAATAAATTTAATAACGTTGTTATCTTGGAATTGGAATACTCAAGTCTACATTTTGTGTTTTAAAATGCATTTAAAGTTATTTTGTCGCATATGTCTCATACGAACGTTCCGAATATATTTATAAATATATTAAACTTTCATATGTTCAATAAAAAACATTACTATTAACTATAAATATTTTACGACCATACATTCCTAATTTAGTAATTTTCATGCAATAATAATATAATATATACATTTTATCTCACTCTAATAACCTAAATGGAAAAAATATAACAACCCAAGTATGTTTATTTTAAGGCAGATAAAAAATTGAGAGCTATTTCTTATAAACACAAAAATTATTCGAATTTATTATACAACTTCATTATTTATTATATACCTAACTATTTTTTTTTTATAAACATTAAAATATCAATTAAGCTTGAACTACTTAACGCAATACTTCGCAGCACTTCACCAACACATCCGCTATAATCAGCTGTTTTTTGTTGCCATTTGTAATTCTTGCAAAACAGCCCGCGCTAATGACATATTTTTGACACATCAACCCCTCCATACTTTATTTGGTTGGCTCACACGTATTCACAGATAGAACATTTGAGAGAGGATTTTTTCTCCATTTTTAAAAATTTTTTGCGGGTTCAAAGGGACAGACGTATGCTGAGTCGACTATCTGTATAATTATTCATCTGTGGTTTTGACATTTGTGTAGTAAGCACATGCGAAATACGCGTTAATAAACAATGTTACGCTACACTGCTCCAGAACGCCGAATATTGGTGACTATTTATTTGAGCAATAATCGGTCGGTGACTTGGGCACAACCTGAATTTCGTCGCAGATTTCCTAGCCGTCCAACGCCTACTGGTGAAACACTCCGACGTTTAGCCGCTCGCCTCGAAGACACTGGCACAACACGAGATGCTGCCAGGTGTGGCAGACCCCGGAGTAGCCGTTCTGCAGAGAATATTACTGCTGTAGCCGAAGATGTCATGGAAGCGCCGTCGACATCGACCAGACGACGTGCCACGCAAATGGGTATCAGTCGACGGTCTTTTGACAGCGAATTTTGGTACAAGATTTGAAGATGTTTCCGTAAAACGTCCAGACGGTGCATCAGCTGTTAGCTGCTGACCGCCAATCGCGTCTAACATACGCTCAAGCCATCCTTAATCACCACCAAGAGGAAGATGATTTTTCACCAAAAATAATCATGAGTGATGAGGCCCATTTCCATCTTAGCGGGTACGTAAATAAGCAAAATTTACGCTTCTGGGGCACTCAAAATCCGCGTGTAACCCACGAAGAGCCATTACACCCGCTCAAAATCACTGTATGGTGTGCTGTTTTCGCTGGAGGAGTCATCGGACCTTTTTTCTTCGAAGACGTCGCGGGCCAAACGGTTACTGTGAATGGTGAGCGCTACAGAGCAATGATCAACGAGTTCTTTTTGCCGCAACTTGATGAATTGGGATTGGAAAACATGTGGTTCCAACAGGACGGTGCAACAGCACACACTGCACATGCCGCAACCGATATGCTGAAGGATGCATTTCACGGGCGCCTAATCTCCGGTTTTGGCGATTTGCACTGGCCAGCAAGATCGCCTGATTTGACCGCTCCAGACTTCTTTTTGTGGGGCTTTTTGAAGTCGCGGGTTTATGTCAACAAGCCTCAGACTCTTGCAGCTCTTAAAGACAATATCCGTCAAGAATGTGAGGACCTTACGCCGGAAGTTTTGGCCAAAGTGATGGAAAATGCCATAAAAAGGGCTCAAATGACAATCAACTGTGGCGGCGGCCATTTACATGACATCATATTCTCGACTTGATGTAAAAAAAATTAAAAGACCAAATAAAAATAATCCACAAAGAGAATCAAAGTTTTTCATTTTTTTTTTTAAATTACAGCCAAAAAACATCGCAAGGTTATTTGTGCGCCACCTTGTACATCTGCACTTGCCAATGCGGTGCGATTTTCGCATTTTAAAAAAAAAAAGGTTATTCCTTTTTTTCACAATTTTCATTGTGAAGGATTGATGTATTGATAATTGATAAGTTTGTAACAACGTCGCCATAAATCAAGAAAGAGAAAAAAAAATCAAACCCAAAATTATTGCCAGCGAAGTGCGCAATACCATTGTATAGGGTCCGCCATTTAATTTTTTTTTTTCAACTAGTGCTTATTTCGCGAATGGTAACACTTAGCTCATGTTTGATTTGACAGATAATTAGTTTTATCCTTTATAGCGACATAGAGAAGATGCCGATTTTGCCAAAAAAATCATCTTTTCAGATGAAGCTCATTTTGATCTTGGCGGGTATGTAAACATGCAAAATTGTCGCATTTGGGGCACAGAAAACCCGCACGCCTACATTGAAAAGCCGATATACCCAAAACGAGTCACTGTTTGGAGCGGATTTTGGTCCAGAGGCATAACTGGGCCATTTTTCTTTGAAAATGGGCAAGGCGTGGCCATTACAGTCAATGGCGATCGTTATCGTGCCATGTTGAACGAATTTTTGTTCACAAAAATTGAAGAGGAGGATATTGGCAACATTTGGTCTCAACAGGACGGCGCTACGTGCCACACAGCCGAAGTTACACTCGATGTATTGCGCCCTGTTTTTGAAGATCGCTTTATCAGCCGCAGAGCTGATGTCATTTGGCCACCGCGGAGCTGCGATTTGACACCGTTGGGCTATTATTTGTGGGGTGCCGTAAAAGATAAGTGTTACGCCAACATGCCAGAGACAATTGACGCTTTAAAGGACAATATTCGTGAAGCCATTGGTGAAATACAGCTACACACAATCGATAATGTGCTTAAAAATTGGACCGATCGTGTAGGCTACTGCATGGCCAGCCGAGGTAGCCATTTGAATGAAATTATTTTCCATTATTAACCGGAAAAATTGTACTTTCAAATAAAAAAAGAAATTTGAGATTTAGTAGATTTTTTTTAATGCATTTTCAAAAAAAAAAGTTATTTGGCGGACCCAAATAACCCAACAGAGACTTGCCGAGAAACTCTGTGGTGCCGATATATCGCTACATCACACAGGTACTTATTTATTTTTTTTACTTAATTTTAAGTAATACCTCCCAAACCCATTTTCATACAGGCGGCCTGAGATATCGAACCCAATCCCACCGCGTGGCGGATAAACCCACAGAAAAGGGAACGATATCTGCAGTGCACCTGGCATTGAGTGGGGGCAGTCATCTGTGCACACCCTTAATCCCACCAGGATTAAAGACCCATAAAACGAAAAACTACGCTTGAATCCGTAATTACACGTGCAACAGATTTTGTTGCAACAGTACACGAGACGCAAGCATCTCATAGAAGCGTCATCAAAAAAAAAAACCAGCAGTATACCACCATACGAGCGTCACCACCAATTTATCGCACCAACCAGACACAGCAGATACAACAGAATCCAGCATACAGCCAACACCATTCAGCACCGCTATAGAAGGCGAGACATATCGGACACATTTTGAAAGCAGCAATACACCAGTAAGTGTGACTCCAACAATCAGCACAGACAGCAGCAGCGTCTACCGTTCTAGTTAGGTCGAACAACTGATCTCCCTATATGAGCTGCTTCGACTTATTTGAAGCCCAGATATGCGGACGATATAGACAAAATCGGACGCTCCCAGCGTGCCATGGTGGAGGCATTCACGCCTATTGGCGATAAGCAGGAAAGGAATACTAATACTGGGCTCCTTCGATAGGAAAATTCTTCGACGGATATTTTGTCCTGTGTGCGCGGAGGGCGAATGGAGGAGAAGATATAACCGCGAACTCTATGAAGGAAGAGCGAACCTCCGTTTTAAAGACCAATCCATCACTGATGCCGAGCGCTTGAACTGGAAGCAGCATGTCCGGGATCGCAGAGGATGGAAGGCAGCCGAATCTCAGGCGGAGACCCTTCAAGTGTCGGGAGCCGGATAAGTAAAAAAGTAAGTATCATAAAAAACACAGCCCGAAACACAATCATCGAAAATTAATTAATTCTGAAATGTTAACACATTGACTGCCATGGCTATAAAATATGATAGCCAGGTATAGTTTCACTTCTGGCTCTGACATTCAAATATGCACGCCAGTACGAACAAATCCAATATAACTTGAATTCCTTGCCACCATACGATGAGATAGATGTTTTTGGTTTGAGGAAATCGTATAAACTTAATGTTTTATGACCACTTTTGTAGGAAAAAAATAAATATAGTTATAATGTTGTAAAAAAAATTTATTATATTATAAGATAGTATGTAATTCATTTTGTAAACCTTAATTTAAAAAAAATAATAATAATAATTCACAAGTATAAGTAAGCTTATTAGTGTTGTGAGTTAAAGCATTCCCTACACATTTGAGGCTTATCGGGACAACTATCGCAGAAGGTGAAAACTTGCTTAGCTTCTTTGCGGGCTGCTTCACGTCCTTTATTTTTGGTTACCCTAGTGTAGCAGATGGTGCATTTTCTTCTTAGTTTTTTCCCATCAGTGGACGTTCGATCCAAGAGGTGATGGGTTTTCGTGCGTGTTTCTGCTACACGAAACGGTTCTTTATGTATATCCAGAAGATCAGCAACTAACATTTCCCTGAATTTGCGGATCTGAATTTTTTGTTTTTTTACATGTTTGTATATAACCCATACGTTAACAACTCCAACTCCTAATAAGAGCTCGACGCCAAGTTTCCGATACTACGTTATTCCTTTTGTTAGGGTAGTGGCATATGAACCCATCTGATCCATAGATAGATCTATTCCAGATTTTCCGTTGTTGTACGCAAGTATAGCAGCTGGTTTGAACGTAGCTCCTCGTCGTTTTGGCATTGAGACTAAAGGTGGATTTGTACTGGTAGATGGTTGATTGGCTGATGAAGTATTTGTTGATGGATAATTTCGCCCTGTAACGGGTTTCAGTTCAGGAGCATGTTTGGTGGATAGCATTCGCACGTCGCGAGTGTCCTTCCATTTTAAGATTACAATGCCATCCTCATCTTCCCGAGACACCACAATTTAGCAAGTAGAACGTCTTTGGGTATATTTTTTTTGTTTGCCCTCAAAGTGCCAACGACATGGGTCTGTTTTTGCAACAATTCCTGGGCCAATTTTCTACGTATAAGCCGCGTTCAGAAGTTCTTTAGACAGTTCCATGCAAACATTTTTGGCAAGTCCAACCTCGCGTTCACCTGTAGCTGACTTTCCAGCATATATTTGTAGAGCCCATGTATACCCATCTATTGAGCATAGTTTGAAAAGCTTAACTCCATAGCGATGTGTCTTGTTAGGGATGTATTGCCTGAAAATAAGCCGACCTCTCCATGGCACGAGCGTTTCGTCGATGACAAAGTCTTCTCCCGGGAAAAAAAAAATCTTTAAATTTCTTTTGCAAGATCTCAATTAGTCCACTTAGTTTTCTCAATCGGTTAGTTGGGTCAGCTGTCTCGTTGTTACTAAAGTGCAGCATAGACAGCAATGACTGGAATCTAATTCGAGGCATAACCGATCGGGGGATTTTTAAATCATAAATGCCATTCGTTTCCCAATAGTTCCATCGTTTCATTCGTCTGTATTTTGATCTGTGGTTAGCTGTAGTATACTGTTGTGCGTATCGATTGGTTTCAGTTGATATTATATTGAAAACCTCTTGGTCAACAATTTTAGTATAAATCTGAAGAGGCGTCATATCAGGTGAAATTTCTACCTGCAAACCATGCTTACCGACAAATTCAAAGTGTTTGTGTCTTCCCCTGTATTCTGTCCACTTAGGTGTTCCCTCGGGAATATCTTCTATATTTTCCTCCTCAGTATCAAGAAGTATTGCATTTAGGTCCTCGTGTTCTTCCGCCATTGCCATAGCTTCAATGACGTCCGACACGTTGTCCGCCTCAGACTCATCAACATCATCGTCATAACCCAAATCTTCAGGATACCATGCTGGGTCAGCTTCAGAGTCATCCGAGCCAAAATCAGATTAGCTTTCCGAAGCGCTATCCGTCATTGCTTCAATTTCTTCAACTGTAAGTCTCCTTTTACTGATTATTATTATACTACTGCTAAATACCTGAAGTTAACAAAAAATATAAAGAAGCAAATAAAACAAAATGATTTTGTAGTAGCTAATACCTTTACTGAACTGTTTAAAACTCAAAACAATGTATAATATAGGTAAGCATAGAAATTACGCATGTATTTCAAACCTGAAAAGTAAAACAAATCAACTCAAAAAATCTGGCTATCAGTTATGATAGCCATGGCGCCTAATCAACAAATTTGCATTAACATTTGTTGCGGTGCCATGGCAATCATATTTGATAGCCAGTACTAAATTCGTCCTGGACTTCCAGGATGAACTGAAAACAAATAATATAACGTACGTTCACTGTTTTATATGTCAAAAAATGGAAATAACATAAAAATTTGGGTTAGCGCACCATGCAATTTTACCAGATTTGATTTGGCAGTCAATGTGTTAAGCAAGAAAGTTTTATATCCATTCAATTTAGCGGGATATAGGACTTTTTAGCTTAACAAACATGAGATTTCCGGATATATGTCTATTTTCTTTTTTGATTTTGAGACACTTCCAGACACAACTTTGAATTTCAATACAGAAAAGCAGAGTATTGGTGCACGATTACATATATTCTGTTAACTCAAAACATGACTTTTTTGCCTAACATGGCAGTATACGCTCTCAGTTTTTTCGAAATTTTACATTTCAAGTGCTACGAACTGTTTTCTAATTTCTCAAACCTCAATTTAATTATTCTAACACATCACGAACGCACCACAGCCCTCTTTTGTTTTACACTAACGATGACAAATCACAAGGATTTCCACTTTCATTGACATCGTTCTGCAATCAATGTTCAGAGATACACTTCAGATCAGCACATTTTGTTTGCAAAGTTATTCCAACACCTGCTGGATAGGTAGATACAATTCAAAAATGCATATATGCGCATATGTGCGAGAGGTACCTCTACTATCTACCAGATAGTACTATAATATACATATTCCCTTTATCTTATGATAAAGCAAGAAATTTCATCCCATTAGCAGCAATGCAACAAACATACATAGTTTTCTATTGCTTTTTCTATCTTGAAGAGCATCTAGAACAAGTGGGATAGGAAGAGAACAAGAATAGAATGAACAAAAAAAAAAGAATTCAAATTTATAGAAAACACCGGGCCGGGATTCGTTTGGAAGATTATCCTTCAATTATCTTGAAAGCTTTTCCTGTGGAAGGCAAACTTGCAACTGTTTTTGTGGTTTTCATTGTTTCTCCTTCAGTGCTGTGCAGTAAAAATTTTCTAGAAATTTTCTTAAACTGATGCGGATGCAAAAACGTATGTAGTACGCTTCCCTATCACCAACCCGTCCTACTACCATTTACAATATCCTTTTCGTACCTTTGCAACTTTCTACTTTAGCATAGTCGTTCTTCTCATCCTCTCACTCCCATTCCCCCTCATTTTTTTTTTCTTGTTGCGCTTCGTGCTTTGTTCAAGATGTATCTTTAAACAAAATACATTGTAATTGCAATTTCATCGACAAGTAGTTTGCATTCTGTAGCAGATTAATTGCACAGAATTCGAGACGCAACACAAAATATAAACAGCAAGAAATGTAATTAATTAGTGAAAATTGAAATAGAACTATCATTTAAGGGTAGTTGCTCTTGTTGTTGGTAGAAGACATTTTGTACACTGTCCTCCAACAAAAGGCAATTTATTTTATCGTAAGATTACGAAAGATTGTATTGGTTTCGAGAAAGCAACTACCTATGAATTGGAGATTTTTGTCGTTGGTTTTTTGTTAGTTTCAAAGATTATCGGTTTGCTTCTAGGCCAATTAAAGGCAAACCACTTTAATTTGAATACGATTTTAATTGGTGTATTGTTTGGGACGATTTTTGTTGTTGTACACAGTGAAAGAATTATTTCATATCCTTGCTTTGGGGCCTTGGGTTGATCGGCTTTTAGACGAGTGATGCCATCGTGCTTGCGGATGCTTCCTAGTAAACGGTATCTCTAGAGCCTGAATCCTGTCCTGAAAACTGTCCTTAAAAATGCCTTTCGACATCTAATCTTAGATAGATATTAAAGCCATTGGAAATGGCACGGGCACCTCGGGCACGCTTGCAGAAGTCCAGACGCTGAACCCAATTTTCGACGGGTTTCAAGCATAAATCGGCCGATACTGCTGCAATTTCACGTTCGATATTTGTACGAAGTTCATCAATCGTCGCTGGCTTGTTGGCATAGACAATTGACTTGACGTAGCCCCACTGGAAATAGTCTAACGGCGTCAAATCGCACGACCGAGGCGGCCAAGCGACTTGACCATTTCGTGAGATAACACGTTCTCCAAACTTGGTTTCCAATAAATTCATTGTGACATTCGCTGTGTGGCTTGTGGCACCGTCCTGTTGGAACCACATGTCCTCCAAGTCCATATCATCCAATTGGGGCCAAAAATATTCGGTTCCCATTCACAGTAACGTGCCGGTCTTGATCATCACGGAAGAAGTACGGCCCAATGACGCCGCCGGCCCATAAACCACACCAAACCGTAATTTTTTCGGGATGCAATGATGACTCATGGAGTACGTGTGGATTGCTGCCTGACCAATACCGCATATTTTGTTTATTGACGAAGCCTATCAGCCAGAAATGAGCCTCATCGCTGAAGATGAATTTTTCGATGAAAATCCGAATCATTTTCAAGCTGTTGCTCAGCCCAATTCACGACCATACGACGCTTCTGGTGGTCAAGCGGCTTCAGTTCTTGCGTCAATTTAATTCTTCTAATCTAAACCAACGCTTGAGAACGACGTGTGAGAGACACATTTGGGCTTTCTTCAACTTAAGCCTCAGCGGCAGCAATATTCTCGACACTACGGGCCCTTCTTTGTCTCACTGGCACGGAAACACTTTGTACTGTGCCTGTGGATTCAAATGTTTCCACTAGACGCTCAATTGTTGATCTGCTAGGACGTTGCGCTCTTAACGTTAAGGCCACTGACTTCGAATTTCGGTGGTAAATTTTAATACTTTCGACTCGTTGTTGGCTGGTATATCTTTCCATCATGACATGGCAAACCTTACTGAAGAGAAATGTCAAAAGAGCGGCAAGAAATATGGCGTCGTTTGCTGTCCCTATCGCTCTACTTTTGTAGCGTCCCTGTTGAAAAACCCTGTTCTAACCTCGGTCCCTGGGCATACGGGCAGTAGAGTTAATGAAAGAGTTGATGCTCATCAGCTTTTGCTAGCCCACAACGATTCATTTGGGTTATTGGCTGATTATATGTTAACATTTTTTTTTTTGTAAAGGCAATTTTTTATGAAATGGAGTGCAGGGAACTGTTGTTTTTATTGAGAAGCATACAAGTGTTTGTATTAATGATTTTGATTCGCTCCGAAAGAAAACATTGCAACATTATGTCTTTTTCTTGTTTCTTTCAAAATTCATTATTAAATTAGCTGTAAGCAATAAAACTGTTTTAAGTTCTATATAACATAATTCCTTTTATTGTGTTTTTCAATATTGAGTTTTATGTTCAATTTCAAAAATTTTTAGGCCAGCAGTTAACAAAAGGAGATCAAAATTCATGATAGGGCTAAACCGCAAGGATATCCGAGTATTAAAGGGAGTTCTCACGGGTCACTGCCCTGTTTGTCACCATGCGGAACGGCTGGGCATACAGCACAACGACTACAACAGAAGCTGCCGGGACGTTGAATAAATTGATTATGTTCATCATCTGTTATGCGAATGCCCGGCCCTAAATAGTATAAGGTTTAGGACTCTCGGCAGATACTTCTATGATGAGCCGGAGACTGTAAGCAAAGTCGAGCTAAGAGACTTTCTTAGATTTTCATACAAAATCAGTTCTAAGAGAGCGACATTTTGAGCCTCTAACCGTGGCTTCTTTTTGTATATTTTCGGTTGTTTTTTATTCAAGGAAGGTACGCAAATGAACACAATAGACCAAATTGTCTGGTCTAATTAAGCCGTGTCTACCGTCACCCACGGTTTTTTTTTATATTTTGCGCTCCTTAAAAAATGTTGACCTTGAATCTCAAAATGGTTGAGTGTACAATTTTGTTTCACCTTTTTAATCCCGATGCACATGTGCGTAATCGCAGCGTTAGAGATACCTACGTGTGCAAAGAAACAACAAAGTTTCTTGGACGTAAAAGCGGTGCCGTAATTCCTCTTACTTGTAAAGGGTATATACATTCACTTATGCATTAAGGATTCTCGTTTACTAACGAGAAAATTATTGGGCTCGTGCGAAAATTTCGAACTAAAACTGAGGGATGATATTACGACTATAGGAATTTCAAAAAAGTGAGTCCGCCAATGCCTTCCATCGGCAGACAGCTCTCTGTCTCTCTGTCTGTCTGTCCGGGTGCCGTATGGCGAAATGATTCGACGGATTTGCTTCAAAGTTCGGGGCATCTTTTTATTTTTTGTTTCATCATTTTAAAAAAACGGTAATGGTTCCATTTTCCTCGAAAATAGTTCCAAGGATTTTGGTAATTTTTTGTACTACGGATACTTAGGATGGGGCGCCAAAAATACTGTAATCTTAGCTTTTTGCTAAAATTCTAATAACGGTTATTTATAAAAACGCCAATATCTCAAAAACTAATAAAGGGAATTCCAAGAAATTTTTTTCAAAATTACATCAAAATCGTAGGTACCGTTTTTGAGAAAATCTGCTTTTCCAAAACCTAAAAAGTGATTTAAATCCATTTTCAATTCATTTTGCGGTTTAAAAACGCATCTCATGTAACGAGAAAGATTCGAAGACGCAGTCGTCCACTTTATTTTTAAATGTCATTCATATAGTTTCTCATAAGCGGACAATTTTTTTGGTCCCATCAGTGTCCGTTTATAAGAGAGTTCACGGTATATAAATTGATTTTAGTTAAGTCACCTTAATGATTTGATAAAAAAACTAAAAAAAAGTCCGAATGCTCCCCACTTTCTCCCACTATTTTCATTTTTAAATATATAAATGCCATAAAAAAAAACTACTGAATATTTCTTCAAATTTCTTTTTTTATTTGAAAGTAAAATCCTTCCGGTTAATAATGGAAAAAAAATTCATTCAAATTGCTGCCTCGGCTGGCCATGCAGTAGCCTACACGATCGGTCCAATTTTTAAGCACATTATCGATTGTGTGTAGCTGTATTTCACCAATGGCTTCACGAATATTGTCCTTTAAAGCGTCAATTGTCTCTGGCATGTCGGCGTAACACTTATCTTTTACGGCACCCCACAAATAATAGTCCAACGGTGTCAAATCGCAGCTCCGCGGTGGCCAAACGACATCAGCTCTACGGCTGATAATGCGATCTTCAGAAACAGAGCGCAAAACATCGAGAGAGTAGCTTCGGCTGTGTGGCATGTAGCGCCGCCCTGTTGAAACCAAATGTTGCCAATATCCTCCTCTTCAATTTTTGTGAACAAAAATTCGTTCAACATGGCCCGATAACGATCGCCATTGACTGTAACGGCCACTCCTTGCTCATTTTCGAAGAAAAATGGCCCAATTATGCCTCTGGACTAAAATCCGCACCAAACAGTTCGGGTATATCGGCTTTTCAATGTATGCGTGCGGGTTTTCTGTGCCCCAAATGCGACAATTTTGCTTGTTTACATACCCGCCAAGATCAAAATTAGTCTTATCTGAAAAGATGATTTTCTTGGCATAATCGGCATCTTCTCTAAGTCGATCGTAGGCCCAATTAGCAAAGCGAAAACGCATTGGATGGTCAGTTGGCTTCAACTCCTGAACCAATTGGACTTTGTATGGTGTGATACCAAGGTCTTTATGCAAAATTCATCTCAATGATGTCTCCGAAATGTTCAATTGTTGAGAACGACGGTGAATTGATGTTGATGGCGATTCACGCACACTTTCCGCCACAGCGGCAATTTTCTCGGGTGTACGCACTGTTTTTGCTTTTCACGCTTTGGTTTATCGATGAGGATGCCAGTTTCTTTCACTTTTTTCACAAGACAACGAACATACGGAGCTGACGGTGCTTCTCTTCTTCCAAAATCCGTACGCAATTTTCGCACACATTCTGCAACATTACCATGATTTTCAAATTAATGTCGCAATATTTCCCAGCATATTCGTTCAACCATATTCGTTAGGATAAAACTAATTATCTGTCAAATCAGACATGAGCTAAGTGTTACCATTCGCGAAGTAAGCACTAGCTGACAAAAAAAAAACGTTAGATGGCGGACCCTTTATGTGCACTTTACATTGTCATTATTATTTATCTATCGCCACATCCTTAGGATCTAACATGTGCCTCCCTTTCGTTAATAAATATTGACTTTGTGCATTCTCTTGCAATACAAATATGCATGTACCTACCTTCATACATTAAATTCATAACTTTGCACATGAAATCAACGTGTAACAGTACAAACACAAACAAATACTTAAAATAATAATTATTGCAATTTTTTTTTTAAATATTTTTACACATTTCATATAGTTTAATTCAGCAACGTACGAACTTGAAACAATTTTAAACAATAAATTCATCCAAAAAATCAACAAGATTAATTTCAATGTGGCAAACATAATGAGAATCATAAAAAAGTTCAGTTTGCTCTTTCACTTTAACTATAATTGTTAACATAAAATATTAACGATTTTGCGATTAATTTTCATGTGCGTCTGGAAACGTATGTTGTTTTCCGCTTTTCAACATCGAACAAAAAAAATCAGATACGTAGCGAAACACACAATGCATTCAATCGTTTTCGATCTGATACAACCCTTTATGTTTCGACGGAAAATATTTTTGAAATTTTATTTATTTATTTTTTTTTTTTTACAAGAACATAAATAATCTAAATGGCGAATGTTTCCTGCAGTGCATTTATTACGCCGCCCCCATTGTAATAATAATAATCAATAATTTGACGGGGCTTCCTTCATCGAAGGCTTAATGTTGTTCATAAAACCACATACATAGCTATAGTCACTCTTGTAAATAAAAACCAATAAACAAATTTTTATTTGATTTGCCTTTGTACAATATTGTGCGTTCATAGTGCAATGGCACACAGGACAAAACTCACGCAGCGACGTGAAAAATCTACATAAATGAATATACAGATTGAACAGCAGGGAGTAAGGAGAAGTAAAAAAAAAAAACAACAGACAGAATCCCACTCACATGATAATAACAATAACAAAAT
This sequence comes from Ferdinandea cuprea, assembly GCA_963576555.1. Taxonomy (NCBI): domain Eukaryota; kingdom Metazoa; phylum Arthropoda; class Insecta; order Diptera; family Syrphidae; genus Ferdinandea; species Ferdinandea cuprea. The sequence goes on from OY754961.1 coordinate 42,140,192, forward strand.
TTATCGAGCAAATTGGAAATTTTATTTTATTCCATTAAAAAAATTAAATAATTAAATGCATAATTTGTAATTATTTTATAGTGATTGCCATCAATAATTCACTGGGATACCAAATTGCACACATGTGTACATTTATTTACAAAAAAATGATTACAGGTTAAGTTGTGTATGTAAGGTACAGACAAATTAATAAAAAATAAAAAGTAAACCCCCGCCGATCACATTAATATGTCGCTCATTATAATTATTTCAAGTATAATTTAATTAGCAGAATTGATTGGCGAATAAACTACTGTCAGAGCATATAAAACTGAGTTGATTTAAAAATATTATCCATGCAATGTGAAATACTAAAAGTTGCGAGCATGTTCCGTATTAAATTTTTGGTTTAAGTTTTGTCATTAACTTAATGATAATGATAATTCCAACCGAGAAGTGGAACTAATCTATTCACCATGGTGGTGAAAGCAAGGTCGATGCGCTTGGTATTTCAAAGGCATTTGACAGAGTTTGGCATCAAGCTCTCATGTCGAAAATGCGTGCATTTGGGATCGATGATACCTTTCTTCAATGGATTAGAAATTTCCTTTCGGAACTCAAGTTGTTTTGGACGGTTTGAAGTCTGCTACTCACAAAATAAATGCTAGTGTCCCTCAAGGCTCCGTTTTGTCTCCGACTCTCTTTCTCATTTTTATAAATGATCTCCTGTCTGTCACTTCTTATCCAATCCATTCCTTTGCTGATGACAGTACCCTTAGCTTCGCATATTCGTTCTAAGATTCACGTCCCTTATCTTTGGGCGTGGAGCTAGAACGGCAACGTATGTTAAGCTCATTAAATTCCGATCTCGACAGCAATTTAATGCTTCCAAAACGCAATGCTGTCTTCTGTCATTATCCATGTATGGCACTTGCATCGCTGAAACCGAACGACTTTCCATTCTCGGTAAGTGTAATAATGACAACCTTCGTTGGAATGACCACATATTTGATGTCGCCAAGAAAGCTGCGAAATGTCTAGGCTTCCTAAAGTGATGCAAGAAATATTTCACCCCTTCTGATCTGGCTAGAATCTACAAGGCGTTTATTCGCCCAAAACTTGAGTACAACGCTCATATCCGGTCTGGTGCACCAATAACATATTTGGAGCTACTTGACAGGATCCAAAAACGTGCGGTAAAACTTATTGGCGATCGAGACATCGCGAAATCACTTGACTCTCTTAGTTATCGTCGTAATGTCTCCTACCTGTCATTGTTTTATCGGTATTTCCACTACAAGTGCTCAAATGAAATAGCCAGTTGCATTCCACCCCTACAGCAATTCAACCGCAATACTCGCCATGCTAGGAATGCACATCAGTTTACCCCCAAGCCTATATTCGGACGTACTGTGAAATATAAAGATTCCTTTCTTAACCGTACAACACGAATGTGGAATGCTCTACCACGCTCTGTTTTTCCTTTGCATTATAATTTACAAACATTTAAAACCAACGTGCATCGGTTTCTCCCTTTCACGTAATCCTTCATCCAAAGTCCCTTTAGTGCGCGTACATTATAAAAAAAAAAATTTTTGGCCCTATCTGAAAGACCGATATCCTTAGAACCATTTTCGAGAAAATAAGTGATAAGTGATTTTCACTTATTTTATTTATTTAAAACGATAACGCAAAAAATAAAAAGATTCCGGCCCGGCGGGGCTTATTTCACTATAGCCATTGACATAAGACCACATAACTCATGAGGTCCTATTTCCACTTAAAAATGGAGCCAAAAACTTGTTTGACTGCCATTATTGTTGCGTGATCTTCATAGAAAATTCTCTAAGCTTATCAAAAAAAATATTTATTTGGTAAGACATAAGTCCCCACTTTTACTCTTGGGAGTTATGTTGCATTTAAGTGAGACATAAGACTCAAATCGAATTTGGGAATTATGTAAAAGTAAAAGTTGGGACTTATGTCTCTGCACCGGTTTCGAAACCTGTCAGGGTTCAGGTGCTGGTGCTTTCGTGAAATGTGGCAAGGTAAGGCTTTTCTCCTCGTTGGGCATATATGCATCCAAGTGGGGATTTTTCTATAATTATCATTTCTAGCATACTTTTGTGAATAACAGATGAAGGGGTAGAAGTTTTTGTGTCTGTAGTGACAGCTAAGCTGCACTTAGGACCTTATTCAATCCTTTAACCTCTTCACTGAATGGTCGAAAGACTGAATTATAGGAATTGAGATCCGCGACGCACTTGTTCGTTAAGGTTTTCAAGAAGGCATGAGGAGCCACGCACCTCAATGTCCTAGGCTTAAGCGATACAACTCTACGGCGCTTGGGAAGAAAATAAGACACCGCGTTTCCTTTGTTAAAGTTCTGCCTTTGATCGAACAGGGCTCCAGGCTGTAGGTGCTGACGTGGTGAGTGCTGAAATGTGATAGTTATAAGGATAGATAATACGATAGTTCCCCCAACGAAGTGGAGCCTTTAATAGTGTTTTTTTATTTCTGCTGCCAGATCGATGGCAGGAAATCCGAATAATAATCTAAATACTTCCGTGCAAACGTTCAGAAATTGCAATCATATTTAAATCGCTTTCAAAATCTCTCAGAAAAAATAATTCCACCAAGCGAGCACTTATTAAACAGAATTCTCAGCGCTTTCAACTTAATTTAAACATTAAATAAAAAACCTTTGCATTTAATATATGTCATGTACATCTTTCTTGCTAAATTATATATTTCGCATCGAATTATAAAAACTATTTCGAAAATATCCACATGAATTTGTTCTTATCAAATTTACAAATTAACTAAAATTCCTTTTTAATAGGTGTCATTATTTTGAGAAAATTAAGGCCACAGATGAGGAATTAACCAGATAGTCAACTCGAGAGCGAATCTCTCACGTTGCCTACAAGCTAAGTCGAACTGATAAGCCCCACATAATTTGCACTTATATGGACTTTTACGTGCAAATCAAATGGGAATCACGCACACATAAATCGAATTATATGGGGCTAATGGCCGCGCCCATGAAATGTCATTTTTTATAGCAAGAAGTTGGGAACAGTTGATGAATTTCAGCAGATTACAACTCACGATTTGGGTGTGTAAAATAAACATGGTCATTATGCGGTGAATATGGATTGATAAAAACATACTTACCACACAACTAATAACATAATAAAATATTATAATATTAAGAATAAAGCTGTGTTTTAACTAATTTATTCTAATTTTTAATGAAAAATAATCAAAATAATATTGATTAACGTGACTAATATATAATAAGTAAGTTCATCATATATTTTCGGTTGACAATAAATGTAAGTATAACTATACTAGCAAGGATTTCGTAGATTATGGATGGTTATATTGAAGCAGTTAAGTAACTCTACACAATTGAACACTGGTTTAAAACGCTTTTTAATAAAACGTAATCTAAATTCTTACAAATATTATTTTTGGTACATCAAAACACTTTTTTTAAAAAAATTTGCAATATCTTCCTAGTAGTAGTAGTAGTAGTAAATTGTTTATAAAATAAAATTACAAAACATTATAACTTGACAAATAAAGTCGGCTGTTAAAAAAAGTGGCAAAATAATTCTTCCGTCTATCGCTTACTTTAAATTTTAAAATAAAGCATATTAACTTACATAAAAAATTTCTAAAACCGCCTTAGAAAAGAAACAGCGAAGAAAATTGATTGACTAAACGTACAAGATTTGTACGCACAACATAATTTAAAGAGGATTACAAATACTTCTTTTTCACTTTTTTTTATCCATGCACGGAACCCGAATATATACATATATTCATTAAACTTTCATATGTTGAATAAAAACAATCAAATAATAAATAAATAATAAAACAATCAAAGAATTTAATATGTATATATATAAAAAACCATTGCAAACTATTTACTACAAATATTTTACACCCAAACATTACTAATTTAGTAATATTTATGCAATAATACAATAAAATATGCATTTTATCTCATTTTATTAACCAAAATGGAAAAGTACAAAAACCCAAGAATGTTTATTTTTAGGCAGATAAAAAATAGAGAACTATTTCTTATAACCGCAAAAAATATTCCAACTAAATTGTAACAACTTAATTGAGTAACTAATTTTTTGTTTCTTTATAAACGTTTACATTAAAATAGCTATAAAAGTTGAATTATATAAACTTAACACTTCGCAGCATTTCCTATTTCCCAACACATCCGCCGTGACCAGCTGCTTTGTTGTTGCGATTTGGATATGTTGCAAAACTCCCCACAATTATTTTTGGTGGGTAATCTAGTAAATTAGATCTAACTTCACGTCTCTGGCTCACACGTTTTCACAGATGGGAAAATTGAGAGAGGATTTTGCAGCCGTTATTAAATATTTTTTGCGGGTTGAAAGTGATAGGGGATTGCAGAGTTGACTATCTGGTTAATTCCTCATCTGTGATTAAGGCGTTCTAAACCTTTTGTATGGAAGATAGTTATCATTTGTTTAACCCACGGGATGTTGACCTAAGAACCCGATATACAAACCGTGACTCAAATTCGACAAACGGTTTCGCCACACAACTTATGGTCAAACGCGTTACCCACGTCTTTGGACATAATATTGCGCAGTCACATTATTAGTAAATTGAAAATTTAACGTAGCTTTAAACAAACTTAATTTTCAAAGTGTATTACAAGTGTAATAGAATTGTAGAATGTTTTATTCGAAAGAAATCTATTGAGAAACTTCCGAATTTTTTCGAATTAAATATCAGGGATGAACAAATTTTTACTTTTGACCCTTTTTGAATGCGAAGTTATTTAATTCTATTTCTTAGGTTATTCCCGCTTGCAGGCATTTCCTCATTTATTTACTCAATATGAGCCAAGTAATTTAGGTATGGAATAGAGGTCCTTTAAGAAGCACTGATATTTTTCGGAGACAAACGGAAACATTCATTTTAGAACTATTTTTTATTAGTCATATCGATCAAGCTCAATCACTGATGTGCGAATTAAAATATTAATATTAATATAATAGCAGCATTTGCATCGCATCTGAAACTTGAGGTGAAGTTTTTTCTTAAAAATTATTCCGAATCCAAGTTCGTGAGCCGTGAATAAGTTCTACAGAACACTCCGAAATCTCAGCAATAGAATTAAACAACATTTTTTTTTTATAAAATGTACGCGCACTACAGGGATTTTTGATACCTTTATAATGAAGTAACACAGTGCGGACATTAGGGAAGTGAAGGATAAGAAAAAAGGAGATACCGATGCACGTTGGTTTTAAATGTCTGTAAACTGTAATGTGAGGGAAAACAGAGCGTGGTAGAGCATTTCACATTCGCGTTGTAAGGTTAGGAAACGAATCCTTGTATTTCACTGTACGTCCGAATACAGGCTTAAGGGTAAACTGATGGGTATTCCTGGCATGGCGAGTATTGCGGTTGAATTGTTGTAGGGGTGGAATGCAACTGGCTATTTCATTTGAGCACTTGTGGTTGAAATACTGATAAAAAAATGACAAGCAGGAGGCATTACGGCGATGCCAAAGATACTCAAGTGACTTCGCGATGTCTCGATCGCCAATAAGTTTTACCGCACGTTTTTGAATCCTATCAAGTAGTTCCAAATATGTTATTGGTGCACCAGGCCAGATATGAACGTTGTACTCAAGTTTTGGGCAAATAAACGCCTTGTAGATTCTAGCCAGAAATATTTCTTGCATCGCTTAAGGAAACTTTGACATTTCGCAGCGTTCTCGGCGACATCGAATATATGGTCATTCCAACGAAGGTTGTCATTAACACACATACCGAGAATGGAAAGTCGTTCGGTTTCAGCGATGCAAGTGCCATCCATGAATAGTGGCAGAGAATTAGGGTTTCGCTTCAATGACAGCAGACAGCATTGCGTTTTGGAAGTATTAAATTGCACTCTGTTGGTTTTACCCCATTTAAGCATGCTGTCGAGATCGGAATTTAATGAACTTAACATACGTTGCCGTTCTAGCTCCACGCCCGAAGATGAGGGACGTGAATCTTAGAACGAATATGCGAAGCTTAGGGTACTGTCATCAGCAAAGGAATGGATGGGATTAGAAGTGACAGACAGGAGGTCTTTGATAAAAAATGAGAAAGAGAGTCGGAGACAAACCGGAGCCTTGAGGGACACCAGCATTTATTTGGTGAGTTGCAGACTTGAAACCGTCCAAAACGACTTGAATTGAACGGTCCGAAAGGTAATTTCTAATCCATTGAAGACGGGTATCATCGATCCCAAATGCACGCGTTTTCGACAAGAGAGCTTGATGCCAAGCTCTGTCAAATGCATTTGAAATATCAAGCGCAACGACTTTGCTTTCACCACCGTGGTGAATAGATTGGATACCCTTTTCGATTAAATATGTCATCAAATCACCAGTGGACCTATTGCCGCGAAAACCGTACTGCCGGTCATTAAGAAGTTTTCGGGATTCAAGATATTTCATAAGCAGACGATTTATCAGCGTTTCCATGACCTTGGAAAAAAGGGACGTTAGTTCAATTGGTCGGTAGGAGAAGGGAGAGGAAGATTCGCCTTTTTTGGGACGGGCTGGATAGATGCTATTTTCCATCTTCTCGAAAAGAGCCCTGAAGCATAGGAAAGATAGAAAAGCTTACGCATTGGTTTTGCCAGCGTGGAAGAACACCTCTTCAGAACGATAGGGGAAATACCATCTGGACCAGCGGATTTATGCATGTTGAGATCTCGAAGAACTCTTGCCACTGTACGAGTGCGAAAATGGATCGGTCCCATAGAAGATTCTAGGTGCTCGAGTACAGGGGGAGACAAAGTACAATCTGGCAGCGAGCAGATTGGCTTTAGCCGAAGAGCTGACAGCTTAGGTGTCATTGCAAATGAGTGTCGGGATAGATGACGAGGCCGAATTTTTAATATTCTTAACAAACGACCAAAAGTTTTTACTGTCGGTGGGACTTTGTAGTATTTTTTGGCTCAACTTTTGGTCGTAGGAGAATTTGACACGATTAATATGGGCATTGCAGTCATTTTTGGCTCGTTTGAACTTTTTTCGGTTTTCGTCAGTTGGGTTGGCCTTAAATGACCGAAAACTTACCTATTTAGCCCTGATAGCTTCTCTACAGCTCAAGTCACACCACGCGTTGTCCTTAGGTCTGATACACTTTATCCTGTTATCAGACCTAAGCAGTTAAAACTCCTAAAGAAACCGTTTAAAGCTTCCCAATTGGCTTTCTCGTATTGCCATACGGTTCTTTTAGCAGCTTGTTCTATAACTGTGTGGCTGTAGTACGAGAAATTCGCCTATATTTTACAATGGTCTGACGAACCTAGAGGCGATAATACATTTAAAGTGTATTTATCAGGATGAGAGGTAAGAAACAAGTCCAGAGTGTTGGCGTTTTGGCCGCTAATGTCCGGTATCCGTGTCGGCTCATTTACAATCTGGGTTAAATTATTAACCTCAGCAAAGATCTCGACATACCTTCCTTCGGGTATTGTCTGTCCAGAATGTCGAAGCCAACTTAAATTGTGTATATTGAAATCGCCCGCAATGACAATTTCAGTACGAGAATAATGGGTTACAATTCTGGTGATGGAATCAGACATTGCGTCAAACTCATCATAATTTGAATATCTGTCCTGGTTACGGCTTCTGTAAATAAAACAGTAGTGAATTAATTGCCTACGGACATGGAATTTTAGCCAAATATAATTAAATTCCGGATTGGAACATTGGCCATATTGAGGTAGAAGTTGATAGGCTACATCACTACGTATATAAACGGCGATACCACGATGGGAAAAGAATAATGGCACCAAGTTATATCCAGGCAGACTAAATTCCCTTAAATCGGAATCAATGCTGACCTGTGTTTCACCTAGTGCCAAAACACCTGGGTTATTGTGAATCGCATGGGCGTACAATGAAAAAAAATTGGATCTCAACCCACGAATATTACTCACGTCCACTCTAAAATTCGCACGCATAACAAAAAAAAAACACACACAAAAAACTCAACTCCGACGCAGACTAAGCTAGGCCGTACCATGTAGATCCTGACGTCAGCTTACCAAAAACAAATCACTGCAGGTTTTATGACCATGCAATGAATTGCTTTGGTCTACCAACAAAATCTACGCAACGCGACCCGTTATTCGCCAAATGATACCCTACCGAACCATAGCAAACGAAACAGACGACACTTGCTATAGCCAAGCAAGGTGGCAGCAAAAGAATGGGAGTGGGGCGAGAGGAATTGCCCTAACACAATGCACTTTGTTATTTCTTTTTTATACCCTATCCTAAGGGTATATTAATTTTGACACATAGTTTGTAACACCCCTTAATATTCGCCGTAGACCCATAAAAGTATATATATTTATGATCAGGACCAAATCCTAAGACTATCTAGCAATGTCCGTCCGTCCGTCCGTCCGTCCGTCCGTCCGTACGCAATTTTTAGGCCTTTAAAATTAAGCTAGGTAGCTGAAATTTGGACCACATATTCCCTAGGGCTCCGAAATGGTTAAGTGTAAAATTTTTTTGAATACGCCCACTGCCACGCCCACAATTTAGAAATAACCGTTTTAAAGCTAAATTTGGAGAGATAGAGTGTTACAACCTTCACAAGATATGTAGGCACTGCCCTGCTTTATAAGTTTGTCATATAAAGTTTTTTGCCACGCCTACTTTTTGTGGGCGTTTTTTACTAAAATGCTGTTTTCTTCGAAAATTTTCAAAGAAAGCGAAAAAAAATGTTTAACAAAATATTTACCCAATATTTTTTCCAACATATCGCCCATACAAAGTTTTTGGCCACGCCCACTTTTTGGGGGCGTTTTTTCAAAAAACCTTTTTTTTTGAATTAATAGAACTACATAAAATGCTATATATCATCTTCTGAATGCTTTTTTCTTTGGGGCATATAGGGATATGGATAGGGTATCATACTGTTCGCCTCAAGTGGACTGTAGCCTTTCCTTATGTTTTTTTTTTGTAATGTTTATGCACACAGTACACCACAGCACAGCACACGTTTTCTTTCGCCTATCAGCGCGCGCGCGATTAGCGTTTTTTGTTTTCTTTCACACTGGCCGCTGAACAATTACAAAAAAAAAAATTAGATTAGACAGAAATGCGTGTGCACGCGTCGGGAGGTAATTCGGCACTCAATAATTTCAACATAATTTCACGGGCTGATTTTGGGTTATACTCCCACATTTTTATCTTTTTCCTCAGGTTCCGTGAGTGGTAGAACCAAAATGGGAAGGTTTTGCTTTTCATTGAATTTTTAGGAAGCAATCACTTTTCACTTAGGTAGGTTCTAATACCTAATACCTTGAATAATGATTCAGTTAGAAATGTTAGGTTCCAAAGCAAGACAACACTACTTCCACAATTTATTAACATCTAATTAAAAACGATACTATTTTTGCGAGAAGATAATTTTAATCCAGAACTTCTATAGCGCGGGAAAGCAAATCATTTTGATAGTCAATGATCAAATTAAAATTCCAATTGAGAAAAAAAAATTTCCAAAAATCGGAGTAAATTTTTTCGGAATTCCCTTTATTTGTTTTAGAGATATTCGCGGTTTTATAACGATTATTCGATTTTTTTACAAAATCTCAGTATGTATGCAGAATTTTTGGTCCCTTTCCAAATATTCTTAGATTTTCTAGAAAAATAGTGATAAGGGATTCTCACCAAAAAAAAATTGTACGGCAGGTACCGTTATTTAAAACGATAAAGCAAAATATAAAAAACCGCTGCGAGATGTAACCCAAAAACCTTAACTTTGAAGCAAATCCGTCGAACCGTTTCGCCACACGGCGCCCGAACAGACAGACAGACGGTAGGCATTTGCGGACCCACTTCTCTGGACTATTCTCTATAGTCGTAATATCATCCCTCATACTCAGTTTGAGTTTGAAATTTCTGACCGATTGTAATTACTTTCTCTTTCGTATACTAACTAATAAAAGGAAAGGCTACAGTCCGCTTGGGACGAACAGTATTATACCCTATGATATGCCATTTTCTTTAAAATTTAAAAAATAAAAATATACTTTTCGCTTAAAACCTTTCCTTATATATTTTTTAAAGCATTGTTTCAATTTATTCAATGATATGTTACTACCTACTTTACTTAACGAGCTGGTGACTCATTAAGAGTCCCTGCCTGAGACAAGGCAGCCGTCTAACCCCTGCGATTCCGGACACGTTGCTTCCAGTTTTCCAGACCAAGCTCTTCGGCGTTCACGATGGCATGGTATTTGAAACGGAGCGTCAGCCCTCTTTGTCGTCTCGAACAAAGAGACCGGAATTCGAAGATCCTCTTGAGTCTTTTGTCCGTTCGCTTGATGAGGCCGAACCAATGTAGCCGACGTGTATTGGCTTTGGGGACTAAACCCACATCTTAGTACAAATCGTAGAGTTCGTGGTTATATCTTCTCCCCCATTCGACCTCCTCGCACAGAGAGCCCAATATTAACTCTCCTTTCCTGCTTATCGTCCAGCACTCGGCGTAGAACTGTCAGGAAAAGGTTATTGTTAGCACGTATTTCGTCTTGCCCTGGTTTGTCACAGTTTCCTCTCAGCTGCAGCTAGAAAATAGCCGGTGTTCGCCGCTCTGTAAGTGTCCAAGTTTAGTATGTTACATTTGTGCCCTATCGATACGATACGTTATGTATAGGGTCCACAAAATAACTTTTTTTTTTCTTTGAAACAGGGCGCAAAACATCGAGTGTAGCTTCGGCTGTGTGGCACGTAGCGCCGTCCTGTTGAAACCGAATGTTGCCAATGGCCTCCTCTTCAATTTTTGTAAACAAAAATTCGTTCAACATGGCCCGATAACGATCGCCGTTGACTGCAATGGCCACTCCTTGTTGTTGTTCGTTGTTCAAGCGTATACACAATCATATTCGTTCAGCGGAACGATAAAACTAATTATCTGTCAAATCAGACATGAGCTAAGTGTTTTTTTTTTTTTTTTTTTTTGTCGGAGGTTGCTGCTATCCGATGGAGTGCTCAGACACAACTACAGGTCCATTGTACTACCATTCAGACACCTTACATTAATGTACTTAGTTTTCCCGTCTTTCGAAGAAACACGAGAAGGAGCTTCAGTGATAAAGAGCTTAAATGTTCGGCACTCACCACGTCAGCCCCGAAGATCCGCCACCTGATGCGAGCATAGGCCGGACAACTACAGAGAAAGTGTTCTGCTGTGTCATCCTCCTCACCGCAAGCAGGACAGGTAGTGGTGTCGCTTAAGCCCAACACATTTAAGTGTTTAGCAAAAGCTTGGTGGCCCGAAAGAACGCCTACAAGCAGCCTACAGTCGATTCTCCTCAGAGATAGAAGAAAAGATGCTGACCTTTTGCAAATGTCCGGGCGCAGTAGTTTGGTCTGTCTACATCCACCGCAATCGCGCCACCGAATCTTGTGTTCACGAGAAACCCAAGAATCGATAGACGACATGACTAAAGACGCAGGCAGACCCAACACAGGTTCGGGTCCTGAGAAAACTTCTTCTGAACCTTGCCTAGCAAGCTCATCCGAGATCTCATTTCCCTGGATGCCAGTGTGACCTGGTACCCAGACAAGATTCACTGTGTTCAGTCTTCCGACCAAATTCAGAGAAAGCTTGAGTTCTAGCACTAACTTGGACGAGGTAAGAGGGTTTAGAAGCGCTTTTAATGCAGCTTGGCTATCACTGCAGATGCAAATGCCTCTAGCCCTCCACCTGTTGTTCACAATATAGCGCATTGCCATTAGGATGGCAAAAATCTCCGCTTGGAAAACAGATGCTAATTGTTACCATACGAAATAAGCCCTAGTTGAAAAAAAGAACGTTCAATGGCGGCCCTTATTTAAAATATAAAATTTTGTTCAAACTGTTATTGTGTTGTTTAATTTATTAATGACAACAGTTGTCAGCTTCCAAACTATTTATATCTACTAAAAAACAATAAAACACCTTTTCGAATTTAGCTAATAAATCATTTCCACAATCACATCAATGACTCAGAGGACACATTATTTGTTCCAACTTAATTTGAAAGTTTATCTTCCATTGCGGATAACAGAAATGATTGTGCGGAAACAGCATAAAAAGAATGAAAAAGCAGTTTGATAAAGTTTTTTTTTTTTTCATTATGCCAACAGTCAAACGCAAGATGCATTTGGTTGGGAAAACTTTTCTTGTGGTTAGCAGCTGACAATATTTACCTTTACATTCGAAGGATGGTTTTTTTTCAAATTCTAACGAGGATAAACTCGACTCCAACTGCAGTCGACAGATAATTTTAGCCGTAGTACGAGCAGTTGCAGTTAAAACTAGCACTTCTTAGACGTTCAATTCTACTGAGCCTCTGGGAGTCGTTTAAGGTACACTTCGGTTAATAAAGTAAAATTAAACATCTGGAAATGTTCTACGTATTTTGTTTGCATTGCATTGCATAAAGAATACACAGAAGTTTGAATAGTTAATAAAATCACTTTGAAATACAAATGGCTGCCATTTACATATATTACGCACACACAGTCCTTTGGGGGCTTAGTTCGCAATGGAAGTTCAATGGTTTAAGAGGTTTAAGCAAATGGAATGTAATAGTGATTGGGTATTGATTTAAAATGAAAAAAAACCAAAGAGCATTTGCGAAATGCACTAACTAATATATATGATGAGAGAGGGCTGTATCAATTATTGTTTCTGTTAAAAATGTAAAAAGCGATAAAGTTTCAAGATTATTATATGAAATGCTCGCTACCTACTTCTCATTAAAATGATATACATTTTCCAATAATAGCCTTGTGAACAATTTACTCATTAAATTCATTTTGTGACAGCACATCATCCCATTCTGTGAGGTAATCTTTCGAAGAGTTAACTCTTTCATTAAAATCCTTGATTTCCTTGGAGATGTCGTAAATGCGAAAGGCTTTCGCGACGCAATTTCTTCCCCATGAATGTTGTGTGGTATTAAATTTCCATTAATAATTGGTAGACATGATTACGAGCAGAAATTTACGGGAGCAATAGCAACATATTGTGGAATTGAAATAATAAAGCATCCGCCATCTAACGTTTTTTTTTCAACTAGTGCTTATTTCGCGAATGGTAACACTTAGCTCATGTCTGATTTGACAGATAATTAGTTTTATCCTTTCTCTGAACGAATATGGTTATGTATACGCTTGAATAACGCAATATTGCGACATTACTTTGAAAATCATGGTAATGTTGCAGAATGTGTGCGAAAATTGACTACGGATTTTGGAAGAAGAGAAGCACCGTCAGCTCCGAATGTTTGATATCTTGTGAAAAAAGTGAAAGAAACTGGCATCCTCATCGATAAACCAAAGCGTGAAAAGCCAAAAACAGCGCGTACACCCGAGAAAATTGCTGCTGTGGCAGAAAGTGTGCGTGAAGCGCCATCAACATCAATTCACCGTCGTTCTCAACAATTGAACATTTCGGAGACATCATTGAGACGAATTGTGCATAAAGACCTCGGTATGACGCCATACAAAGTCCAATTGGTTCAGGAGTTGAAGCCAACTGACCATCGCTAAGTGGGCCTGCGATCGACTTATTGTTAGAGAAGATGCCGATTTTGCCAAAAAAATCATCTTTTCAGATGAAGCTCATTTTGATCTTGGCGGGTATGTAAACAAGCAAAATTGTCGCATTTGGGGCACAAAAAACCCGCACGCACACATTGAAAAGGCGATATACCCAAAACGAGTCACTGTTTGGTGCGAAAATGAGCAAGGAGTGGCCGTTACAGTCAATGGCGATCGTTATCGGGCTATGTTGAACGAATTTTTGTTCACAAAAATTGAAGAGGAGGATATTGGCAACATTTGGTTTCAACAGGACGGCCCTACGTGCCACAAAGCCGATGTTTTGGGCCCTGTTTTTGAAGATCGCATTATCAGCCGCAGAGCTGATCTCGTTTGGCCACCGCGGAGCTGCGATTTGACACCGTTGGACTATTATTTGTGGGGTGCCGTAAAAGATTAGTGTTACGCCGACATGCCAGAGACAATTGACGCTTTAAAGAACAATATTCGTGAAGCCATTGGTGAAATACAGCTGCACACAATCGATAATGGTCTTAAAAATTGGACCGATCGTGTAGGTTACGGCATGGCCAGCCGAGGCAGCCATTTGAATGAAATTATTTTCCATTATTAACCGGGAGGATTGTACCTTCAAATAAAAAAAGAAATTTGAGAAAATATTCAGTAGTTTTTTTTATAGCATTTTCAAAAAAAAAAAGTTATTTGGCGGACCCTTTAAAATATTTTTTAGCCTTAAGGGCAACAAGGCCAACGGATCAGATGGACTACCAGCATAAAGCTTTTTAAATACTGGTGGAAGAAAGCATGCACGATGTCTGAACCATCGGCATCTACGAGAAAGGCGATCACATAAGACATAACTTTTCTTTTAATGTATGTGTTTTAATTGAAAAACAGTGTGCAGTTTGCCAATAGCTCAGCTGAACTCTTCCAACTACTTCAATCTTTATCTTTCTTTTTTTAAGAATGGCACTGTGACCAAGTAAATTTCTGGCGACAATCCTAGGTCTTTAATGAACCTTGCGATTGTTGATCGCGGTGAGTCGTTTGTTGAAGTATTTTAACCTCTTTTGGATGATTGAAGTGCATTCGCATAGGATTTGTTCAATGAATTTTTAAGCATGGCGTAATCCTTGACTGGAGTTCCATTGGGGTGTGCGAATTTGGTTTTCTCATGTGTTAAGTTTAAATTTTATATTACTGGTGGGTAGTCCACAGAAGGGCTCTGGGCCGATGAAAGGGGATGCAGAGCCTTTCCTGCTAGCTTTATTACCAAGAATTCCTTTGTGTTCTGGGACCCAGTAAAGAGTTACTTCGTAATGCGACGTGAGTTGTTTTAGAAGAGTTAGACAGTTCCAAACAAGTAAAGAGTTAAACTTGTAGGAATTAAGAGCTTTGAGTGCTGCTTGACTGTCTGAGAGAATGTAGATATCTGATCTTCTGAGATTATGTCTTGTGGCAGGCAGGGTTATGGTGGATGATACCCTTGTGACAACGGAGTGGCACTCTGGCTATGCACGGCAATAGCTCGTCGGATGGGGAGAATCTTATTGTCACTAGCCTACTCCCAAAATAATTATCGTGCCGAATGAAAAGGAAATGCTTACATGTACGAGGATAACGTTTTGCTGTCTGCTGTTATGACAGACGAGGCCAGTGACCCCGTTACAGGTCTTACCCGCCCTTTAATGCACCGGTTACGGTACACCTGGGTTGCTTTACCTATCATTCCATAAGCAACCCCCGCCTATATCATTACTTAAGATCACGTCACATCCTAACTAAAACTATTTATGTGATCATTGCTTTAGGAAGCGATTACAGTAAAGAATATATTTTATGGAAGAAAAAAAAGGGGTTTTAGAAAGTAAGACTCCAATCAGATGGGATTTGCATGATTAAATACAAAGATACGTAAATGAAAGACTTTTTCAATATGTATTTCAGTTAATTATTTATATGTTATTATTTAATTATTAGTGTTTTAGAAGAGATTTAGAGATTTAATTTCGTATATATAAGTATTAAAATAAAATACGTAAAAAGATTTATATTTAATTAATTCCGCACATTAGGCGGTAACTCAACCGACAAAATATGCCAAGGAGTATTGAAAAAATAATAGAAAGTATGTTTTGTCGCTTACCTTAATCAACCGCAAATCAGGAGTGCACTCAGGATCGCTGATGACTGATGAAATATTCACTAAATGTTCTCGTTATATTTTATATTCTTGTTTTCTAAGTCTTGGCACTTTTTATTAGGTTAAACAAAAGTTAGGTTAGGTAAACTAATGCAAAATTAAACTTATTTACTTTACAACCCTATTTTCTTTTATCTTTTGATATATTTTTCTGGTTGTTTTTTTTTTTAATTTAGTAATCTCGTTTGTAGGACTGAAGATCGGCTTGAATGGATCATCCTTAGCAGCAATTTTTGTCGTAGTGGGATACGTTGCGACTGCCGTTGTTAAGCTATCCGCTGGGTGAAGCTTGGTGCTACGTGGTTTGGTCACGCCGTGCAAAGACTTTATTCAATAATTTCCACAAAATGAGGACATGCATTTTGGTTTTGTGGCTCTGTAGGAAATCCCAAGACTCCACTAAATACGACTCGATCTTATTTAAGTGGATGTCTTCAGATTTAAGTCTTGCACGTCTTGTCAGACACTCACCTTGTTTTGATGAATTAAAACTTGGATATGAAATGGTAATTTTTGGGGTTGTAACCAACCAACTAATTAATAACCAACTTAGTTAATAATTCGCTCAGTAGTCAGTATCTGATGACATACACTCTCTGCGGTTGCCGGTGAGAAAAAAAAATATGACTGTTTGTAAGTTCTAAATGCCGGAAGAACTAATCGGCAATTGTCAAAAATGACCACCATGCTTACCAACTTTATTGGAGACTTCAATGTTTCTAAAGAAAACAGTGCTCTTTAAGGATGTGACGTCGTCTTTATATAGTTTACGTTACTTTCAAAAATAATTAATCAATTAATACAATGATCTGTTAAATGTGTTTCGCCAAACAAGTTCATTGGCATAAACTTCAGCTTGGAAGCTTTATGTTGTGAGTCCTAGGAGAATCGGCATTTTACTGTTGGGTCTGCTGATACCTGTTCTCCAGTTTCCCACACCTTTATCTCGGGCAGATTTCAAAGCGGAAAGCATTCAAAAGACCAATTTAGCTTTTGGGATTTATGGCTTTGTTGACATCTCAGTGTGCCGTCAATCACAGAAGCTTTCATAGATTGAAGAACAGACGAAGCTAGTTGCTTTTAAGTAAATAAGGACGAGCTAGTTGCCTTGAAGTTTATTATGGCAGGCTTTTATAAATGGTATTAACACACAAACAAATATCTTCCACCGCGTACAGAATAAATTGATGGTGGCAACTTTGATGTAGTTAAGGAGTCCATCGAACTTGGGGGTTAGATCAAATCTATCTAATCAACTTTCAGAAGGCTGGACAAAAATCGAAGATGCTGCAGCTTTGAAGCAGTAAGTACCTAAGTATGAAAAGTAGAGGACTTCAACAATACTAAAAGTTTCTATATCTATCTACTTGACTGCCTTTATAATAAAAATTACATTTAAATAATAAGAAAAAAAGCGATGAGTACTTGATTTTTTCATAATATGCGTCTCCGACTTATTCTAATAAGTAAAGTGTCTAAATAGTTCTGTAATAATTTCTCCAAAAAACAAAGAATTATTGTATTAAGAATTGCACTGTATAATTCGACGCCAATATTTATTTTTTATTTATTCAGAAACTCTGAATATTCAAAATTACAATATTTAATTTACGCCATTTTCGAGTAGGTAGTAGCATATGCGTGTACTTATAAATATTTGTGGTTAAAATTGTCACGAAATTACTAGACCTACTTGATAAAATTGATTAACAAAATTTGGCCAGCATTATCTGCCAGTCAGTAACATGTAAAACCACTTAACTATGGGAGGACAGTTATACGTACTAAGTTAAAAATGATTCGAAATACTGTTAATGGATAAGCCAAAAATATTTAAATTATATAATTGACATGAAAGCACAGCACACTGACAGTATAAATACTAGCCACTACCTTACCACTAACTCTCGCGCTCTTCCTCCTCCTCCTCCTCCCTGTGTGGGGTATTTTATTAACGATTCATTGGAAAAATTCATCCATTTCGGTTATAATATTTCATAAATTTCTGTGCACATCTAAAGTACGTATTCGATGATGCACCAGTCAACGTGGATGTGAAGCCAAATTAAATATTTACGAAATCCACTAGTTTATTTATTATTTTCGACCGCCCTTAGTTTCAGCTGTAATTACAGCTATTAGAATGTTCCTACGGCACATCAAAATTTAATATGTGATAGTGTATCTGTGAAACTAACTAACCTAACTAATTTGATATTCAAATAAATTATACTTAATTACATATCTTACATAATTAGAATTACGATACGTGTCAAACCGCTTTAGGTATAGCGCGCGGAGTTCCCATGTGAATTGCATACAAACGAGAGCGTGAGTGACTTGTTAGCACCTCAATTGTGAATAGTTGAAATTAACCTTGTTGGATGTAAATTTAATACCCTCGCAGGTTGTAATAATATGGCAATTAAGTAGGAATAGAAGGATTCGGTTTACCCCAAAACTCAGGGATCCCAATGTCACGACATTATCAAACAGATAACTGAAACCGATAGAAGGGAACAAGTATCGAGCAAGGAAAAAGGAGGAGACAAAAATCTTGCATTAAAAGGAAAGAAAGTACGCAGCTTTCGAGCTCAAGGAAATCGAAGACTCTCGCGATGAAAACAACTATAACTGTCTGCCGGCTTAAAGACCGGAACGCAATTTCTTCGACACAGTGAAGGGAACCCTGTCACCGAAGATGGCAGCAACATGGGCATCATGTCGAGAGAGTGGATATGACAAAGAAGAATCGGTCTTGAGTTTAAGAAAAACAAAGCCAACGGCTCTGATGGTCTATCTATAAAGCTCTTTCAATACGGAAGTGTGGTTTTGGATGGTTGAAAAAATGCCCAATGACTGGACTACCAGCTCCATATGCTCCATCTAAAATAAAAGAAAAGAGGCATAAAAGAAATAAAAATATTTAGCGCAAACGGCTCATATAAGGCCTAAAGCCTACCTTCTCCAACCACTGTGTGTGCGAAGATATATTTTTGACACGGGTGGAAGGGACCTACAGTTTAATGCTGATTCCGAACGGCTATAAATTTTTGAGAAGCTTCCCATGACAGGTTTTACTCTTGGATGTTTGTCAGACGTTCGCAAGAGGTAGGTCAGCGAATAAAAACTTTGAGGTGGTACCGGTGGGGTTTTAAACCAGCGACCTCTCGCTTAGTGGTCATTCTTTCATCGGCTTCAAGGGCGCAGCTCTTAATGGCTACTATATTCAACAGATTCATTGACCCGAAAGTCTATACGTCTGCCTTAGAGAACCCTTATCCTGACACTTCTACGGCGAGTGTTGCACGATTAGGACGAATTGAGCAGGAGCTATGACCGCGAACTCTATGAGCTCTACTAATGCTCTACCCAAGAGAATCTTCGAATCCTATCTCCGCGAGATGTGCGAGACGACAGTAAGACCGAACATCAGTTTCAAAGGTCTGGAAAATTGAAATCAGGAATCCCAGAGGATGGTCGGCTCCCATGACTCAGGCAGAGACTCTACACGACACGGGAGTCCTTTAAAGTAAATAAAAGTCAGTAAAAGGACTCGTTTAGTAAAATATTTGGCATTAGGGTTATTTTAAAATAAATCTGCTGTTTTTACTGCAGAATATGTTGGCTAATATTGGAGGCTGGGGCTCATAGCCAAATACAAAAATCAATCTGACACATTTCTGCTTGCAAAGTTCATCCTTAAAAACTAGGTCCCAGTGCACACGTGGGTTTTTTTTTATTATACACGTTTGCTGACGTTGCGCTTAGTTTTCGAAAGCCCGCTAAACAGTTGACGGTTGGGAAAAGATGGAGCTTCAAAGAACTCTTCA
Source organism: Ferdinandea cuprea (assembly GCA_963576555.1). Lineage (NCBI taxonomy): Eukaryota > Metazoa > Arthropoda > Insecta > Diptera > Syrphidae > Ferdinandea > Ferdinandea cuprea. The sequence continues at coordinate 42,159,847 of OY754961.1, forward strand.
AACTTTTCATGCTTAAAGAATGCTCTAGCTAGAATGAACCTGCCTGATTATATATATCAATTTTTCCAATCATTTCTAGCTACCTCAAAAACAACAAATACTTCCTAAGGAGACCGTTCTAGACCCTTTACTGTTGAAAATTATGCATAATAATCTTTTCAGGCTGTAATACTAATTCGTACTTTCCTTTAGGAAAAGTTTGACTAAATTCGTTACAGTTACTTCGGCATAACACTACTTTTCACGTAAATAGATGATGAAATCACCAGTGCACCTGTTCATATAGGACTTGAGCACACATTGAAAAGCTTAAGAAGTGGGCGAGCAAATTTTTTGTATGTTATGATTTTGAAGTACTCTTGTTGCGAAAATGAATTGGCCCCATAGAATATTCTACACACTCGAGTACAGGGGGGATAAAGCGCATTCTGGGCGCGTTGAGCTATTTACGTCGCTGAGAGCAATTTGAAGGTGTGCTACTTAAAGTGCTATAACTTCCATACTTTTCCATCCACAAATATACTTCTGTTAAGCTTTCGTTGCGGGTAATACATCGGACACTAGTAGGAAATAATTACATTTTTATTTCAAATTCAAATTTATTTTCCATTTAAAGTTGGGATACCCTGAGCCAAGTAGTAATTTTAAATAAGTGCTAAACTGTAATTACAGCCGGTCTAGAGACGGTTTAAATCCCTTAATCCTGCGGAAAACATCACCCAGGTTTTTTTTAAATTTGCTGTTAAAAGTGGAGTACGGAAACGCACGCTCACGAGCAATTCGCGAGAAATTAAGAAAGCGCACGTGTTCGAGAGATGTTCGCTATCTATATTTGCGTTTCATAGATAGCGACTCATCCTGTGGGCGCACACCAATGTACGTTGACGGAAAGTCTCATTCGCGGGCGCACGATAGGATTTTACCAAAAGGGAATAAAAGTAGGATAAGGGTGGGTAAAATTCAAAGGGTGTATGCTTTGCCAGCAATATCGCACGATGTTCTGCGGTGTGGAGATGAATATTAGTCTTGCGTCTTGCCTCGGTCACAGATCGAGGTTGACGTTTATTTGAAGGTCGTAGTAAGGTTCTTGAAGGAATATCCTATTTTTTGCTGCATTTTCATTTATACATATTCATATTCATATTTTTGACATTGTATTAAACTAGTTTCTTTTCCGTTTGTCCTGAATTTCAATGCCACAGATTCAGTGCTTCTGTTGTCACTATCAACACCTGTATTTTGGTATTTAGAAATTGATAGTTACATTTTCTATTCGACCACCGAATGACGTAGTGACATAATTGTCGAAATACAAAAAATTATCAAAATCGAAAACGAATTTAATTTAAATTAAAAAAAAAACGTAATATGAAAAAAATAATCTCAAAAATCGAAGTATGCTAATTTGTCGAATTAATAGTATAAAAAAAGCAGTTAAATTTGTTGGAGTTCGCTTTGTTAGTTTTCGAGATATTGGCGGTTTGATAAATTACCGTTAATCGAATTTTTGCCCAAAACTGAGTATGCAGTATTTTTGGCGCCATTTCAAGTATCATTATACTTAGGAAAAGGAACAGACCAAAATCCTTGGAATCATTTTCCAAAAAAAATATTACTAAGTGATTTTCACAAAAAAAATGTATGGCAGGTACCGTTATTTCAAAAGATAAACCAAATAATAAAAAGATGCCACGAGATGTAACCCTAAAAACTTTATATACGAAGTTTGAAGCAATTCCGTCGAACCGTTTCGCCATACGGCGCCCGGACAGACATACTGACCGAACGGACGGAATTGGCGGACCTACTTTTTTCGACTTCTCTATAGTCGTAATATTATCCCTCATACTCAGTTTGAGTCGCAATTCAATTAAGCAATCTTCTATTTAAGTTACTCCCATAACAACGTAATACCATTCACAAAATAGTTTTAAGTTGAAATTGCATGGTCATAAGTCTCTCTAACTAAATCCGACAATTTGTAACCAAAAACTGCCGCACCGCAACTTTCCAATTCCACAGAAAACATGTTTTTCTTACGCCAACTCGTTGCCTTATTCCTAGAATGCGAATTTTAAAAACGACTCGCCAACAATACTCAAGTCTCATGTGCGCACGCGAGCTGACATTTTGTGATTTTGCCAAAACTCGCTCATGAGGTAGTAAAAATATAAATCGACTCACGTATGTTTCTAAGAGCTCATTCCCATCATAGACATATGGACAAAGAGAGCATGGGGAAACTGTAACTACCACATCAACAGTTCCTGTCTGGGCACGGCGGCTACCGGAAATATCCCTATAGGTTTCGACACGATAGTTCGCCCCAATGCCCAGAATGTCAAAATGAGGAAGAGGACGTGTTCTACTGCGGACGCTTTACGGAAGAACGAGTAAATCTGCCTAGTCCAGAAAACCTCATAAGTCACATGACGCAGTCGGAGGACAAGTGGATAGAGGTCTGTTCATTTATAGTACGCGTGCAGTGCAGGCGTCTTCAGAGAATAGAGAATAATTCCTAACCAGACCCGCGAAGTAATACCTAACTACAGTTCCGCGGGGAGAGTGGTTGAAGGACGTAGTGGTGTGGATTAGTACATAGGCGCACTCCTGACATTGAACATTCGGGTGCTGCGAATCGTGCATGTTGGTAGCATGAGCTACCGCATCTTTAGAAGATTATTACACCCATTGGCGCAACCAAGGAAAAAAAAATCGACTCACGCATGTGCATGCGAATTTTAAAAACTGAGAGTGCACACGAGTAAAAATTGGGACGTGAGCTGTTTGCGTGCGCACGAGCGTGCGTTTTCGTCCCCTGGACTTAAAAGTCATTTTAGCGATTATTCAGTTAAGAAGGTATTGATAAAAGGAGGTAATTTCTTATAAAATCTGGTTTTATTTTCCAGCCCCAAAACTTTTACTTGTCGACCTAGTGCGTCCTTCATATTTCCTTCGTGACACACACTTTGATCTAATCAACTTACTATGGTGCAATCTACCAAACTGAGTTGAAATCGCATTGAAAATGTACCAGTTAAAGAGTAATAAGGAATTTACAGAGAGCCCCTCACCATCGCAACTTATCAACTCATCACACTCCTTACCATCTTTTTTCCTGCAAAACAAGAAACTTTGTGAACAGGCCGTTAACAAATTTGTTCCGTATATCACTCTAACAACAAATTTCAAAGTTTAACTATCTACTAAAATACAAACCACTTAAAAAGTTTCACATCCATTGCGTGGGAAGTCTACTTACAACTTCAATGAATCTCGTTTTATCTCACACAAATCGGCATCACTGTAAATATACAAATTCAAATTTTCGCCAAACTGAGTAAACTCTTTAATTCATCGTCATTTTGTTGACATCTATTTTAGCGGCGCTATAAATATTTAACGGCAAAAGGAATTCTTGAAATTCTCGCAACCCCTACCCTAACCTAAATAGAATATCCCATGTACATCATTCGGAAGCTCAATTAATTGACAGTTTCCAAATCGTAATCATTTTAGAAATATACATATTTCGACATCAACTTTATCCATAATTGCTACTTGTTGTGTGTACTTCAAAAAGCACTTGGCAGGATGGAAAAGAAGGGCACGGCATTTGCAGAGGGAAGAAAAAATATCGCATCCTATGAAGTGCCTACAAAACTTCTTTCAATCCAGCAAAGAGCGTTGCTTTGACAGATGTCTTTGACATTTTTCCAACCAAACACTCAAGGAAAAAAAAATCATTAATAATCCCAACAATTAAAGAATAGATGTTTTTATTTCTTTGACTTTTCAGAGTATTATTTGCAGATACTATAGGTTATTCGAGGGGTCTGGCTTTGACATAGCAATTAACCAAAAAGAAATATATTTGGGCACCCAATTGAAAAGCCACCCATACTTTCGCAACCTCAACTGAAGGCGGTGGGAATCATTAATATACCCTGAAAAGGATATCAATTAGAGAAAAGATATCAATCCGCCCGTTGCAGAAAATCAATAAACGCAAGCAGATACTATACGAGTGCGAGCACTTGGAGAGTGAAGAAAAAAAACTATAAACAAAAAGAAAATGTCCTAAAATTACCCATTTCGCTGTGGGTGTCGAAAGTGGAATAGGATCGATTGCGTGCCTCCACTCCCTCCTCCATTGCCATGGTCGGATTCTAATTAATCTCAAGTTGGGTGAATGTGTTTTTGAGGGGAGGTAAAAACATCTTGTTTCGGGTGATGTCAGGATGTCGTTCCAGTTCCGCTTGTTTGAGGATTCCATCCCCGCTACGAATATACCTAATGTGTGTTTTTTGTTTATGCTATATCGAGTGGTTTAATGGTAGGTTGACACTTGGTCAGACAAATGCACAGTGTCTGGGATTTAGTAATTGCTGTGGCGTAATTAAATTGATTCAATGCTACTAATGGATATGCTAGGCAAACACATCCCGAGAAACAATAAAACAATTTAATTTGATGCAGGGTGTTTGTTTTGGCTTAGACAGCAATACCTACTCCTGGTAATTATATCTGCAAAGGGTAGGTACTTGGTACTTGGTACGATGTGTTACTTGGCTCACTAATGCGCTCGACCTCGACATGTTGATAATAGTTTGGATGTGGCTGTCGGGACTGGTTTATGGAGATGATTTCTAAAGAATCGGTTCATAGAACCCAAGGGTTATTCAATTAAAAATTTATTGACTTAAACGAACCTTGTGGCCATTACAACAAATGGAATGCGTTGAATATTGGTAACGTATTTGTTCAATGATAATGATAATGTGTGCGGCGCCAAACGAGAAGCATTTAGCCCGTCCCAACATTGAATTTGGTGCTAACCTATTACAGCAACATATCGAGCATAATATATCGATCGATACATTTTAACTGGGAATTGTGTATACGCACTTTGTTTAAAGATATTAGGAAGGACTCATGCATTAAATAAATAAATAAATATTAGGCGTAAACGACCTATAATCTTAGATTGTGTGTGCGAAAATATATTTTTCAACACGAATGGAAGAGAACTACAATTTAATGCCGATTCCGAACAGTAGTTTTATTTTGAGAAGCTGATTATGACAGTTGCTGCTCTTGGTTGTTAGCCAGACTTTCGCATTTAACCGCTAAGCCACTGCACCCACTAACTGGTTCTTGTGCTTCCTCACAACGTGGATGCCGCTGCCGATATGATTACAAATTAAATTCACCTGGGTATGAAACGCTTTATCCCTAACAGGATAAAGTGTATCAGACCTAAGAGAAAAGCGTGGTGTGACTTGAGCTGTAAAGAAGCTATCATGGCTAAAGAGGTAACTTTTCGGTCATTTAAGGCCAACCCAACTGAGGAAAACCGAAAAAAAGTTCAAACGAGCCAGAAATGACTGCAATGCCCACATTAATCGTTCTCCTACGACCAAAAGTTGAGCCAAAAAATACTATAAAGTCCCTCCGGTAGTAAAAACTTTTGGTCGTTTGTTAAGAATGTTAAAAATTCGGCCTCATCATCTATCCCGACACTCATTTGTAATGACACTCCAGCTGTCAGCTCTTCGGATAAAGCCAATCTGCTTGCTGCTCATTTTGCAGCTAACTCAACGCTCCCAGATTGTGCCTTATCTCCCCCAGTACTCGAGCGCATAGAACACTCCATGGGACAAATCCACTTCCGCACCCGTACTGTGGCAATAGTACTTCAAGATCTCAACATTCGCAAAACCGCTGGTCCAGATGGTATTTCCCCTATCGTTCTGAAGAGGTGTTCTTCCACGCTGGAAAAACCAATGCGTAAGCTTTTCTATCTGTCCTATTCTTCAGGGCTCTTTCCGAGAAGATGGAGAACAGCATCTGTCCAGCCCGTCCCAAAAAAAAAGCAAATCTTCCTCTGTCTCCTCCAACCGACCAATTGCACTTACGTGCCTTCTTTCCAAGGTCATGGAATCGCTGATAAATCGTCAGCTTATGAAATATCTTGAATTCCGGGAACTTCTTAATGACCGGCAGTACGGTTTTCGCAGCAACAGGTCCACTGGTGATTTCATGACATATTTAACCGAAAAGTGTATCCAATCTATTCACCACGGTGGTGAAAGCAAGGTCGTTGCGCTTGGTATTTCAAAGGCATTTGACAGAGTTTGCCATCCGGCTCTTTTGTCGAAATTGCGTGCTTTTGGAATCGATGATACCCGTCTTCAATGGATTAGAAACTACCTTTCGGACCGTTCAATACAAGTTGTTTTGGACGGTTTGAAGTCTGCTACTCACCAAATAAATGCTGGTGTCCCTCAAGGCTCCGTTTTGTCTCCGACTCTCTTTCTCATTTTTATCAATGACCTCCTGTCTGTCACTTCTTATCCAATCCATTCCTTTGCTGTTGGAAGTACCCTCAGCTTTACATATTCGTTTTATAATTCACGTCCCTCATCTTTGGGCGTGGAGCTAGAAGGGCAACGTATGTTGAGCTCATTGAATTCCGATCTTGACAGCATACTTAAATGGGGTAAAACCAACAGAGTGGAATTCAATACTTCCAAAACGCAATGCTATCTGCTGTCATTGAAGCGAAACCCTAATTCTCTGCCATTGTCCATGTATGGCACTTGCATCGCTGAAACCGAACGACTTTCCATTCTCGGTATGTGTGTTAATGACAACCTTCGTTGGAATGACCACATATTTGATGTCACCAAGAACGCTGCGAAATGTCTAGGCTTCCTTAAGCGATGCAATAAATATTTCACTTCTTCTGTTCTGGCAAGGCGTTTATTCGCCCAAAACTTGAGTACAACGTTCATATCCGGTCTGGTGGACCAATAACATATTTGGAGCTACTTGACAGGATCCAAAAACGTGCGGTAAAACTTATTGGCGATCGAGACATCACGAAATCATTTGACTCTCTTAGTCATCGTCGTGATGTCTCCTGCTTGGCATTGTTTTATCGGTATTTCCACCACAAGTGCTCAAATGAAATAGCCAATTGCATTCCACCCCTACATCAATTCAACCGCAATACTCGCCTTGCGAGGAATGCACATCAGTTTACCCTTAAGCCTGTTTTCGGACGTACTGTGATATATAAAGATTCCTTTCTCAACCGTACAATACGAATGTGGAATGCTCTACCCCGCTCTGTTTTTCTTACGCATTATAGTTTACAGACATTTAAAACCAACGTGCATCGGTTTCGCCCTTTCTCTAATCCTACACTTTCCTAATGCACTGTGTCACTTCATTTTAAGGGTATCCAAAGTCCCTTTAGTGCGCGTACATTATAAAAAAAAAACTAAGGTAGGATTTTTAAAATTCCAATCATCCGCCAAATTTGGACCTTAAATGATCGCAATCTATAAATACAATCTACTTGAATTTGCTTTGAAGGGGTCGCAAAAAATATACAGGATGTTACCGACTTAATGGTCAATACTTTGGGATTGTGAACATATTCAAAGAAAAAATCATCCTAGAGTAAGGGAATACTTCCAACTTCTTGCCAGGCTACCGAGCACATTGAGGAAAACCTTTTCTGTCAAGATTTCGAGCGGGAAACAGCTGCCAGTGTCAAAATAACATATGATTTGAAAAGAAACCGATAGATGGGCCACCCCGCAATTCCGTTAATAGTTTCATCAGAAACTAAGTAAGTATGACCCTACACAGTGCCCTTTAACTAAGGCAGTCCCACCTGTTTCTGGATTCCGCTATGGGGATTGGGTGTTGTTTTGGCCGGGTAGTTTGCCGACTACGTCAAAAACAAATAGTTATGAAAGAGACGCAGATAGCCTATTTAACAACTGCAATCTACCAACAAAGAGACACGGAATGTTAATGGACATAATAATTTTTAGATAATTGAAATGCACGAATACTTTGCACCCCAGTTGCGACTCAGAAGCTTAAGTCTGATACACGGTGATGCGATGGTAAGAATCAAAAATGATAAAGGATGCGAATTCTTCTTTGGAAATTAGCTTTGGGCAAAAGTAATTAACTTCAAGCCAATAAGTTATTGCCTGGATCTGATCCGCAACAAAGTGGCATTCTAAAACATTAGCTGAATATGTGCACATTTCCCTGCAGACTAGGCTGAAGATGCTATCAGGCAGGAGTTGTATGACCTTCTGGATGGTGAATATGGTGACAGTCCGGTATGCTCGGAGACCTCAATGCTAAACAGTCCCAAAGTAACGACAACAGATACCAACCACCACCGATCCGCCAAAGATAGAAATACATCTTTGGCGGATTCGTTCGTAAGAACAGTCTGCCGTATTGCGGCAGTAGCTTTCCAAAGATAATGAACCACACAGCAACATGACGCTCTTCAGACAGTGTTCAACAATGCGAGACACGCATTGCACATCGTGGACGTGCACTCTTTTCAAGTGGCAAACGTTGACAGTCTCTTGGTGCAGCCAGATTCAGAGCTCGACTGTCCTACCAGGAAAAGCTGCGAACTGCCCAAAAGAAGAAATTCTACTTTGGACGACGTACCCAGAACATACAAAATAAAGTGCAAGACTGCGTCATACGAAACTTTCTCCATACATGAGATGCGTTTTTTAATCGCAAAATGAATCGAAAATGAATGGTGATAAAATTATTTAAATCACTTTTTTAGGTTTTGAAAAATTAGATTTTCTCAAAATTTCGCGCATTGGACACATTTAATATAATAGTTCAAAATACAATAAATTAGCAAAATCGTTATAGCCGCTTTTGAGAAAACGAATTTAATTTAAAATTAAAAAAACCGTTATATGAAAAAAAAATTATTTCAAAAATCGAAGTATGCAAATTTGTTCGACTTAATAGTATAAAAAGAGCGGTTTTTTGAAGTTTGCTTTGTTAGTTTTCGATATATTGGAGGTTTTAAAAATTACCGTTAATCGATTTTTTTTGTCAAAATCTGAGTATGCAGTATTTTTGGCCCCATCCCAAGTATCCTTAGTATAAAAACAGACCAAAATTTCCAAAGAAACATTTTCTAGACAAATAGTTATAAGTGAATTTCACAAAAAAAATGTATAGCAGGTACCGTTATTTCAAACGGTAAAGCAAAACATAAAAATATGCCCCGAGATGTAACCCAAAAAACCTTATATACGAACTTTGAAGCAAATCCGCCGTTTCGCCATACGGTCCCCAGACAGACAGAAAGAACGACCGACGGATGGCATTGGCGGACCCACTTTTTTGAACTTCTCTATAGTCGTAACTCATCATACTCAGTTTGAGTTCGAAATTTCCGCACGATCGAAATAACTTTCTCTTTAGTATACTAATGTATAAGAGAAAGTTAAAAATCGTAAGTGAGAGCATCTCCACTGTGCCAACAACCACTGGTTCCAGTATTGCGACATGATTAAAGAGGTAGCCGGAACCTTCCCAGGTTACAGCTACCCGTAAGGTCACGCGCAGGCACGTCGAGAATAGTACTATAAAGGTATATCTCTGCAAAATGTCCCATCAAAAATCCTGTGTTGCTTAAACCCTTCTGCAATACACTACTCAGATCGACCGTACTCCAAATGATCACATAACAAAATAGGAAATCTTGGAATTTCAACACGAGACACACAAATTTTGTATGCACTTTCAGACCGCATATGACAGCATTTTTCGTTAGGAGCTAATTCTGGCGATGGCCAAATTCCGGATACTGGCACTAAGAACACGTGGAGCAATATAAAGTTAACTCTGTGAATCATACCATGGTGCGGAGATTAAAGGAAGAATTACCCTGGAAAACCAGCCATCATTTCCTCTTATATTGTTTTGCAAAAAAATCTACCATTTAAAATACAGTAGTAATGCTGAATATCCTATTCTTTGAAAGTTTCAATAGAAATTTTCCCTGATACGAAGAAGATATTAAACAATATCCCTTTGCAGTTTATACTCCCACATTCAATAGCTTCCATCACGATTGATGTAGCTATTTTTTGCAGAAGCACCAATTCTTCCAACAATTGGTTTTCGAAACAATAGTTCGATGAAATTCATTTCTTGAATTTGAATTTAGGTTACAACGACCAATATGTATTTGTAGCGTCCAGGACAAAAGATATATATAGTTAAAAGGGAATTGTCTAATGTTCAATTTAGACCTTTTTTCTGTTCAGAATGTTTCTGTGGAGTAGGTCAACATAACAATGTGAACTCGGTAGAGTTTTTGACTAGTGTTTGATAGATAATTAGGCAGTGGAACTTTAAAACTAAGAAACCAAGAAAGAAGGGAATGATTATTAAACTGCAGCAAAGTTACGCTTCCAAATTGATTCAGAATGGAAGCGTGGCCAATTGTTTTATTGGATCACGGTGATGTAGCTCTTAGACGAACATTCGCAACAGCCGCCGCTAAAGATATTGAGGGATGGCAGTTTAAACAGAATACCCAGTGCAGCGAGGGAGTCGATCTTTGGGAAATATCTCAAAATTATCCACAGTTAACTACGAGAGTGACAATTTTGCGATATTTTCATAAAATCGTTTTATCAATTGATTTAGGCTTTCGCAATTACCATAAAAATGATAGAAATGATGTCAACATATGTAGTGTAAACGCAGTTACAAAGAACAACATTTTTTTCTAAAAGTTAGCCCTCCAGGGAAATAAATCCACGGGAATTTTACTCATTAAAAGTGAGAATTAATTTAGCACTAAATTTGGTGTAGTTGTTTTCGCATTAGATTTGGACAATTACTAGTCAGCAATGCGTAACCACTGGCCTACGTATATCTTTATAAGGAAACTATATACAAAGTTGGTTAAATGCCGAATTTCTTTACATCCGAAAAGACTTTGCATGTAGCCAACCTCGCACCTACCCCAAATCAAACAGAAAACCAATCAAGGGGGGTTGCATATTTCCATATTCCATTTTTTATGCATTCGGGGCTAACTTATATAAAACATATTACAAAATCAATTACTGTTTGATTGCTCAATTGCTATCAAATGGTCTTCGGCCATGGTTTGTATGGACTGAGTCCCACTTGGCCTTATTTCTCCAAATAAGTTGGCCTCATTTCACTTTGTAGAAGTGGAGTAAATTCCCACAAAGGAGTGGAACTGATTCTCATATCATTTTAGAATGATTTTTTTCTTAAGGGCCAACCATAATAGACTTAAGTGGGATTAACCGTATGTCGAAACCGAACGAAAACATTACTCAATTTCTCTCCAAAGTTAGGCAAATTAAGCAAACTGTAAAAAATTGCATACTCAAGCAAAGGAAAAAATGTGAAAAATTATCCTTTACAGTATCTTATTGTTTCTTACAATAAATTTAAAAAATATAGTGACAATATAAAGTGATGTAAAGTAAAAACATAAATTGTTGGTGCCAATTGTTAAATTTACTTACTGAACGTCACATTTAATTAACACTCTCGTAAGCTCACTTAAGTCAACGAAAATTTGGCGAAACTGAGCATAATCCCATTATCATCATGCTGTACTGTTCTGTTTACTTAAGCTCATGAAAGTCTATTATGGTCGGCCCTTTAGGTTATACCCAAGAATATTGGCAACGAACTTGTATGTTTGGACCCTCTTTGTTCGCAATAGGTTTTTTTTGCAAGAGAAAAATTCTACTGAAGCTTTTGTTTTGTGTATTAGGATTCCAACTTGGCTTAAGAATAAGACCAAAAACTTAGTTATTCAAAATATTTGCACATAATTGGATTCAGATCCGATTTGAAGGCTTACATCGAGAACAATGATAGCCTAACTGACATCTTCTGGACATGCGCATGTAGATTTACAAACCGCATTTACTTACCTTAAGAGGAACTGAATGTGGATAAGATCTGTAAATTAACTCCACCACTACCAAATGGACTGGTGTAAATCATTCTGGTCCTACTGATTTATAAGGTTCTAAGCTATGCAGTACACAAATGACTTTGTCCTTAGTTAACAGACAATGCGACTTAATATGCGCCATTACAGATGCAATGCGAGGAATTCCAATGCGCTTCTTGATGACATGATTGGTCATAGGGGAGGCTAACTCGATTTCATGTGTCCGGTAACGATTTCGAGTACTCCTTCCTTATTGCCTAGAAAGGCGATGTGTTGATTGGCTTCAATTCGAGTATAGGTGGGTAACTCATGAAGGGTCTCTCTGGAGCCGGAATTTGCTCTAGAGATTAGTAAATCAAATTATCTGAATTCTTAGTTAGACAAATGATTGTCTGCTGCAAATATCCTTTTAAGTAAAAGAGTTAAAGGGGCTACCTTGTACATATGATCAGATAGCCAAGCTACTACTTAAGCCTACTCTGCTGCTACGATCACCTCCAAAATTGTAAGGAGGCCATAAGCAACCTGAAAAAGTTGGGTAGATGCAACTCTATTAATCTTACCTGAGTCCCCGGTCATAAGGGGATCGAGGGTAACAAAAGAGCTCATGCTCTTGCAAGACAGTGATTACTGGCAGCCTTTGTTGACCAACAACCATTTAATGGTGCTGCTCATCAGTCGACAAAAGTGAAATGATTGTGCTTTTACGCCTACAACATACCGAATACTGGCATGATCTCGCATCATACAGACATTCAAAGCTGTTTTCCGAGTCCAAATTTCTGCTAAGACTTTAAAGAATTTCCTTAAGATCCTTAACTAGCGTTGTCAACCTCCTTCGTTTTTCCAAAAGTACTGGCAGCTTCAGTTATTGTATTTTCTTAGTGAACTAATAGTTCTGAGGTAAATTTTGGCAGCCTTTGCTGAAGTACACAGGTCTAAATGCTTATTTTCTTCGGACATCCAATACATAAATAAAATACAATACAATCATATGCGCCTTTTGACCAGTTATTTCTCGTATTGCGAGTACCGATTCTTCCCTAGAAGTTGTCCATTCGCTTTTTCAAGCAGATAGATATGACAGGACTGGTCGAGAGGATTTTTCCTAGCCTTTCCTAGTCTCCGCAACTTCATCAGTTTCTATCCTTTGATCCTAATCGGTCGATATTACAAGTGTGTTATAGCTTTGCTTGCTCTTATAAATATGCCGCGGATAGAAGTGTGTCTCACTAAAATATACTATGTGCAATTATAACATAGCAAAAAATATCTGCAATAAAAAAAATATCTCAATTACTCGCGGTCTGCAGAAAAAGCATCAAACAAACACCGCCAGAGGAAAAATGATAAATAAATACATGCTCGCTACATCATCACATCCCATTAAAATTAATTCAAGCCGAATTATTTAATCGTCAACTGACAAATCACATCCAGACTTTCCGCCCCAGATATCTGTACCGTTTAGCATTATAAAAAATCGGGAAGGCATATGAATGCAAAATTTTCGTTTTTTCTACCTTTCGCGCACTTTCATCACTGCTCACACGAAATGCTACCTACATACATGTATGTATATATGTTTTCGTTCTTTCGTTGTTATAATTACTATCAATTCATAACAACATGTATCCATGCACAAGTGTAACTCCCACGGTAGACACGGTGGTAATGGGACCCCACAAATCATTCCTCCACTTACTCCTTGACATCTCACACTCTCCCCCAGATGACGACAGTAAATATTCAACATATCCTCGTTCAAATACAATTATACGCGAGTCTAACGCATCCCGTAGAGCTGCCATCGGATAGGCAAACATTGGTATGTGCTCAAGGACCGCGAAATTACACCTTTACTCCTGTCCCAGTCTGAACTGAATTCTTATATAAGAGGGTGTCTGTATACAGACAGGATAGTGCAGAGGTCCTCATTTTCCATTACACCGAGCATAGCTGGTTTGTACACTACTGTCATCGTCGGATACCTGATATTCTAAATTACGCGAATAGTTTGCTGCTCCTGAGGCAGGTGAGGGGGAAACGCACATTTAGAAATTGACGAGGACTATTTATAAGGTTCACCTTCCCTAGCGCCATCGTTTACAGCGTACTTTGCATTATGTCGACATGTAATAGTTGGCTTTAAGAAAACATTCCTATAGAGTACAGTAGGTTAGACATTGGGATGTTGAAAGTAGTTATATGGCCCTGAAATCGTGTACAAAACTGCAATATAAAACATTGTCGTTATCCGCAAACAATCTACCCTTATTTTACTCAAATCGCAGAGGCTATATCTCACAGTGCAATGTCAAACTTTATACGCACTAATTGTAATTGTATAAAAATCAAGGTTTTATATAAACTGCAAATTTGATTTAAAGAAAAAGTCCTTGCGTCATACCAATGGATTGTCCTTGCAGGTACGACATGTTACGCCGGCTTACATGCATAAATGCAGAAGTATTCGCATGTGAATCTTTTGTGTGATTAACTCCCTTGCTTCGGCTGCGTAACAAGCCATATTTAATAAATTCTGTATCTCTCTCGGGAGTAAGTAGTTCCATTCACCTGGTTTCCCTTTGATGGAATGCACTTTACAACCGAGCGATGTCAAGAATATCAAATGCACTTTGTAATTGTTTGAAGTGCGTAGATATATTTATGTTTTGTTTAAATAGATTTTCATTGTGTTAAAAGGCATAGAGAGCATTTGTATAGTTTCGATTTTTAGAAAGTAACAGCTTTGAGGAAAATGTTGATAATTGAGAGTTTGCTTTAACTGCAGTACCAGTAACGCTATGATAATTATTAATGGAAGAATAATTAATTTATGCTCTTTTAAGTTTTAATTTTGAATGCAATCATTGTCATTTGTATATTGAAATATTCATATAGGCATAACAGAAACCGTGTTTTACGGGGATGATGAAGGGTTTAATGCTTAAGTTGCTGAAGAACTTGCCTGGCCCTGGATCCCCTTAAATAAGGGGGAGATTTCACATGAACTTATAAATTTTCATCAATCAATTGTACAATTTATTCCAACAAATTTTATGTCTAATTGACAGTTATTTGATTCTGTTTCTACCCTATTTTGACACATAATTTGTAACACCCCTTAATATTTATCGTAGCCACCTAAAAGTATATATTTTTATGATCAGGACCAAAACCTAAGCCTATTTAGGAATGTTTGTCCGTCCGTCCGTCCGTATCAACTTTTGAGGCCTTTAGATTAATGCTAGAAAGCTGAAATTGGGAACATTTGCGAGTTTGGGTTCCGAAATGGTAAAGTGTTAAAATTTTTCAAATACGCCCACAATTTAGAAAAAGCCGTTTTAAAGCAAAATTTAGGGAGATAGTGTGTTACAACCTTTAAAAGATATGTAGGTATTGCCCTCCTTTATAAATTTGTCCTATAAAGTTTTTTGCCACGCCTATTTTTTGTAGGCGTTTTCATAGAAACCGTAAAAAAATGTTTAACTAGATATTAAGCCAATATTTCCTCCAATATATCGCCCATACAAAGTTTTTGGCCACTCTCACTTTTTGGGGTGTTTTTTAAAAAATGTATTTCATAAATTTTATAGAATGAAATTAAATGCTATCCATCATCTTCTTAACGCTTTTTTCTTTGGGGCATATAAAGATATGGATAGGGTATTATACTGTTCGCCCCAAGCGGCTGGTACCCTTTCCTTCTGATTTTTTATTTTTGTTTGCCTCTTAGCAGTTCAAATATATTTATTTTACTACACTTAACGGGCTCCCGACCCGTGAAGATCCTCTGCGATCCCAGGCACGCCTCTTCCAATTTTCGAGAACAGCTCATAGAGTTCGGTACCTCGCATAGAGGCACAAATATTCGTCTTACATTTCTTTTTTTTAAGGAGCCCAACTCTTCTTTTCTGCTTATCGTACAGCACTCGGTGCCGTATACTAAAACTGGCAATGTAAGGGTTCTGTACTTTGTCATTTCGAATGTACTTTGTCCTTCGAATTCGGAGTTTTAAACCCATTTGCTTTATTTAACCGAAGTAGCAGCGGTTACCTAGAGTAATTTTTCGTCGGATCTCCACTAAGCTGTTATTCTTGAAGTTGTTAGTCCAATGCCAAATATTTTCGCCTGTTCTTCAACAGTCGAGAAAGTCTTTACTACGGCACGCTGAGAGCGACCGATGATGTCAATATCTTCTGCATTCTCCAAGACTGATGTGTTGAAGCACTATCTGCTCAGGAACAAGACTAGAAGGAATGTGATAGCGCACAGCCTAGCCGAAGACTGAACCTTTGTTTTAAGGACCAAGCGCTCTGGCATTCGCGATGGCTTGGCCTTTAAAACACAGGTTCAGTCTTCGTCTTCGACAATTGGAAGTAGAGTGCCCGGGATCACAGAGAATGGAAGCCTGCCGAGTTTCCGGCGGGGACTCTTCACGGCTCGGAAGCCCGTTAAGTAAAAGAAAGTATAGCCAAGCCGAAATTCGGTGCATGTTTGGAACAGTTCAGATGAGCTGTTGCCACAGTTGGATCCGTTTTTTCCGGGATCCCAAAATCGGCCATCGCCATATAGAGCTCCTGATGATAAATGTCTTCAAAGGCGGCTTTGAAGTGACTGAAAAAGTGGTGGCTCTCAAAAGATTATAAATTCGTTAAAATCTTTTCCAAGATTTGTTTTAGTGTAAAGATTTGGTCTACGGGCCTGGTAAGTGCCGAATGGCTTACACCGTTCACGGGGTACCTTGGATAGCATCGCATATATTTTATAAGACAATCCAGAAACTTGCGTACAATATTTTATGTAAGAAATTGGTGGAGAAAAATTGGCATTCGTCATATCATAATACCACTATTGATGAGAAAAGCGAGTTCACATCGTCCCGTTCGTATAATGTAAAACTGATGATCTTCAAAGCTTTCAAATTAATGAACATTATGCTCCACCACGGGCTCTCAGTAAGCGGGCTTAACATTTGTACTTGATGGGCGTGCATGTGTAGATTCGCATTACTTTGTTGTTGATCTCAAGTATTAGGGGGTATATGACCAAATTTCAGGGGTGTATACCAAACGTTAGACATCGTTATGACTCCCAAATCAACCATCTGGAACTGAACTATATAGTGACATGTTACGCTTTTCAAGCGTAATTATTAATCGATGCCTTTACCATAAGGCATCCAGCAAGTTGGATCTCATCGAAGATCGTAACTTTCCTACTTTTATTCTTGTAGCCCTTAGTGGTCCGCCTATAGCTTTCGCGATTTGCTTTAAAAAATGTTTGGCAGGCCTCCCAGTTTCAAATAAATTAATGATGCCAATCAAATACTGCCGTTGTTATTCGATTTGCATTGTCCAACAAATATTGTGACAATATTGAAACATTTTGGTTCATTGTCCATAAAAAAGAATTTGTAAATAACTTGAAAACAGCGCCACCTGTCGGATTCTATAACAAAGATGTAACATCGCCTCGAAAAAGCAAATATACTGTGAAAATATGCCCTAATCGGCCAAGTTGTTAATCAATTTTGGTGTTTAGCGCCAAACAAATATTTATATTGTGTATATTTCAGTTCAATCCAACTTATTGATAGAATGATAGTACTTCGATGAAATCCTTCCTGAATGGCGAAGAAACATTTTAAAATATATATGTTCTACAATCCTTAAGACTTCCCATCAAGAAAACCAACGCATGGCTAATAAAGGCTGGCCTGCCCATCAGGTGTCAACATTTTTTCGTCAAAAAGGACAACTTTATTTTCAAAAAGCTATATAAAAGAACGCTTTAAAACGGTTTTTTTTCCTAACATCAATTAAATTTTTCTGTTCTTGTTTTTTTCTTCATAGTGGTCGTACCTACTGCATACAATCTTTTGAACAATTTACATAAAAAAAACATAAGGAAAGGCTACAGTCCACTTGGGGCGAACTGTATGATACTCTATATGCCTCCAATAAAAACGCGTTAACATGGTGGATGAATTTTATTTCATTTTATATCTAAAAGTGTGCGTGGGCCAAAAACTATGTATGGGTGATATATTGCAAAAAATATTGGCTAAATAATAGTTAAACATTATTTTTTGGTTTCTATGAAAATTTTCGAGGAAAACAGCATTTTAGTGAAAAACGCCCACGAAAAGTAGGCTTTAACTTTAGCTAAATAACTTTAGATTTAACGGTTTTTTTTAAATTGTGGACGTATCGAAAAAATGTTTACAATTAACCACATCGGAAGCTTCTTAGCTTAAATTTAAAGGCCTACAAATTGCGTACGGATTGCCGGAATTGCAATCGGACGGACGAACTAAATAGTCTTAGGTTTTAGGGTCTACTGTGAATATTAAGCGGTGTTACCAACTATGTGTTAAAATTAATTTACCCTTAGGATAGGGTATGAAAAATAAAGAACGAAAGAAACGAGCACAAAGGTAAGGAGGATGGCAACCAAAGCAGCAAAAGAGCATAACGAGCACGAAGAATATTCCAATGGAAAAGGTTTAATTGCTTCTCACACAACCACTACTATCGGTGTTCTAAAGTTGGGCGGTGGAGATGGTGCTCCGTCCTTGTCCTCGGATTCTATTTCTACGGTACACTTGGACTCGTCAAGTGTGCAAATGCAATCGACCGGGTGACGCCTTTCAACTTGAAGTTGTTGGATTTCGTAGCGCAATCGATGACATCCATGGCGACGACGACAAGGATGACGAAAATTATAATCAGAATCTTTGTATTCCGCAGCACACTTCTCGACGATGAACTCAACGACGACAGCGATGCTGGGGTAGTCGCCACCGCTTACTATACTGCTAATGGGTCATGACGATGTAGAATGTATTGAACAAAGGTTTACCGTGCCGTCAAAGTGTTGTAACGCTGTTGGGAAATGTCGCTGATGGTTATGATGGTAGTGAATGAAGCATTAAGCAAAATCATGCCACCTGGCACACTTCCCCGGAAATAGCACAAGTTTTCTTCGGCGTCTTCTTCCGGTGAGTTTTGATTGCCTCGCCAATTAACGTAATGAATTATGAAGAAGTGTTAATTTTAAAGTTATCATTGCAGTTGGTGATGAGTTTCGAATTAATTGCTGTATTTTTTTTCGTTTTCTTCGTTTTCTTTTATTCTTCTAGTCCCGTGGAGGGTGCATCCTAATTTTGCGAGAAGACATAGAAATACATACATATGTATAGCAGCAATAGGTAAGCAAAGAATGGAAGATGCTAATTTATTCCTTAACAGTGATGCTTAATTTGTTTTAAAAGAATTTAATTGTCCTTGTTTTTTAAGCTTATTAAATGGAAATGAAAGAAAAGTCGTTGGAAAAGTCGCAATATGTAATTATAGCCACAAAAAAGAAGAATAATTAAAGTCTTAAATGTAGTCTTTACGAGTAAGATCGAGGGGTTATAACTTTTAAAATAAAAATTAGCACGTATGCCTGAAGGTGACCTGCTCACCATACAAATTTGTATGATAAAAAAAGGGGTGATCTTAGTCCTTGAATGGGAATTAACCCGTTAGGCTTTTTTAACCGAACAAACCCCAAGTCAAGTATTGTATTTAGATTTGGTTCGCCCGAAGAATTCTAGGAATTTACCCCTAATGGTCCATTTAGACAAGGTCCCTTATTACTTTAAAAAGGTTGTTTCTTACTAGCTCTCGATTATGACATTCTGGCCTATTCGTCAAAGTTTGTTGACAGCATATACTTTGTTTTACCTTCGCTTACGACTAGAGCCTAGATGCTAAACTGCGAATATTATTTAATATTTTTTGGAAAGGCTGAGACAGGCAGGGCCGCTTGAAATATCCGACCATTGGCAGTTTTTCAGTTAATTATAGGCAGTTAGCTAAATACGAAATTCCTAAATATTCTACTGCAGTGGCTTTCGATAAAAAAAAAAAAATTTTATTTTAAATTGAAAATGCATCTGCTCTAGGAAATGAGCAATTCCCACGAATTCCAGTGTCACCATAAGTAATTCAAGTCCTTTCATTGAAATGCATGCATACCAGATGTAAACTGGAAAATGCATGTTTCTACCTCCACCATAAGTTTTAATGGGTTAAATATGAATATAATCAGCCCGATACACACTCTCGTCAGACTGAATTAATATATAAAAATTAGTTTCACGATTTCTCGGAATAGGTTCTTTGCCATAAATCGATCAATGTTTGGCTCAAATGTACTAGTAAACCGCCTGTATAAATGTTTTCCTTCTGATTGCCAGTCTAATAATGGTAGCTGTATTCATTCATTTGGTTTTCGATTTAAATTGCTTAAATTGTTTCTCCATTGTCGGAAATGATTTTCTTACTTTTGCTGTTTTCATTATGATATTTATTTTTCACTTTCTTAGAAATATTAAACATCTACAGCTCTATTAATAAAAATCCCTTAACTCACCAGCTAACTAACCGGTGGAATGAGACTTATGTCATGAGTTAAAATTTCTTTTTAATACAAATTCTGACGTTCAGTAATGACATTTACGCAAATCTATTACTTTTTTATTACAATCAATCAAATTTTCGTTGGCTATAGAGCGTTTCTCAAGTTTAATGTTAACAAATAAGTGGTTTTTTAGATTTAAACGTGCAATGTGGACAATTAAAATGGAGAATCGTACAAAAAAACGAAAGGGAACTGAAATTTTTTGAAGGAATTACAAAAAAATTTTTTTCATTTGCCTGCTAAACCATCGTTAAACCACCTTGAATTTATATACCATATTCTTTACAAATGGAGGCCATCTTTCGGAAGATGTTTCTAAAGTTTCATGTCGAGATTTGTCTTCTTTGCATTCTTTCTTTGCAAATACTCAGTTTTTAAGACTAAATTTAATGATAAAGTCAGGGATTTTACTCAATGCGTAACAACAAGAGCTCCCTAAATGAATTCCTAAATCAATTACTAGTATTGACTTTTCTTTACATTAAAACTATAATTTCTATAGGACAAATCATAGGACGTTCATGTCCTTGAAAAATCCTCAAACGCGTTCATGAAAGCAGGGTGTAACAAAGATACATTAGTCGGAGGCATTCATGCTTCTCAACTAAACCTCTTCCTCTAAGTGTTCATTATTATTTATGGTCCTTTGAAGAGCCAGATTCGGATAATGAAAAAAAAAATATCTCCGTCAGTTTAGCTATTTTAGATTTCAGTTACTCAACCGGCGCGGCGTCTTTAACTGCAAAGTTGTAACTGTGAGTAGAGTAGGACTATGAAAATAGAGTTATTGATATTCTGCCATCAAAACGAGTTCAGTCAATCCCAGAATATTCAAGGAAAACGAGTAAGATTTTTGCCAATCCTCTTTCAGTAAAATTTGCTATATGAGTGAAAGTTAAAAAGTCGTCGTAATAGAAATATCGCAAGCAAGTTCGAACAGCACCTGGAACAGAAGCTTTTTGTCAGAAGCCTTGTACTTCCGATGGAACACTTACTATTTAGTGAGCAGTTAATATCAATTTTATTTTACAGATTAACAAAGTCCTATGCCAGTTTTAACCCTTTGTTTTGTTAATGTGCAAGTTGATGTAAAAAAAGAAGTAAATAAAAGTAAAAAAATCTAGATATATCGATTTAAATTAATACAGCATAGTTGTCATTAAATAGACGGCGTAAGTCAATCGTAGTCAATTATTGACGGTCGACATTATTGTACGCATTAAAGGGGCTGATGCTGCTCTGTCTCTGAAGAAGGAATCGAATGAGCAGCATCATGTTTGAGGCGAGAAAAAAGACCGAACATCCCGCGTAAAGATCTAGCTATCGCAAGCGTCAGAGTCCTTAAGATGGATAACATCAAAGCACGGGTAGTGTCTCAGTTGATGACTCTTTACAGATTTTTCGTAGCGAAGTTCAGTGGTAATATTGAGGTATCTAACCGAAAATTGGAACCATTCTATTCGCCTGCTATTGTGCTCAATGGTAATCTTGTGCAATGGGACCACTCCATTGGAAAAGATTATCATCCCCATTGGAATGGTTCCAATTTTTGGTTAAATATCTCAATACATAGACCAGTGACCTTTTCGGAGCATTTTAGGGGTAATTATGGATAAATGCTGGTCTTCTTTAAGACTCCGTTTTATCTCTTCTAATTATCGCATACCCTCTTATAGCATGCGTTCCCTCGCCGATGACAGCACACGCAGCTTCTCAAATTCATTTTCTGTTCACGAAATGCCAAGGTATGTTAAGCTCAAAAAATTCGGACCTCGACAGCATCCCAATAGAAAAGGCGAATGTCGCGTTTCTTTTATTTCGATTGTTTGTTCGATTTCGTTGTTTGTTGGCTTTACCTGAAAGCAATTACCTACACAAAACAATTGATTATTTGTTTTTGTATTTAATAAGTATGCCCAATGCGAAAGACGACATTGCATAGTTTTACTGAAAAAACTCACAAACGCGCTACCTATGTATCTGGACCAAAAGAGCTAACCACAAAAAAGTTGGTTTTTTAAGTCGTGGTCTTGAACAAAAAAGCAAAAGGCCAATCATAATGGGAGTATGGAAAAGTAGTGCATTTTTGAGTCAAAAACAACATCAAATGTAATCGACAATATAGCAAGCTATTGGGACTTACAGTAAAATACAAGGATATTTCCAGAACCGTTCAACACAAATGTGGAGTACTCTATTTACAGACTTATAAAACCGTCAGCATCTCGTCATAATTAAAGATTTTTGTAATGTTCGCATTGTGGTCGGAGGTTGCTGCTATCCGATGGAGCGCTCAGACACAACTACAGGTCCATTGTACCATCATTCAGACACCTTACATTAATGTACTTAGTTTTCCCGTCTTTCGAAGAAAAACGAGAAGGAGCTTCAATGATGAAGAGCTTAGATGTTCGGCCCTCACCACGTCAGCCCCGAAAATACGCCACCTGATGCGAGCATACGCCGGACGACTGCAGAGAAAGTGTTCTGCTGTGTCATCCTCCTCCCGAAAAGCAGGACCGGTAGTGGTGTCGCTTAAGACCAACACATTTAAGTGCTTAGCAAAAGCTTGGTGGCCCGAAAGGACGCCTACAAGCAGCCTACAGTCGATTCTCCTCAGATATAGAAGAAAAGATGCTGACCTTTTGCAAATGTCCGGGCGCAGTAGTTTGGTCTGTCTACATCCACCGCAATCGTGCCACCGAATCGTATGTTCACGAGAAACCCAAGAATCAATGGAAGACATGAGTAAAGATGTAGGCAGACCCAACACAGGTTCGGGTTCTAAGAAAACTTCCTCTGAACCTTACCTAGTAAGCTCATCCGAGATCTCATTTCCCTGGATGGCAGTGTGACCTGGTACCCATACAAAATTCACTGTGTTCAGTCTTCCGACCATATTCAGAGAAAGCTTCAGTTCTAGCACTCACTTGGACGAGGTAAAGAGGGTTTAGCAGCGCATTTAATTACAGCTTGGCTATCACTGCAAACGCAAATGCTTCTAGCCCTCCACCTGTTGTTATATAGCGCATAGGATATTAGGATGGCAAAAATTTCCACTTGGAAAACAGATGCATGTTTACCCCTTGGGCAAAGTCGTATGTCATCGCGTTCCACAAAGACTCCAGCACCAGATCCCTGTCCGGTTTTGGAGCCATCCGTGAAAATACGATGGCATTCAATCCATGGTTCAGAGTCTGACCGAAGCCATATCGTTACCTGTGGAAAGTTGATGTGGTAGTCTTTTCGCAGAAGGATTTCTGGTGTCTTTGCATCAGAAGGCATATCCATAAGACAGGGGTCAAAGGATAATTCTCGCATTGTGTTCCCTCATCATAAACGTACCCAAAATTCGTTTAGTATGCTCTAATTTTTAAAACGAATTGGGTTACCTCAAAAGTTTTCTCCAACGAACAATCGCAATAGTTAACTTTTTCCATGGAAATTTAAATATCCGACCAAATCAAGAAGCCACAACCTGAATAGACCTAATTTACAATAGTTTTTGGTTGGTATGTACTGTACAGCTGTCGTTCTAAAATAAATCTTTCAGAATTAATTCTACTTCTCTGAATGGAAGGTTGCTGCTGCGAAAACCGCTTCCAACTAAATACTTATTAAAACAACGATTATTACCATCAAGTTTTCTCTAAGCTCACATTAACCCACTGCAAATAAAGTCATCCATTTGCGATGGCAATAAAATATTTCCACGAATTCATATGAAAAGGAGTAACATACACTCGAGTATTTATCGCCCACCGCCACCATGCGCTCCACAACTTTGCCATCTAGTTAACAGTGATATTTCATTAGAACAACCAAGTCATTTCCCTTTTGTGTATTTCGCCCTTGCTGCTGCTGCTGCTGCTGCATGCACTTGTGCAATACTTACTTTTTCGTGATAAGTTAACGTATTCCATCATACTTTATACAAAAGTTTTCATGAAATCCTTGCTGCAGCGAAGCATGAGGGGAATGATGAGCAGAAAGAGACGCCTATATGTATACGACTTGCATACAGCCTCAATGACTCACTCCCGTCCCGCTCATAGAAGTTTCCAAATCCCTTATTAAAATTTACAGGCCATTAGAGTGTTATTTAGTTACACGGCAACGCACGACATGCAGTTCTTCGCGTCTCCCAGTAAGGTACTTGGAACTGAGTCGGAGCATGCAAACTCTTCCATGAAAACAGATTGAGGTGGGTATGAGTGACTCTCTGCTGTACAGTGACAGTGTGCAATCTTCCATCTTCACCTGACTTAGAGCATCGCAAGCACACGATGCGAGCTTGTAATTTATTTCCCAATTAAACAAAATTAAAGTTCTTCATATCGACGATCTCAATCAAAGGCTTTCCACTCATTGCTGCCAAGGATTTTAATTGTATTCACATGGGTGTGGATGTGTGGGTTTTAATTTGATGTTTGTATTAGTTTATGAAAAATCCGATCTTTGCAATTGGATTTTATAGTTGAGTACATGTAAGTTGTGTCGAATTGCATTAAAGGATTATTGAAGTTGAAGGATGAAATTATGCAGAAATAATTACAAAATGTGTTAAGATGACAACTAAATCTTTGCATTCTATTGGTTAAGTTCAACACAATGAGTGGCAAATCTTGTAATCGACTTAACTCTAAAAAAGGCTTTTGGTTCAAGGACTTTCGGAAGGTATTACGTTTAATTGTGTATGCAAATAAGTGCTGAGGAGGTGATTTTGATTTGGTTTTCCAGGTGGAAGCGTTTTGTAAGTGCACACTGTGGGGTGTTGCTATGACAGTCGAGTATAGTTTATGATATTAGTACTTAAATAATGTACCTACTTAGTACTCTGTCACATTTTTGATTTTTTTTCACACTCATCTAGAACTGAGCGTTGTATTAAAGTTTGATCAATATCGTTAGAGCCGGTTTTGAGAAACCGAATTTAGTACGTAGTTCAACTTAACATCATTAAAAAATATAAGGAAAGACTACAGTCCGATTGGGGCAAACAGCATGATACCCTATCCATATCCTTTTTTGCCCCCAAAAAAAACATTAAGAAGATGATGGATAGCATTTTATTTCATACTATGAAATTTATAAGAAAATAAATATTTTTTTGGAAAAAACGGCGTTAAGGGGGGCGAAGAAAACAGTGAAAACGCCCACAAAAAATAGGCGTGGTCAAAAACTTCATATGACAAACTTATAAAGGAGGGTAGGCACTGCCTTCTTGTTAAGGTTGTAACACTCAATCTCTCTAACCTTAGCTTTAAAACGGTTTTTTCTAAATTGTGGGCGTATTCAACAAATGTTTACACTTAACCATTTCGGAGCCCTAGGGAATATGTGGTCCAAATTTCAGCTTCCTAGCTTAATTTTAAAGGCCTAAAAATTGCGTACGTTCGGACGGACGGACATTGCTAGATAGTCTTAGGATTTGGTCCTGATCATAAATATATATACTTTAATGGGTCTACGGCGAATATTAAGGGGTGTTACAAACTATGTGTCAAAATTAATATACCCTTAGGATAGGGCATAAAAATCCTCTCTCAAATGTTCTATCTGTGAATACGTGTGAGCCAGCCAAATAAAGCATGGAGGGGGTGATGTGTCAAAAATATGTCATTAGCGCGGGCAGTTTTACAAGAATACCAAATGGCAACAAAAAAAACAGCTGATTATAGCGGATGTGTTGGAGAAGTGCTGCGAAGTATTGCATTAACGTAATTCAAGTTTAATAGATATTTTGATTGAAATGCTTATGAAAAAAAAATAGTTATGTTATAAATATGAACTTGTTGCAATTAAATGCGAATATTTTTTGTGCTTATAAGAAGTAGTTCTCAATTTTTTATCTAACATACATGGGTTGTTATATTTTTTCCATTTTTGTTAATAAAGTGAGATAAAATGTATATATTATTTTATTATTGCATGAATATTATTAATTTTATCATTAATTAATAATGTTTGGGTGCAAAATATTTATAGTTAATAGTTTTGGATTAGTTTTTCATGTAAATTAAATTCTTTGGTTGTTTTATTATGTTTTTATTGAACATATGAAAGTTTAATATATTTTCATATATATTCGGAACTTTGATATGAGAGCGAGCGAGCGAATTGACAAACTGCGACAATATAACTTTAATTGCATTTTTAAACACAAAATGTAGTCTTGACTATTCCAATTCCAAAATAGTAACGTTATTAAATTTATTTCATCATGCTGAACGACTTTACTACCCCTTGGGTAAAAATGCATCTGTTTTCCAAGCGGAGATTTTTGACATCCTAATAGCTATGCGCTATATTGTGAACAACAAGTGGAGGGCTAGAGGCATTTGCATCTGCAGTGATAGCCAAGCGGCATTAAAAGCGCTTCTAAACCCTCTTACCTCGTCCAAGTTAGTGCTAGAACTCAAGCTTTCTCTGAATTTGGTCGGAAGACTGAACACAGTGAACCTTGTCTGGGTATCACGTCACACTGCCATCCAGGGAAATGAGATCTCGGATGAGCTTACTAGGCAGGGTTCAGAAGAAGTTTTCTTAGGACCCGAACCTGTGTTGGGTCTGCCTACATCTTTACTCATGTCTTCCATTGATTCTTGTGTTTCTCGTGAACACAAGATTCGGTGGCGCAAAATGTCAGCATCTTTTCTTCTCGACTTTAGGCTGCTTGTAGGCGTCCTTTCGGGCCACCAAGCTTTTGCTAAACACTTAAATGTGTTGCGCTTAAGCGACACCACTACCTGCCCTGCTTGCGGTGAGGAAGATGACACAGCAGAACACTTTACCTGCAGTTGTCCGGCCAATGCTCGCATCATTGTGACGGATTTTCGGGGCTGACGTGGTGAGTGCCGAACATCCTAGTTTAGGTACATTAATGTAATGTTGGTAGTACAATGGACATGTAGTTGTGTCTGAGCGCTCCATCGGATCGTAGCAACCCCCGACAAAAAAAAAAGGAAAAAGGGTGTCCGACCCAGTTTAGCAGTATTCAGGAGCATATTCCTAAAGTTCTCACTCCATTTCAAGAAACATCCAATAAAAGTGGGTGATGGTTTTGAAAAGAGAATTTAGTAGGGCATACAAGTCTTAAAAGCCAAGAAACGTCGACTATATTGACTCGGCCACATCGAGCGAATGGACAAAAACGCTTCAGCCATGAGAATCTCAGCCCCCTAGGTTCAAGACAACAAGGAAGACCGAACCTCCGTTTTAAAAACCAACACATCGCGGATGCCAGAGTGCTTGGTCGGGAAAACTGAAACATCGTCGCCGGAATCGCAGAGGATTCTTCATGGGTCGGGAGCCCGTTGACAAACTATGATAATTATTGGCAAAGCTTTTCAAATGTTTCGCAATTTGGTTTCAACAGATCGACATTTTGTTTTGTAAGTGAGCAGCCGATCTCCACAAAATGTATTCAAAACGTGAATTTGCGGAAATATGACAAGTGAGGTCAGTGACAAGTGAGGTCATCGAAACGGAGACCGTGATAGAGAACAAGCCAATCAAAATCAGCGGAGCATAAAAAAAAATCAAAATCGACGAAGAAGAAGAAACGCCGTGAACTGGGACTAAAAAAGCATTCCTGATTTCACTGATTTTGGCTACGATTCGCTTGAGATCTGAGATTGATTTGGCACTCGCCTCTTCTGGGGATAGCGACTACGTTGAAGGAAGGCGGTCGAACAGCTCACTCTGCATTAAAATTGTCATTGAATCTACAAATCGATGGAGAACCTTCATGCAACATTTCAAAGAACTCTGCGATGGCGAAAGTCTATCATCTGGGACGAGTACAAGATGTCTCACAAATGCGCATTGGAACCCCTAAATCACACATTGAAAGATTTAAAAAATGATAAACGACTTTTCGGTGGGTCAATAACTTTGCTGTCAGGGAATTTTCGTCTAACACTACCTGTCATTCCAAGTTCAACTCCGGTAGATGAATTGAATTGAACGCTTGCCTTAATGGCGATACCTTAAGATATCGAAATTAAAAATTTGCGAAATGTCCAGTCCGTTGCAGAGTTTCCCAGGCAAGTGTTGGCGATGGGTGTTGGCAATAGAGTGATCCGGTCAGCTTAGTCACCGGATAGGCTGAGAGCACGAGCGATTTTAGCTGCGAAAAACAAGGATTTCTATCATTCCGTATTTAAACGTCTTCAATTCATATACGTCTCGCGATGGCTATGACAATTAATGAGTTGCAACGGCAATCACTGGATGACAATTACTTGAATTGCCATGTTTCTCACATATTCAATTGTATGTGGCGTACTCACATGTCGGTACGTGTCGTCACATGTAAGAAAGTAAGAAAACAATTTTTAGGTAGCAAGGGTTTTGAGAAAAATTGATTTTAAATGAGAAGTCATAATTTTGTTTTATAATTTTAGAGCCATGTAACTTTCTGTTGGGTAAATAAAATTACATGGAATTATTAACATCTTATGCGCATTTTCGTAGCATTGAATAGTTATATGTACCTTTAAAAATGGAAATATTCACTTTAACTTGATATAACTCGAGTTGGGGTGATGCTAGACCCCACTACTGTACCACCTATTTTTTTTCTTTTAAGCATAAGGAATATCTATCTATAAGAGTATTTTTTGAATAAATCATATTTCAAATTGCTATAAGCTTACCTAACACAACCAGAAAAATGCAAAACACGAATTAAATTTTGCTCCCCACTGTAAGTATTAAGAATTATAATGGCAGCTAAGTATTTTTTTTTTTGTCGAAGGTTGATACTATCCGAAGTAGCGCTCGGGCACAACTGTTGGTCTATTGTGCTGCAATGCAAACATCTTACATGTACTTAGCTTTCTCGTCTTTCGAAGAAAGATAATAAGGAGCTTCAGTGATGAAGAGCTTAGACGTTCGGCACTTACCACGTCATCCTGGTGCGAGCAAGGCGGGAAAACTGCAGAGGAAGTGTTCTGCTGCGTCATACTGCTTACCACAAGTAGGATAGGTGGTGGTGTCGCATTTAAGTGTTTAGCAAAAGCTTGGTGGCCCGAAAGGACGCCTACAAGCAGCTTGCATTCGATTCTCCTGAGAGATAGAAGGAAATTTCCGGTCGCAGCTTGGTGTGTCTGCATCCATCGCAGTCGCGCCACCGATCCAAAGGACGCTTTGAGATAAGCCCCAAGTCTTGCCAAAAGCGCCTCTACACTGCTAGAAAGTCGACAGTGCTTCATTGGTTTTCGATTTTACATGCTTAGACCGTAGAAGCTTTTTATCGAGGATAACATCCAGATATTTGACTTCATCGGAGATCGGGATGGTGAGTACTTACTTACCAAATTTACTTAACGGGCTCCAGACCCATGAAGAGTATCTGCCTAAAACGTAAGGCTTGATCTTTAAAACGAAGACTCAGACTTCCCTGTCGCCTCGAAGCCGCGGCTCTGAACTGAACTGGAGCACTATTTTCCATCAGCTCGATGTGGCCGTGCCAATATAATTAACATGGTTCTTTTTTATTACACTCACATCTTGGTGGTCCTTATAGAGTTCGCAGTTATTATATATCTCCAACATTGAATATTTACAATTAACATGTTTTGTACGGAGGAATGTGGTAGCAAATGAAAATATATATATATATATATGCGTAAACGGCCCGACCAAGACATAGCTTAGCTTCTGCAACCATTGTGCGTGCGAAGATATATTTCTTTAAAACAAATGGATATAGGTCCCATAGTTTAATGTCGATTCCGAACGTCAAATTCAGTTCATGAGCTTCCCATGGCAGTTCTTACCCTTAGATGTTTATCAGAAGTTAGCAAGAGGTGGTGCAGTGAATAAAATCTTTCAGATGGCACGGGTCAGATGTGAACCGGAGATCCCTCATTTGGGAGTCCGCACTAAATCATGAAGACAGTGCGCCCAGCCACTGGGAGTAAATCAAATAAAAATATCTGTCTTTGAATTCAGAATAAAAACAAGAAGTATTCAATTTAATTAAAAATTGCATTTTATTTAAAATTTTGAATTCTATGTTGCGAAATCGAAATTTTCTTGAACTTTCATACGTTAGGATCTAAGGAGCTATCCGTCGGAATGGAAAATTGTCCGATTTCCTACGAATCGGAGAGTTTTTGCTTCGAGGTATTCTTCCGAACAGCAAAAATCTTCCGATTTGTAAGATATCGGACAATTTTCCGTTCCGACGGATTCCTCGCTAAGGCCGATTACTTTAATATCGTAGTTTTCATAACTGCATGATGAATGTTGCATCAATTAGTTGCCTGAGTTGTAGTACGAGCATTTTCTCATTTTATCACATTTAATCAGTTTACCACCAAAATAATCATACAGGTACCTAACTTTCATGAACATACAACATACATAAATAAGCTAAATCGCTGCGAGAAAACTCCCTATAATCAATCAATTACCGTCTCACTATCTCGGGAAGATACCAAAACCCCATTGATAACAACAGGTTTGTTTTTTTTGCTTCATTAATAAACAATGCCAACGTCCATTTAACAAGATGGTGGTAATGGTAATATTCACGTGTATAGCCAGCCATCTTGTAGGTAAACAAATTGCACACGACAGTTGCCTTCCTGATAGACCTTTTGTCATCGATGACTCAAGCACCTCATGGCGTTTGGTAAATATAAATAATAAAATCCAATTAGAAGATAGTAAAAATATTACGTTTACTCTTTATGCAGTAGAAAATACAGTCATATACTCGTATCTATATACTCAAATAGTAAAGGTTTATCAACAGTCAATATAAAGTCACTATCATGGAGCACCGCTCAACACCATTCCCCTCTTACAACTATTTACACTCGCACACATTCCACGAACCAAGAACTAAATAAATCAATAGACGCGCGGAACTTAAAGCTAATCCTCGTCCTTTATGCAATTTTCAACCAACACCCGGAGGTTGGGATTCTCCATGGCCGCAGCTATTCGCTCCTTGTCGTTGATTTGTTTGTTAACTGTAAAGAAGAAAAAAAAATGTATGATAAGCAAACAAGATAGTTGAATTTAAAAAAAAAAATAGATAGCGGACTATTTTACTGTTGACAAAGGGTAAAATAGCTTTGATTTGTTTCCAGCGATAGATGAATTTTTAGGGTTATAAGAACAGAAAAATGTGTCTGTATAAATCAAATGTAACTGGATAAATTTAAAGTTAATATGTTTCTTTGAGGACCATGAACATGCCTGGCCACTTTCTGGTGGCTATATTCAGAGTCCGATTGTCCAACGAAAGAAATTGCGTCCCTAGAGTAGACAGAGAGGCCAACATCTTGTGAGTAAAGCGACACAATTTTTGTGTAATGATGATGAGCTTAAAAGGTGCACATCTTCCACCACATCTGCAGTGGAAAACAAAGCCAACCGAATAAGAATACGAGTCAGGAGAAGTGGGAAGTAGGAGAATTGGGAAGTAGGAGAATAATGCATACGCATTCTCCCAGCTCGAGGAGATTGAAGAGTATCACGTTCAAAGCAGTATATGGAGGTATCATAAGAAAGCCAAGCAATTGACTGCAGGCTTTAAGACATGAACGTAGGCTCTTCGACTTTCTCAGCGCCTGTCTACTAACACCGGGAAAGAAATTGATGACACCTACAATACATTTTTTTTGCAGCGTTTTTTTTCTTAACAACGTGTTGAGCAACGATATGCAACCATCTCCGACGCGTTGGTTAAACAATGGTAAGTGTGAGCCTAGTACATTCGAATTTTTTGCCGAGAAGAGATAAGAAAAACACAAGTAAGTGAGTGAAAGCTGTCAGATCTTCGTTCACTTTCACACAGCAAAAGAACAAACAAACCAAGTGGCTTAAAACACTTGTCATGCACTTGCTTTACCTCAAAACCTAAGTCGGCAGATGGTCAAATACTTGAGATTAGAATACAGACCATGATCCGTCCTAGTAGAAAGCAGAGCTCGAAAAATTATCTCAACTTTTTGGAAGGTTCAAGTTCGTTTTTGTTTTTACTTTGAAGTTTTGGTCAGTACTGAGAGAAAAAATTAAATCTCAATAATTGTCAATTGTCACTCAAATATTCTCGCTAAATCAGGTTTTTTACATGACTTGAGTTTGAAGTCAAGAGGGATGAAAAGTAGCGAAATGCATCAGCAATAAATATGACGCAATGACACCAGCAATCCTTTTGCGAAAAAAACTACCACGTCAACTTTCCTGAGGCAAGGGAATGGCTTCGGACAGACTCTGAACCAGATCGGGAGGAACTATTTTCCCAGCGGATGTTTTCGCCAGTCTAGTGGCTATTCGTTATATTGTGAACAAAAGGTGGAGGGCTAGAAGCATTTGCGTTTGCAATGATAGCCAAGTTGCATTAAAAGCGCTACCAAATACTTTTACCTCATCCAAGCTTTTGCTTATCACTTATTTGTGTTGGGCTGTCCTACTTGTGGTGCGGAAGATGACACAGCGGAACTGTCAGGTGCCGGATTTTCAGGGCTAATGTGGCAAGTGCCGAACATCTAAGCTCTTCATCACTGAAGTACTGAACACGGGAAAACTAAATACAATAATGTATGGTGTCTGCATGCTACTAAACTGGAACAGTAGTTATGCCCGAGTGCTATCTGTTTTCAATTGAGAAGCTACTGCTGCAGCAGTTGTTGCTGCTGGTGGTACAAACACTTATAACGAAGACCGGTGCATGTTAGAATGTTAGTGGTCATGACCTCAATATCAGATGAAATAGGTTTCCCACACGGAAAATGGAAGTACAATAACGAGTGTCAATGTAAAATGTTGAATTACTCTGATTATCCTATCACCATAGAACACCAAAGAAGTCCACGTGGAGATGTTCATTACCGATGACATACGATTGATACGAAGTAGTCACTACGTACATACATAAGAAGGAAGCTATTTAAAATTTGAATTCTTTCCCAGTCAAACAACAAAGCAATCGCGAACATCGTAGGGAAAATGAAAACAAACCCGAAACTGATAGTAAACCACAAAAACAGCACCGTACCGCAATAGGTCAAATATTCCCCCTGCAAGAAACAGATTGAACTGCTAAGTGACAGACAATAGACTAGTCGAGACAGATGCAGAATATTTCTCACCGTCACCGTCACGAAGCTAATACTATAATCTATGTCAACGACAACCGCACATATTTCTTTCATCGCTTATCGCTCAGTGCCCGCAATTCTTCAATTTCAGTCGAATGAGATAAGAGTCGAATCATCATCCATCGCTCGGCTCCCAAATCAATGTAAAACATCAACTTACTTTCCTCTTCAGTTGAGTGAGCACCTTTCTTGATATAGATATCTAATTTAATATTATGCGGCAGGCTTCGTTCCACCTTCACGCGAATACAGAGTCCAATTAACGTGGCCAACGAGCAATGTGGCACTGTTGGATTAAATTCGACACGAACCTTTAAAAATACAAATATAAGAAAGTTTAAAAAAAAAACACTGCCAATTATTTATTCATACGAAATTGTCTTACCACATAAACATTTGATTTAGTTGGCGGCAAAACAAAGATTCCCTCTTCATAAATAACATTCAGGTCTTCCAATGTACATGGTTTTTCTGGATCACGAATCGAACGTAACACATCTGCACAAAGTGATTGCTTACGAATTTAACATTATTCAATTATTTTAGTTGAATTTCGTTTTAACATACCATAGATTGTCTCCTGCAAGTCTTGGGCATCCTTGTAGCCCAATTCCTTTAATAATGCCTCCTCTCCAATTGGAATCCCATCGTCTTCGCTCGCTGCTTGCATGTTGCCCGTTGACTTCTTTCTAAAGAATGATAGCATTGTGATGTTGGTTGTTATTTCTTTTATTATGTAAGGCGTTTTTTTTTTAGTGTTGCTTTGGTTTTCTGTTTATCTCTTGGATTAAATGGAAAATTATATTATATTTTTTTTTCGTTTTGTTTTTGCTTTGATCTGCCTCTTATCGGAAAGATGTCAAAATTGGGTGAGAGTGTGAAACAGCTGATTAGTGTGTTCGTATTGTTGTAGGTGGCGCCACTTGAGCTAGAAAAATTATTTGCACAGCGGTTGTTTTGAGTTTAAATTATAACTCATTTGCCATAAGCATATTCCTGTAACAGAAATATTTCAATTCATGTCTATAGTTTCCAACGATACAACACCTGAAACTGCAATTTTTTAGACCTCAATGAAATAGTTTGTAAGAACAGTCTCGTTATGGCGTAGTTAAGGAGATATCTAGGTTTGAAATGGAACGACACTTTTTTGCAAACATTTTCACTTAAAGAACGTAAAACATTACATATGTTAAGGAGTTCAATCCACAATTTTTTTCACCATAAAAAATGAGAAATGCTTTAAGGAGTGAAATAAGTACAAAATGGAACCCTGAGCACCAACATGTGAGGCCGAAGGCCGTTCGATAGCAGTTGAAATCCATTTTCCCCCCGGGTCACCCAGATACTGTAAACTAATTAAGAATCATCCAGATTTAGTTTGTATTCACTTTCGAACTTCGAATATTTTGTGTTGACCGGAATAAACTACGAAAAGATATAGTTATAGAAATTAACAAACGAAATTATAATTGAATACACATGAGGGATTATGAATTCCTAACAGTATACCTTACTTTTCATGGTGAAAAATATTGAATTGAATTGAATTTTATTGAGACTTCAGTAAGTTTTACAATGTGTTTTATGTCTATTAAATAAATAAGTACAAATGCGGCTGTCAAGTGTTGCCTGCTATTTTCAATAAAGAGATACAGTGAGCCACATGGCTGTCAGTTGACTATTAATATATGTAGTTTAACTGCTCTTGCTCAGGAGCCTTATATAAGGTTGAATAGTGACTGTAGTCACTTTTGAGAATATACATATATACAGGGAAATAAAAAAAAAAAAAAAAAAAAACGAAGGAAATCTTAACCTATCTTAAAAACTAGAAATTAAAACTATAAGGAAGAGAGGAATCAGTGTATACACAGTATACGTATGTAAGTAAATCCTCTTCCTATGTGCGAAAGGCCGATATTGGGGTGGTTATATTACATATGTGTGGTGTTGTAGAGGAAAAGGTAATAAATATTGTAGATAGATGCACTTAGTTTCGTGTTTTGAACAAGTTATCACAGATATGAATAATATTCAGAGAATTTGAATATATCACAGGGTGTTAAAAAAAAAAAGTTAAGTGTTTGCAATATATAAGTGTTTATGTGACAAAAATAAAAGTAACATTAGAAGTAGGAAAATTGAGAAAGATTAAGGAAATAGGATTAGTACTGCCCTTTAATAAGAATGAGTTAAATTTATGTCGTGTTTATATAGAAATGAATTTTGGAGAATTAATATGAAAGTTGTAAATCGGAACTCTTAAAGAAAAAAAAAAAAAAAAAGATAAGGTAAACAAATTGGATAAAAGAGATTAACCGCGATTGTGACCAGAGGTGGCCTTTAGGAAGAATGATGGTGGGGTAACATCGGCAGCTGGATCGAGGTCCAACAGTGAGACTCCGACAGGAGAGGGATAAGCCTCATTGTCCCAAGAGGAACCTGCCTGTAGAGCGATAATTTCTCTAACCAGGTTGTTTTCGGAAATATCAAAATTAGAGATGGTTTTCCTCATATGAAGTAAAATATATCTCATCAGCGGAATGATGTTTGAATCGTGGTAAATGTAGTTATTCGAGAAACGTTTTGAACTAGTTTTAAAATTTTTATTCGTGCAAAGACGAAGGATTTTCCTTTCAAGAATTTCCATTTCCGAGGCAACTGTCGGGGAGATAGTAAACCAAATAGGAAATGCGTAGGTCATGATTGGCCTGATTAATGTTTTGTAAAACAGAAGCTTTGTTTTTTTGTTTAAATCTCTGTGCCTTAGGAAGGGAGTCAGAATATTAGAAACTTTTCTGCATTTTGTTAAGGTGAGTCTCGCATGGTTATTGAACTTGAACAAATAATTGAAATTTACTCCAAGGTATTTCATGTTATTTTTTACCTGTATGGCAGAGTTATTGATTCTCAGGGATAATTGTTTGCTTTCACTGGCTACACCCGAAGGACCCTTCCCACAAGCGTTACGAAAGCAAATTAACTCTGATTTGGATTCATTAATTTTTATGCCCCAGGTTTTGTAGTAATCACTTATGATTTTGATGTGTTTTTCTAAAAGATGGAGAGCAATCATTGGACGATAATGACTTGAGTAGACAATCGTGTCATCTGCGTAAAGCAGGGCGATGGAGTCTATGTTATTTTCAGAGAATGTGTGTGGAAAGTCGTGAAGGAAAATGTTATATAATAAGGGGCCCAAGATGGAGCCCTGGGGCACCCCACTATCACAGGCCCGAACTTCAGATTTTGTACCTTGAATTTGAACGAAAAAGTGTCTGTTTTTTAGGAAACTGTCAAGAATGTTTAAAATATATGGAGAAATGTTGATAGACTTAAGTTTCGAAATTAGGCCAACCCTCCATACGCTGTCAAATGCCTTTTCAATATCTAGAGAGCAAGCCACCGTACATCGCTTTTCCCTAAGATTGAGAGTGACGTCGTTATGAACCTTTATTAGCGCATGAACAGTAGAGTGTTTTCTGCGGAAGCCAAATTGGTAGTCAGATATTGGATCAATGGGATTCTCTTCAGGTGAGTTCATTTTGTCAAGAACGATCCTCTCAAGTAACTTGCCCACATTAGAAAGTAAAGAGATCGGTCTAAAGTTATTTATGTCATATTCATTAGCTTTTTTAATGATTGGAATTATTCTGGCAATTTTCCATGAGTCTGGGAAGTATCCGTTATTTATACAGTTGTTAAATAAAACTGTCAGGAAACTTATTGCCGTGACAGACATTTTTTTTAATACATAATTAGAAATCCCGTCAGGACCAGTTGATTTTTTGGGTTTTAGCTGGTTAATAGAACAAGACACATCTTCTAGATCAGTAAACAGTGATGCATGAACTGGACGAAAAGCAGTGTTTTCTGAATTGAAATAGAAAATGTGTTCGGGCTTGGATTGACTGATAGTACTTGCTGAGATTTTGGCGTTATCAGATACAAGGGGGTTGAAGTCAGGGGTGATTTCTTTGTAGACATCTTTAAAATGATTTTCAAATGCCTGCACTACGTTTAGTTCGTTTGTAATAACAACATTGTTGACTGAAACTTTTCCACAGAAGGATTGTTTTTTTTTTCCTATCATTCTAAAGACCTCCTTAAAAGCTCTTGGACCAGGGTGGATTTTTAAAAGTCTGTTGCTGAGTTGGGAATTGAGCCAAATCCTAACCTTGTCCTGAATTATTTTATTCAACAGTGAGATTCTAGTGGAAAGCTCCCTGTATGGATGGTTAACTCTATTGTAGGATGAGTGGAAAATATTTTTGAGTTGTCTTTGCCAATGGTGTTTTATCTTAAAGAGTTGTTCAATATCCTTGGGTAGGTTTTTATATTTTTTGAAAGAAGGTCTAAAAAAGGAAGAGTGTCTATCAAGGGTTGCGCAGAGAGTGTCATTAAAACGTACTATATAATTATCAATTTGAGAGTTGGAAAGGCAACAGGTGTGGGGCGGTTGACAATCCATAAGAGAAATATCAAGATCCTCCCTAAAGGAATCCCAATTTGTATTTTTAAATGACTTAGAGGCAGCCGTTACAGTGAGGCAAAGATTGGCTTCTTCAATGCGAATGTTTAGCAGGAGGGGGAAGTGATCAGAGAATGTAGGGAGCGTTTGAACGGAGAAATTTTGGTCGAAATTATTCAACAAGTGATTGGAAACCAGAAAGTGATCAAGGTAAGAGGAGCTCCTCGGAAAGGTAGGTGTACGAGAAGTGATGTTAGTCAGAGAGGGATTTTGATATTGAAGCCAGTCTTCTAGAGTTTTCCCGTTAAGGTTCCGTATAGAATCACCCCAGCTGGGACTCCTTGCGTTCAAGTCACCACCAATGATGGCTCCATCAAAGGAGTCGGCAAGTAACTTTATTTTGGAAAGTTCAGCAGCTAGAGAGAAGGAGTTACTATTGGAAGGGAAGTATAAGGAACCAATAAGTATTTTTTTTTTTAAATTATTTACTTTAATTTTGATACAAATAAAGATACCCGGGAATTGGGAAGGAGCCCAATCCACAATATCATAAGGAATGTTATTCCTTAAGACAATTGCCACTCCCTGAAGGTGGTCATTTCTTACGACATGGAAGGCATCCAATATGATTTTGTGATGGCTACTAAGGTGAGTTTCTTGAATACATGCAATTGAAGCTTCATTAATTTGGAGGGTCTTAAGTAGGTCAAGCCTCCGTGAGTGGTGAATTAGAGACGAAATGTTGTGTTGAATGATTTTTAATTGCATTATTTGTCAGATAAGATTAACTGGTTAACCAGCTCTAGGTACGCTACTCTTTTTTGAGAAGTTGAATTAAATTTATCAAGATTAGCCATGAAGTTTTCTATTTTATCAATCAAAGTATTTATCTCTAAGCCAAAGAGATCTTTTGAGAGATTCATAAATTGATTTAAGGCACCTGAATTTTGTTTGGAAGGGATAAACGGCTTGCTAAGGGGGGGGTGATCAACCTCTTTGCTATTAGAAAATGACTTGTTAAAATGGCTAGCAAAGGATACGCCAGATGTAACTAAGTTACCATTGGAGATTATGTTAGAAAAAGTCTTAGCATTTTCTCTTTTCTCCAGTGCATCTCTAAATTTCTTCTTCCTTTTCTGTTCATACTCTTTAAAAACCTTGCAGCCTTTAAAATTTGCTGTGTGGTTTTCCCCGCAGTTGACGCAGACCGTCAGACTTCCTTCCTCCCGAACGACAGGGCAATTCCCTGGATCGTGACGAGTGTTACATTTGACGCAATTGTAGTTGTTGGCACAATTTTTTGCTAAATGCCCAAATTGTTGGCAACGCCTACATTGAAGCGCCCCCTTATTGCCCCTCGGCTTTTCCCAATGGATTCTTGTATTAAACAAGTATCTAATTTTCAAAATTTCCTCTGAACCCGTACCCGGGAGAAGTCTGACAAGAAACAGATTATAAATGATTTTCTCTTTTTTAGAGCGAATGGTTTCAAAACGAGTTACTTTGTCTACATTTTGAACCTTGCTTCTCAGCTCCTCCAGGATTTCGGATTCGAGGAAATCCGACGTAAGTCCTCTTAAGACAAAATTTGTGGTTCTATCCTCCTTCATAGTGAAGGAGTATGCTTGAACTTCAGCATTCCCCCGCAGCATTTCCATCAATTTCCGATGGACCCCACAATCGTCCACGTATAACCTACTAGTATTACCGCGATTTACAACTTTGTATGCAAATTTAATCGCGATTCCCTTTAAGTCGGAAATTAATTTACGAATATTAACATTACTCATTATTATAGGGGGGCAGTACTTACCCCTTACATGATTTGGAATATTTTCAGAGTTTGAGTTGCTGATGTTGGTTGTTGCTTCGCTGGAGTGATCCTCGCTGAAATTCTCCTTATTGGTGTCCTGTGTGAGGGTGGTGGTTGTGGTGTTGATGGTGGGTTGTATCGGAATTTTTATAAAGTTGCTGCTGATGGCTTGTTTTTTAGCTGGATGAAAAGTTAAGTTTTCCAGAATGGCGAACTGGTTTTGATCGGTAATTGACGTGGATGATTCCATGTCAACCGATTGGTGAACATCAAATGCGGTGTGACGTTTATTTGGCTTCTTCCATCCATCGAACAGTTTGTCGGTTGTTGTTTGTTGAGTAATGCTACTGTTGATGGTGGAGGGTGAAGTTCCAGATACATTTGGACCAGTCCTGACCTGACTGAATGCCAAAAGATTGTGGGCTGCAGCCATTTTTCTTGGGCTGTTGATATTGTTGGACGATGACTTCAGTCTCCCTGCTCCCTTAATGTGCTTGATGTTATTTTCGGTTCTCATCTTGGAGCATGTTGATGTTACTTCTTTCGATGGAAAATTTAGTTCTGGACCGTAGTCGATAGAATTTCTTAAAAACTTCTAGAACTTTCTAAAAAAAAAAAAATTCTTCAAGGAAAGGTTTCCTTAACCTCAGAAATGTGTGTTGGCGTCGGTTGCTTTCAGAAGAGTTCAATTAAGTTTAACTAATATTATTAATTAATTATTTTTAATTATTATCCTTCTATATTGTTTTTTTTTTTTTTTTTTGTTTCTTTTATTTTTTGTTTTTTTTTTTTTTTTTTTTAAATGTGCAAATATTATTGATTATATTTGATTATATTGATGATATTATTGATTATTATTGTTGTTTTGAAATGGTGATCAAGATCTTGATTTTGAATTATAATTCTTCTTCCTCTAGAATATTCTTCGACTTCCAAAAAAAACTTCTCTAGAAATAGAGACGTGTGTTCGCTTCGGCTGCCTGCAGAAGAATCGTGAAAAATATTGTTGTTTGAACTCCTCAACATATGCAATGGGTTTTTTTTTTTATCTCCGAACTATGCGGAAACGAGGCAGTTGTTACCTCGGAAACTGTAGCACTGCCATTCATTGTTTTGGTTTCTTACTTATTTTCCTGTAATTAATTTCTTAAATAATTCAATTTTTCTTATTAAATATAAACAGGCCTAGAGATTTATCAGAAAATCATAATAAAAATGTTTTTAATTTTTTTCATATCGTACCACCAAAATAATGCTTTCTAGTGGTAAGGCCAACACAAGCGATATATAGTTACTTTTTGTTCAATTATAATTTACTATAATATATAAAAAAAAAATTCCCAAAAGTAAAAACTACCATCTCTCTACCACCCCTGTTGATTTTATTCATACACTTTCAACACTACAGCGGCTGTTTTAGCAAAACAGCTGATATCTCTTATCAGCACTTTAGCTGCCGTCTCCATAAATTTTCTTTCTAATCTACATTCAAACTGTGCAAATTTTCTTCTTTTCACAAAAACATCCCATTCCACAAAGTAAAGCTTTTAAATTAAGTTTAAGTTCAAATCTGCAGCACCATTTAATAGTATACGTAAGTAAAGTATACAAAACAAACGCTAAATTTAAACCACAACACCCATCTCCTCCATCTGGTCATCTGCTCTGCACACCCCCAGTTCAGTGGCCAATTGACTTCAGTCGTGACTCATACGTTATATTTACTAATTTTACACCATTTCAAAAGAGAATAATAAAAAAGAACAATTTCTTTGCGTTTGAAAAGTACTTTGAATGTATTGCCCCTCGCCAGCAAAAAAAAAACATCACCTACTCTGATTTTGGATTTGTTGTTTTTGGAAATGGAATTATAACGAAAATTCCCTAATAAATATCCCAAAAGAGGAGAAAATAAAAATAACGGCACATCTTTTGAGGAGACAAAAATGTCGGAAAAATTTTCTTTCGGGAAGCTCATTTGAAAAGTTGAGGTCAAACTGCGAGGACTGAACAAAAAACTTGAGTCTTGTGCCCTGCACTTGTTTTGTTAGACACGTGCGCACATTTACTTTTTTTATTGGGAAATTTGTGCACTTTTTCTTCTTCCACACCACACCACAGAAAGGAAAACTTCAGAGCGTGAGGAAAAGTGTTTCTGTTTTTTTTTTTTACAAAAATAACCAAAACACAAATTTTGGTTTCTTTAAATTAATTATTTTCGCCAGCAAAAACCAGGTAAAGAAAAAATAAAATAGAATTTTCCATAAAATTCGAAAATATTTTTGGTTATTATTTCGGAAAATTGTATACATATCCATGTATGTATGTAAATTTGCTTTATGTAATTTTTTTTCTTTAGTTGCTATTTGCTATGTTTGGGCGATTGTAACAGTGATTTTGTTCTTTACCGTTTCAGAGTATAATCCAAATTCAATAATAATGGGTTCCTTAAACGAATCGAAAACCGTTAAGACTCTGCCCAAGGGAAAGTATACGCTTGTAGGTGTTGATATCGACACCACCGGTAAGAGGCTTATTGACGAAGTAAGTTTTTTTTGTTGCATTCTAAGTTAACCGTTTGGTAACCGTTTTTTTATTTAACATTGCAGATTGTGCAGTTAGCCGCCTACTCACCAAATGCACACTTTGAACAGTACATCATGCCATACATGAATCTAAATCCGGCGGCTAAAAACCGGCATCAGGTGCGCGTAATCACAATTGGGTTTTACCGGATGCTCAAGTCATTACAGACATACAAGGTGAGTTGTTTTTTGTTGTTGCTGCTCTTTTTCGGAATCTAACCTCTATAGGTATAGATTTTATCAAAATGGAGTTGTAACGGTTTGCTTTGTTTATCGATTGTGTCAAGTGTGTTCGACAAGTTTTCTGCACTTTTGCTGAGGTGTAATATGAATAAGAGTTTTGCATTCGTTTCGATTGAAGGTTTTCATGCGTGATGCATTTCAAAGTTGTTTCTAGCTGCATCTAATTTCGTTAAATTGATTATCGTTGATTACTGTAACTGCACGTCAACATTTCTTGGGTAGATGTAATTGTTATCATGCTTTTCGATGCGCTCCACTTGCCAGAGACAAGTCATATTACCCGTGAAGGGTCTTTGCCTGAGACAAGCCAGCGTATGTTCTGTCGTCCTTGTCGTTTCGACCTGGGCACTAAGATTCCAAGATCCCAATATTAACTGGAGCACCTATTCGTCGATTGGCTCGATGTGGCCGAAACCATCTTGGCTTTTTAGCCTATATTCACATCTTGTTACACAAGACCAAATATCCGTCGAAAGAGACTAATATTAACTCTCCTCTCTTGCCAACACTCGCGAATATAGCAGAACTGGCAGGGTAAACGATGAACTCCCTAACTACCTCGAAGTTGCTGCTGGCAACAATTACTTGTTGTCCTAGGCGGCGAACAAATGTTTGTTGATTGCATATATTTTGTCTTAACATTTATCTATGCAGGATCCTTCTCTTGGCATGGAACTATTCTCTTGCTTTCCTTGTTTGTATGCATCTTCTGTCACCTTTTTTCGTTATATGCGTTCTCTGTAGTGGCTGGAAATATATATACGTCGCGATACTTTGGACGTTTGTGGTAGACTTTGAGTTGGCTCTGGCTGATCCAGGTGGTCAGTTCGCAGATTATACTCGTTGGTCACCCGAGCTCTGAATCTAGCCGTAACAAGAAAGTGGTCAGAATTCACGTTCGCCCCTCTATAGGTATTCCCGTTCAAGATGTTCGAGTAGCATATGGTCGAATTGGTTGGCGGTTTGACGGTCTGGGCAGCGACCGTCTGCTTTGACCCAGCATTGCTTCAAAGTTCGTCCGTAGCCGTTAACTGTTGTTGTTCTATGGAGGCTGTCTTCGCTTTTCCGACTTGCGCATTGAAGTCCCCGAGAATAATTTAGTCATTGTACTTTGGAAAGCCTCTGGCTCCGTAGGCCCTATCCACGAAGTCATTAGATTTGATTAGATTGAAGAGAAGGTTTGACTTGGGACCCATATCACCGTGGAATTTTTTTCATGGATTCGCCCATGATTAATTTTTGAGTAAATTCGGCTAAGTCTTTGGACGAAGAGCCAGTTATTTTTTTTAAATCAAGATTAGTAATATCGACTTAGAAACTTTAGGCATACTTACTTTACTTAACGGGCTCCCGACCCGTAAAGAGTCCCTGCCTGAGATACGGCAGCCTTCCACTCTCTGCGCTTCCAGTTGTCCAGACCAAGCGCTATGGCATCCGCGATGGCTTGGTCTTTAAAACGGAGGTTCGGTCTTCCTTGTCGTCTCGAACCTGGGGGCTGGGATTCGAAGATCCTCTTGGCTGGAGCGTTGTTGTCCATTCGCTCGATGTGGCCTAACCAATGTAGTCGACGAGTTTTAGCTTTCGGACTACACCCACATCTTGGTACAACTCATAGAGTTCGCGGATGTATCTTCTCCTCCATTCGCCCTCCTCGCACACAGGACCAAATATCCGTCGAAGGATTTTTCTTTCAAACGATCCCAGTATTAAATCTCCTTTCCTGCTTACCGTGCAGCACTCGGCGTCGTATAGAAGAACTGGCAGGATAAGGGTTCTGTAGAGCATGCACTTTCTCCTTCGAGTTAGGAGTTTTGAACTTATTTGTTTTGCCAAACCGAAGTAGCAGCGGTTTCCTAGGGTAATTCTTTGACGGATCTCTACTAAGATGTCATTTGCGGAGTTGTTGTTTACCCCGAGGTAGATGAACTCCTTAACTACCTCGAAGTTGCTGCTATCAACAGTGGCATTTTGTCCTAGTCGGTGGACAGATGATTGTTTGTTTGTTGATAGCATATATTTAGTCTTGTCCTCATTCACTTCAAGGCCAACTAGTTTCGCCTGTTCTTCAATAGCCGTGAAAGCCTCTATCACGTCACGCTGGGATCGACCGATGATATCTATACCGTCTCCATACCCCAGCCGTTGGACTGATCTGTTGAAGATAGTGTCTTCCGTTTAGACACCTGTCCTGCGCACTACCTGCTCAAGAACAATATTGAATAAATCACACGACAGCGTATCTCCTTGCCGAAATCCGGTGCATGTTGGGGCGTGGATTCTCTTCTTGCCCCATCAATCTCTCTACATTTTGTCCGTTTAGCAGCTGCTGT
Source organism: Ferdinandea cuprea (assembly GCA_963576555.1). NCBI lineage: Eukaryota > Metazoa > Arthropoda > Insecta > Diptera > Syrphidae > Ferdinandea > Ferdinandea cuprea. The sequence goes on from OY754961.1 coordinate 42,204,704, forward strand.
AAGTGCTGCTTATATACATCTTCCATTCCCTGCGCGTCGGTGACTTCGTTTCCATCGCTGTCACGGAGAGCCTGCGTTCCGGTCTTAAAGCCAGCAGCCAGTTGCTTGTCTTTCTTATAGAACTTCCGGCTGTTGTTTCGGTCGCGGCACTCTTCGATCTCCTTGAGCTGGGAGACTGCGTGCTCTCTTTTCTTTCTACGCAGGATCTTCAGGTACTCATCCCTTGCTGCCCTTGTTTTCCTCCGCAGCGTTCTAATGTGTGCATCTTCTGTCACTTTTTCCGGTATACGCATACATCATCATACCACGGGCTTTTTCTTTGGGGTGGCTAGTATCCTAGGGTGGTTTCGGCTACCTCCTTGATGATGTCGCGATGCTGAGACCACTGGTTGTTGGCGTCTGTGGTAGGTGAATGCACGGTGGAGAGTCTCACTCAGGCGCTCTTTGTAGGCTCTGGCGACTCCAGATGTGCTAAGGCATCGTCCAACGTCGAATTTCTTCTTTTGGGCAGTTCGCAGCTTCTTCTCGTTGGACAGTCGAGCTCTGACTCTAGTTGCAACAAGAAAATGGAAAGAGTCGACGTTTGCCCTTCGGTAAGTGTGCACGTTCAAAGATGTTGGATGCGTGCCTTGCATCGATTAGCACATGGTCGATTTGGTTGGCGGTTCGACCGTCTGCAACTGTTTTGCAGTTTTTTTCCTTATAGAATAAGGATTACTACGAACCACATACATCTTGCTAATTAAAAAATTAACGAAACCCTGTCATTTTGACTCTCAATAATATTTTCCACATTTTCAGGTTATTAAATCAAAGTCAGAGGTGGCCGCTCTTAAAGACTTTCTCAATTGGTTGGAAATGCTTAAAAAACTAGAACCCACCTCGAATGGCATTATTTTAGTGTATCACGAGGAAAGGAAATTCATTCCGTACATGATTCTGGAATCACTCAAAAAGTACGATTTTCTGGGCAGGTTCCAGGAAACAGTGAAATCATTTGTAAACGGTTTACATTTGGCTCAGAATTATGCGACCACAATAGAAGGTGGTGTACCACAGTATTTGTCGCTGCGCAAACTTTCAAAAGTTTTGTCTGGCGAAAAAGTCTCTTCGAGTGATAAGAACAACAATAACAACAGCGACGACAAGGTCAGCTCTACAACGTCGCCAACAACAGAATTGCCACCAAAAGTGGATAGCAGTGCTTCAGCTTCCACCACAACAAATGGAGAGGCTGCTGCAGCCAGCCAGAGAACATCAAAGTCGCAAAGAAATCGTCGCCGGTCAAATAGCGATTCGGATGTTTTCGATGGCAGCGCTAGTATTCGTGCAAAACTGGCGTACTCTGTAGCACTGGGCTTGGCGAATCAAGACAAACCAATCGATTCAAAAGAAACAGATGTCGAGAAGCTACACGCGGCCATCACACAGTACGCCCAGCCATTGTCTAGCGATTTAGACGAGCTAGAGAGTGAAAAATTCGTGCTGGAACGGCAAAACTCTTTTCGTCCGGTGTTTTTGAATTACTTCAAAGCAACGCTGCAACACCGCCTGCGTGCGGTGAAGTATCGCATCGTTTTGGCTGAGAATGGTCATGATTTGAGTAGTTTGAACACTATCTGGAGTGAGAAGCAGAAGGAAGGTCTGGCAGAGGTAATTCAGGCTATCGAAGACCTGAAGCAGGAGGACAAAACCGAACTAATTGACTTGTTTGACAGTTATTATGATCCGTCTAAGACAACCGTCAAGCCAGTGGTGAAAGTTAACCGAAGGACTCCAAGGCGATCGGGTGAGTTGTTTGAATTAACTATTCATTGCAGCAGTCATGAGGATGTAAATCTCTTTCCACTTTTAGTTCGCAACAAGGAAAACGATGCAGCAGGCGATTCTAACCATGGAGCTGCTGGCGACAACAAACAAGTGCAACCTGATTCCACTACAAACAAGGGTAGTCGAACAAACAAACCCCAGCGAACTCGAAGAGGAGGAGGAGGCCCACGCTCAAGAAACAATTCATTTGTTAACAGTACAGTTGTTTCAGTCACCGCCACACCAACAGCTGTTGACAACAACAACACCAAGGTGCCTTTGACTTCTATCTAGTAAGCTTTAGTCAGTTTACGCTGGCATCTTTCACAAAACTGATAATGTGCCTTAGCAAAACAGGGACCCGTGGGAAGAAATCCCACTCTCATACACACGCACACACACACACATTTTTTTATACTCACAAACAGAATGTTGCATTTTTATCGTGCCAACAATTCGACAAACATTTCAAATTTTACTAGAATTGGTAGTAATTTTGTTGTTTACTATATTTTATAATCATGAAGTCATATTACATTATCAATACAGAAAATTTAAAGAAACAAAGAACCAACTGAAGTGCAAAATGAACAATGGTGGAGCTCGTCAAGAATAATCAGCCAAATCAAACCAAAAACCATTGACTAGTGTCATCGTCGTCGTCGTCGTCGTAGTTTATTTGAAATTCGCAATATTTTATATATTTTCACTTTCGGCCAGAACAATTCAGCTTAACAAAATTATTCTATGTGGAAGAGGAAAAAATCTTGAACAAATATGCATATACTAAACAAAGAAGAAAAAACAAACAATTACTGAATTGAAGAAGAATTTGCAACGTTTGGATTGCTGCTGGCCATACCAATCAGATGGAACTTTCTATAAGTTGTTTAATTTTTTTCTGTTTTGTTTATATTATTGATTGATGAATTGAAAAACAGAAAATACTAATTATTTTAAGATATGTTTGTTATGTTAATGAATACTACATAATCGTTGTAAAAGCAACTCGCAGAACAAACATTTATAAACAAAAAACTTACAAAAACACAATTATGAACAAATAGCAGTTGCTGTTGACAAAAAAATGTTAGCGCACAAACATCTGTTGATTGTGATTGATGTCGTCACAGAGTGAATTTTTGGTGCAATTTATGCATATATATATGCAATCATTTTCCCTATTGTTATTACTTTTATTGTTACCTTTTTTTTCTATTTGAAATAATAAAATTGTTGTTGAATTAAATAAAATTGTTTCTTTTTTTTTTGTTTATTTTATTATGGTTCTAGAATGCACCTAGCTGTAAATGTTGGGAGTGAACTTTGAAGAGACAGCTTTAAGAACAGTATTTTAAGAGAGCTCCCTTACCTTTTTCGTCCGGTAATTTGCCAAGCAGAATAAATTCCAGTAAAAAATGCAAATTTTTATAATTAAAAATTTAATTGCAGAGCTTTTGGCCAGTGTTCTTACGTCAATGGCTTTAGAAAAGGCCATTTATTTCATTGCACGGCACGCATGTGGAAACGATTTGGTTCCAACAGAAAAGTTTAGTTCCGAAACTTCAAAAAGTTTGCTTCGATGCGATCGATGCATTACAAACCAATGCATCGTATCGACAACGCAAACTGTAGAACCCTGACCTGAAACGATTTTGCATGCATTACAAGCACTTTATGAATATTTTGTTTCTTACCTCCGATAATATCATGCTCCTTGCATTAATACAATAAGGGCAGGAACAGAAGCTGCAATGCATCAATGATCGAATAAATATTCCCTTAATTTTAGGGAAATATTAAGACAAATGTGTGCAAATGATATCAGCCACTGTTCACAAATCCATGTATAGGGCCCGCCATCCAACGTTTTTTTTGCAATGGTAACACTTAGCTCATCTGATTTGACAGATAATTAGTTTTATCCTTCCGCTGAACGAATATGGTTGTGTATACGCTTGAACAACGAACAACAACAAGGAGTGGCCGTTACAGTCAATGGCGATCGTTATCGGGCCATGTTGAACGAATTTTTGTTCACAAAAATTGAAGAGGAGGATATTGGCAACATTTGGTTTCAACAGGACGGCGCTACGTGCCACACAGCCGAAGCTACACTCGATGTTTTGCGCCCTGTTTCAAAAAAAGTTATTTGGCGGACCCTATATTTAGTTATAAACTTGTCAAGCTAAACAAATGCGTAGACAAATTTTCAGATGCGTTGTTTGCTCGACTGATGCTCATATTGTGCAGACGTTAGTGTAAATTCATTAACACATCACTGGCATCATGATGCGTTGCAAACTGTTCATTAATGCAAATGTTCGCATCATTTTCTACGTCAAGTGTTCATTAGGTAAGCTGATGCGCAAACATTTCAAACAAAAGTATCACCAAATAGCTTGATGCGTTGTTGATTCGGCAGGCAAACAAATTTGAAATATATCAGAAGAGAAAGAAAAGTGAGTAAATAAAAGATTTTAACTGATGAAATGTTTTTGTTTAATGTACAAATATATTTAAATAAATATATAAATGTGTTTTTGATCGAAAAAACTAAAAAAAAATGTCCATAAAATTGAAATAAAAAATGAACTTGATAAAAAAAAAAGTTTAATGTAAACATTTGCGTTCTAAAAAACGCCAACAAAATTTTCGATCAACAAAGCATCAGCATCAGATTCGCATCGCAAATAAGCAGTGATGCCGCATCAATCGCGACGGTTTTTAAAGAAATGTTGACGCTGCGTAAAAATCGTATCGAAACTCACCCTGATCCTCACAATTAATAGGCGCATTCCATGTGTCTTTTGTTTACTGTGGAACGACTGCTGATTTCGCTGGAAAATTAGGTATGTTGGTAGCAATAAACTTGGGATGGAAATACATATTGCCGGCGGGGAAATATGGAAATATGTTTCCATTCCATGATACTTGGGTTAAGAAAAAAACAAAAAAACACGAAATGCGCTAAAAACTTTGACGAACGACATATTTCGAGAATTGATTACCAAGTCTTTGGTTTATGCCAATAAGCCAGCGACGTTGGACACTTTGAAAGACAACATAAGAACATTTTATAGAACATACATATCCCAGACATTGCTCGATAATTGTACTGATCTTCTGATAAATGTGTATATTTCTAAATGATATTACATTTAAAACAGAATCGAGATGTTAGTGTGTGCGTATTACTGCCCCACCTCCAAAATCATCTATTTTTATTGTATTGCTTTCTGAAAAAATAATGTTGGCGCTCCTTCAACGTTTGGCCGTGGCGAACCCAACATGAAATGGTACATTTCTGGATTGCAGTGGTCTAAAATTAATTTTATTTCACTCGTGAAATTTTAACTACACATTTGATTAATTGATAAAAAAAAAATCATCAAAATCAGTTTATTCAAAATTTTAGTTATTTTGGAGGTGAGTAAGATAAAATCTAGCACACATGCTTGCATTATCCATTAATAACAGATTTTGTCTTATTTTTGTTGCGTGTAGCGGGGTGAAAATCGTCGAAAGACACCTCATGTGATCTTTGCGATAGTTTGGGACTTCAAACCACTAAAAACACCCGGAGAAGGAATGAATTATTTTCGTTTATTTTGCTCTTTTATTAACTGATTAAGAAATGTCCTTCCGTCGTTGTCAGGCTTTGCGGTCGAAGGCTAAAGCTTAGAACATATATTCCTGACATATTTAAGTTTAAAGATTTTTGATATACGATATATGTATTTATTTTGATATATACATATATACGAAGTTATTTCGCCATATTTCGTCCTATTTTAGGCTGCATTTTCAATGAAGACGCCGATATCGCTGCCAAGGCCTCGTTTAAGGAACCTTTGCTTACCCACTACATCTTCAATAAAAAGGACATTGAAAATTATATTATAGCCTTCTGGCTCGTACAACATCAAAGAGATTGAAAAACATTTACCCATCAATATAAGTCAATCAATCCCGACGTAAAACCACCGAGGTTCCCTATAAATCGGTAGAATAAATTGTTTAGTAATATAAAAAAAATTAGATTGGTTATCTAATCATAATGCGGCAGTTAAAAAAAAAATACTCTAGTGTCTACTCCAGTTATTATTTCAACTTTGAATTTTTTTAAATGGTCAAGTTATATATGTTCCTCTAAAAATTTATTATATATAATAAATTGCAAATTGTTAGTATTGCAAACACTCCAGGAGGTTATTGGAGTATATTTGTTTTAAGACATTCAATGACCATTAGGTTTTACGGACGACTATCGATAAAAAATCATTGCAACAGAAAAGAAAAAGATGATACTTATGTATATGCGAGCTACCATTTTTTTAGGCTTAAAAATTCCTTTCCTATTTCGGCAACTTGTGTAAGTTTAGGTCCGTTCGAGTAGTGACTTGTTAACGAAAACTTGGCCAAAGTAATGGGAAACAATGCACAATTTCGCACAGTACGCGTGCAAAATTTCGCACTTAATGTTTAAAATATGATTAGTGACGATCACACACTTTTTTTTTTGGAAAGTGCTTAAAAATTTATAATTTAATAATTTAACCGCTGTTACAAAGAACATAATTTCTTCTAAAAAAAAAATACGAAATGAAGGTATCTACTAATTCGGATTACGGTGCTTCAAAGTAGGGCTTTCCTTAAATCGTCCTTAATGGGGAACAAAATTACTCTTAAACGGTTTTTTTTCCGAAAACATATCAACGAACCATATCCCTAATTAATTGAACATAAAGTCAGTAACACCTTTGTCAACTTTGAGTGATTTTGATTCATTAAGATATTTGGATAATGAAGAAAAAATATTAAGGCCGATTGTGACGTCATATAATATCGAAATGTTCCTGGACCTTATAATAGCATCTATTGTCCTGTAAAAAAAAGTCAAAGCTAACAAAAATTTAGCAAAAAATACATTTAAATTCTATTTATTTGACTTTCTGAGCCAAGCTTGCATGCAAACTTGCGTACACTGCAAAGTACTAAGTGTACTAAATACAACCCAAGTAACAATTTAGTTTCCATAAGGGCCAAGGGAAGCTATTTTCTTATTTCCATAACAGTTGTAAAAGATCTTATGGAAACCGATTTGGCGCACTTTAGCGAAGTTATTTACTTTCCTTAAGACCTTTGTTCACAGACTCTATAAAAGTAATAGTTTCTTTTTAGATGTTACTTTAAGGACTTACAGAAGTTATTACGGAAATCTTAACGAAATTAAAAAAAACCGCACATATTTACATAGTTTATTATTTTTATCGTTTTGATTATTACATTTGCTCGTATTAATAATATTTTCCATCATTTGAAAGCGTCAAGTTGCTTGAAAGTTTATCTGAAGAGGAAATAAATAAAGAATTAAAGTGAAAAATAGCCTAGCCTTGTCCAGGATTCGAACTCGAGACCATTCGCGTACTGATTAATACAGAGTGAAGATAAAAAATTGATAGGTTGATACTATTTCATAATCTTAAACAACACAGATGTACCTAGTTATATAGGATGTTACGACCTTGATGCCGACAATAATTTTATCTAATGTAAAAAAGTAGGTCTGCTTGTTAGTAAACATTGGAAATCTGAACGCATAAAAATTGAATTAAGAAGATATAGGTTATGTTTATAATAACTACCATTGGAGCTATACAAATATTATTTGTCTATTAAAATATTATCAATCACAAACATTTTGTTATATTTTTGGTTTCTTTATTATTATTAATAAGGATTAATTATTTCCTTTCCTTTTCTTCTACTTAAAAAAATATCTACAGTATTGTGCAAAACCTAAGCAACTTTTTTAATATTTTGTATAATATCCGTTATTTTTAATGACTTCAGCACATCTACGAGGCATCGACTCAATTAAATTAGAAATAATAGCTGCTGGTATGTTTTCCCACTGTATTTTCAATAAATTTATCAACTCCATTTGGTTTTTGCACCGCATTGTTCCAACGCGACTTCAATCCGATGGTCTGTTAGCCACTCCTTGACCATTTTTGAAGTATGCTTCGGGTCGTTGTCATGTTGGAATACCCAAGAAAGTGGAATATTCCATTCGGCATACGGCAGCATCACATTTTCCAAAATATCCTTGTAAGCAAAACGATCTATTATGCCCCCTATTTCATGAAAAGGACAAACACCATAACCAGAAAAGCATGTCCATATCATAACACTTCCACCCCCATGCTTCAGTGTACTTTTACAGAAGCGTGGATTAAGTCTTTGCTTGGGCGTACGCCTAACTTCTTGTATGCCATCAGTGTTCCACAGGTTAAATTTACATACACCACTGAATAACACACTTTTCCACTTGCCGACTGACCAATTAATATATTTTTTAGCAAAATTCAAAAATTAAAGAAAAGATTATTTCAATTCAAAAAAAAATTTTATCAATAAACCTTTTCTGTACATGCTTCTTCGTAAGCATAGGTTTCTTCAACACTGAATAACTTTTAAGATCAGCTTCAAGAGCCCGTCTACGAACCGTACTGGAGTCAACGTTCTAATTCAAAGTCGACAATATTTCCCGAGAGGAAATAAAGGGATTTGATTTGATTAATCTCGTTATTTTCCTATCCTCCCGAACAGTTGTTTTACGCGGCCTTCCTCCTACATTATTATTTTCTAAGCTACCGGTAGCTTTATATTTTTTAATCAAACGTCAAACTATAGATTTATTAATTCCGAATATTTTTGCAATGTTTGACTGTGATACACTTTGTTTAATTATTTTAAATTTGCAGGTTTTATCATATTTAGCGCGCTCCATATTGAAAATGGCTGTGAATGACTACCTGATCGCAATCTCTACGCACAATTGAGCAAAATTAACTTTACACATTGCGTCATGGAAAAACCCACTTTAAAAATACCGTTAAATTTGTGGTAATAACAAGAACTGTTTTAGCAAAATCGAAGTTGCTTAGGTTTTGCACAGCTGTTTTTTGAACTTATTTTGATTTATTTTTTTTATTTACTGTTAATAAATGAAAATTAAAAACTTTGTTTGGGTGATTTTGAGGACACATGCAAATATGTAAATAAATATATTTACAGTTTACCGGGAAGTATTTTTAAAAGTGGGAGACAACTTTTTACATGAGAGTAGGAAAAGTTGCTTAGGTTTTGCACAATACTGTATATGATATCTAAGCCCATGTTCAAATCTCCACTATATTGATTGTATGCTTTGCTTCTATTAGCAAGCCTTGTAGAGAATCTTGTTATTGACTTGAAATAGCAAGCTTTAAAGAAGCTATTACATTTCAGACGTCAACCAACTAACTTCGAAAGGCCTTATAGCCACCTCGTAAAATAAGAATATCTCTCCCTTCTGTACAGCTTGTGAAATTGTTTCCCAAAAGCTTTAAAGAAACATTTTCTGAAAGTATATCTTGAAAAATAGTAAACATCTCTAAATAAGCCTTATGACAATACAATAGAAGCAATAGCTTAACAAATTTAAAAAATTTGACCTTATAGAAGATACATTTTTAGTTGGGAAATACGCATACTGTCGTTAACTTCTTATTTCTTTGTTTAAGCCTACGCAAAGTGGCTGTGGAAACAATAAGACAAGTCCCAAGATACAATCGCCCAAACTTAAAAAAAGATTAAGTACTAAATACAAAAAGAAGTTAAGTAGTTTGTTGCATTATTTTGATCAAATCAATACTCGTTATTCAGACAAGTAAATAATGAATAATTAAGGATATGGCCTTGTATTGTCTTTTTCTTCAAATAAATTCATCAAGCATTTTTAAAATTCTAACGAACCATCCCGTCATTCTTATATCCGTTTCCGACTAAAATATAAATGTACCAGATTAAACGCAACCAAAATAACAAACAGCTGATTATCGTAAACTCCCACATCAACCCAACAGACAACAACAACAACAACAACAACAACGTAAATGTCAAACACCAAGAAATCTTAAAACACAAATGTCACTTGTCAGTTGGCTTTGGATTTGTGAAGTTTCATTTTCATTACCCAAAGTATGGTGACTAGCAGATGAGAATATACGCTTTTTGATTTATTTCGTTTCGTAGTGTTGAGTAAATTTATTTCGAAATTATATTTTAAAAATACAGTAGATTTGCCAGTGCCTTTTGGCATATAATACAAATCGTCCCCGTGAAGAGCGTACACACAAATAGTGAAATCGTCTTGGAATAGTTGCTTTGGCTTTACCTTCGGCTAAAAAGTTGGAAATAGTGCGTTCGCGTTGTATAACTAGTTAAGTGACCCAAAAATTGTCAAAATTAATAAAATTAAGAAATTCGTTATGGAGGATCTGGTGGACGAGTGCCAGTATCGATTTCCGGACGAGAAAATTCATCCAAACATCTTCACGAAGATATACTATGCGGCTAAGTTGGATCTGGCCAAAACACTAGTTGCAGCCCTCAATGATATACCAAATCGGGATCTATGCAATTATCTGTTGAATGTGGTAAGTAGCAGTAGCGGCATTATGTTAGTGCATAAGTTCTTCTATACTTTATATAGTATATAATGCGTAGTGTTCGTACCTACATATGTATATAAAACATTGCAAAAATTACACGCGATTTCGTGAGATTTTTTTTTGTTTTTTTCATGCTTGTCACGAATTATTTATAGTGGCAGTGGAGAGTGCTATTTATAAAGTCCAATCTATCTATCGGGTTTGTTTGGCTGTTCTCATCCCGATAGCTAAATATGTGTACCAACGTGTGAATGATGTTCGCGATTTTTGATCAAAACAAACAAAAATAATATAACGAAACTACATATATAGGTAGGTAGTTGGTTTTGATTGCGCACATAGCTGGTGCTCAGTATCGAACGAGGCCAATAAAGCACTATCAAAGTGCGATGTAGGCTGAGGAGGAGGAATGCGACTACGAAATATTTAGTTCGATGTTTCTCTGTTTTGGTTTTTGTTTCTGTTCTATGCGCTGTTTCTGCTCAGTACTGGGTACACCTAGAGCGGCGGTCGCCCATTTAAATAAAAACAAAACAGTTGTGCTGATTCGATACGTCTCAACTGAAGCATTCCGTTTGGCAATGACCCTTACAATGCGGCTGCTGGCTGATTAATTGTTTATGTTTATGTTGATGAATTTTCGGCATACGGGAGATTGTTTTGTGATTTCAAAGACACAAAGATGTTGAGCGTCTGCGACGTCAGTTCAAGCAAAAAAAAAACTTCACTTGAAGGGGCTTGAACTTATGTCGAGCACACTTGCATAGTGACGTACTTGTAGAGAACATGATTTGTTGACGCCATTTGAGGATCGCTTCGCTTTTAGTGGTTTTCAAATGTGCAACAAAACAGTGTCAAATCGCACAAACTCTGTATACGATTTTATCGTTAACTTTTCGTCACATGTGCGACAAAGCTTTATCTTATTGAAAAAAAAAACATCGCCAACATTCACACACATCAGGATAAAATAGATGAGCTTTTGGTCATATAATGCCAATCCAATTGGGAAAAACCGAAAAAATTTTAAATTAGTCAGAAATGACTGTAATGCCTATATTAATGTGTCAAATTCTTTCACGGTCAAAAGATTATGCAAAAAATACTACGAATCAACACGGGTAGTAAGGACGTTTGGTCGTTTGACAAAAGCATTCGGCATTGTAAACTTTTCGGTCACTTGCAATGACATTCCAGCTATCAGTTCTTCAGATAAAGCCAATTTGGTTGCTGCTCACATTGCATCCAAATATATATGTACATGTTATTTCATTAATGTCCTGTGCGTTTGGTAACCCGGGAGAGCTCTCCGATCCGGGATGGCAATCGAACAAGCAAACCCATTGAATTTGAATTTAAAATGTATTTGGCGTTGTAGTTTTGTATACGTATTTCCTACCGCCCCACTGCCATTGTGATGACGATGAAGAGCATGGAAGAAAAACAAAATAAGCTATTGAAAAATGTTTATATTATACCTAATATTATTTCTTTATTTGTTTAATTAAATTTGGTTATAATTTCCACCTAATCTAAGAATTATTAAATGCATCAGCAACAAAAATTACATTTATCGATTCTGACGTTGGTGGTGTTTGGGTGTATTAGTGCTTCTCGTTTTGATTCTGAATTGAAAGTCAGAAGAGGAACTGCAATTTTACTACTGAACTAACACTTTCAGAAGACTCTAGAAGTCTTCCGGATTACCAATCAAAAATTAAATAAATTAACAGCATTCTTTCGAAAATTATAAAACTTGTACTATGGGAGCGACCCATTTTCTCACTTACACTGTGTCAGAGAACTTTAAGATCTTTGACCTCTGTTTTGATAGCCGTAATCGGCATATTATGAATTTAGCAATAAATTTAGTGACATGAATGTATTGAATTTATTTTTGTGAAACTTTGTTCCCAACATAACACCGTCTCCGTAAGTTGTAGTCGTTGTTACCGATCAAAGTCTATTCAATATTGCTTTACAGCAATAGAAGAGCTGTTTTATTTTTCAAAAGTTTTAATATGGAAAACGGTTCATGTCAACATAATTTTCTATTTATCTAATCATTTTTAATGTGGAAAAGTTATAGCTAAGTTTTGAAAATCGACTTACAGGGTGTCAAGAAGCAAGCTAGTCACACCAAATTGTAGGCAATGTTTCTGTCTCTTTAAGAATGAAACAAAGCCGTTTTTGTCTTTTATCGACTAAGTAACTTTAACTCATTTGTAAAAAGTTATGAACAACTATCTGAAGCAGGGTTTTCGTAGGTACCAATGTTCAGCCTTAATTTAAGTTAAAAAAAAACCTGCCAAATTTAAGAAGATCAAAGAAATTTTCGTTGATATAGGAAAACTTGGAGCAATTTAAAAAATACGCACTAGTTGACCTGGCAAACAAAAAATTCCGTTTTTCTTTGTTCTCTTCATTGGATTTTTATTTTAATTATTGACGATTGTAGACAAAGACCTATTGGCCGACATTTAGAAATCATAAAGGAAGTTGAAAAGGGAAAATTGTATAAAAATCAAAGGCAACTGGTCAAATAATAATTTAATCAAAATTTGATCTTACCATTCGAACATATAAACGCTGTAATTGCCTCTCAGTTCAGTTCTTGCGAAAAATCAATCAAAAAAAGCCCACCAGCAAAATGATCATACACAACGATCACAACTGTAAAACGTGTAAAACAAAAACTGAAACAACAGGGAAAATCGCGAAAGAAGACAAAAGAATACACAAGGAACGGACGAATCCCGCGTTACGTCTTCCACGTTTCCAACCTCCTCTCCTCACTCAGTCTTTGACACTTTGCACTCTACCTACGCATAAAATTAGCATGATACATATTTCTATCTCTCGTTGGCTCTCGTTAATATTATTCAATTATAATATTTAGCTATTTATTTACCAAATAAAGACATTAAAAAAAAAATTAAAACAACTAGTAACAGTTGAACAACTTTTTCAGTTATTAAATAAATGTTAACCAAAATGTTCCTAGACAATTTGCAGACAGGGGACAAGCCATGCATCTCTCAATCTAGCCACTTACAGTTCATTGCAAGATAGCGAAATGAATTTCTAAAATTAGATCCTGATTAAAAGCAGCCAAACACTTAGCGAAATACACAAAATCAAAAATATTTGCCAAGAACGGATATGACCCAAAAATGATCATGTGCTGAGTGTGCAGATAAATTGTTTAAAGAGAAAAAAATTTAGCATAATATTTTTGTTATTTATAAAAATATTTTCATAAAATGTAAATAAAAGAAAATAATTTGCGATCAAATTTTACAAATCCTTTTTTCCTTTGCTAGAGCAAAATGACTCAAGATGAGTACGTAGTATAGTTGAAATACAAACAGTTTAGTCTGAAAATGATTGAATCATTGGAATAGTATTTTAAAATAAAAATACCATATTTTCCTATACTTTTTTCTGGGTCTGGCTCCGGGTCTGATTATAGATAAAAAGTTTAGCTGGAAGGCTAATATCCAGGAAATAATAAAAAAGGCTACAGTAGCACTTTTATCTTGTAAAAAAACAATGTGGAGCAGATGGAGCCCTGAACCTCACATCACTCACTGGCTATACATTTCGGTTATAAGACCTATACTTTTGTATGGAGTGGCTGTTCGGTGGACCAATGACAATTAAATAAGCAAAGTCAAAAGATCAGCCTGCCTATGCATTGGAGGGTCCTTCTGGGAATAATATTATTCTTGGAGGATACAGCGATCCATTTTTTCAACGACGGATCAAAAACTAATGATGGGTTAAGGTGGGATGTATTCTCTGACAAACTAAATCTTAGTCTCTCCTTCCTTTTTCCTGATCTGATTATTGTAAGAGGAACGTGATATTCTCGAAGGATATCAGCATTTTCTCAGACAGTCAAGCGGCAATAAATTCCTTGGAATCAGTCTCTGTAAACTCTATAGTAACCCTTGACTGCAGATCGTCTTATCAGGATATGTCGTAGTAGTTAAAAATTCAATTTGCTGGGAGTCGGGGCACAGGGACATTCATGGGAACTGTAAGGCTGATGAACTCGCTAAACTAGGAACAACGTTACTTCTCTCACCTAATAAAGGAGAAATAGGTGATAGGCTGCTTGTAAATTATCGCTAGGGCTGGCTGCTACAGAGGAAACAAAATTTAGGTGGACAAGTGGTATCACATGTCCAGCGACAAAACGAATCAGGCTCAAGCTGTATCTGAAACGCTCTAAAAATGTGATCTCTCTAAGCAGACGGAACATGAGAACTATTAAAGGTGTCTTCACTGGACAGACTGTCTTATAGATAGACATGCAACAAGACTTGGTGCATTCTCGAACGACTTTTGCAGAAGTTGTATGAACGAAGAGGAGGAGGAAACGATCCCTCACCTGCTTTATATAGGGTCCCACAAATAACTTTTTTTTTTTGAAACAGAGCGCAAAACATCGAGAGTAGCTTCAGCTGTGTGGCACGGAGCGCCGACCTGTTGAAACTAAATGTTGCCAACATCTTCCTCTTCAATTTTTGTGAACAAAAATTCGTTCAACATGGCCCGATAACGATCGCCATTGACTGTAACGGCCACTCCTTGTTGTTGTTCAAGTTGTTGTTGTTGTTCGTTGTTCAAGCGTATACACAACCATATTCGTTCAGCGGAAGGATAAAACTAATTATCTGTCAAATCAGACATGAGCTAAGTGTTACCATTCGCGTAATAAGCACTAGTTGAAAAAAAACTTTAGATGGCGGACCCTTTACATGCCCTTCACTCTCCAGGAAAAGAAATCTCCATCTCGGACTTTTCTTCTACGAAGACAGATGTGATTTGACCAACATTGACATCAAAGGCCTACTTCGCTTCGTCAGAAGCTCCAATTGGTTCAACGAGTAGGGAAAAGCTTTATCCCAGATTCCTGTGGACCAATATTGGTCTAAGTGTGTCGGTTCTTTTGCCGACAGCCACTTCAACCTAACCTAACCTATACTTTTTGCATGCATTTGTAAATAGGATAAACTAAGTGAGTGGCGACAGTGCAGTTAAGTGTGATACCTAGTGACGTGAGTGGTAGGTTAAATGCCCAACATCTAGTTTCGCCAACCACTACGTCAAAAATAAAAAAAAGTTTTTCTACCGGGTAGTGCAAGGGACCAGTGCTGAGTCTGAATGTTTTTGGATTACAATAAATAAAATATGAGCGCTCTGGCATCCGGGGTGGTTTGGTCTTTGAAATGGAGGTTCGGTCTTTCTCGAACCTGGGGGCTGGGATTCGAAAATTCTCCGAGCTGGGGCATATTTATTAGCTCGATGTGGCCGAGCCAATGTACTCGACGTGTTTTGGTTTTTTGAACTCGATCGTATGTGTATCTTGTCCTTCATTTGCTTTCATCGCACACAGGGCCATATATTCTTTGAAGAATATTTCTCTCAAAAACCTTCATTATCTCCTCACCTAGATCCAGCATTTAGCACCATAGAGCAGAACTGGTAGGATCAATGATTTATAGAGCTTACACTTCTTCTTTCTAGTTAGGAGATTTGTTTTGGCCAAATTGCCCATTTGTTTTGCCAAAGCGAAGTAGTTAAATCTCTACTAAAGGTGCGATTATAAGTTTTTTCACATGAACTTTCAATTATGCAAACGTGTCCTTCGATGTTAGATGACATTGTGGAAAATCGAGTGATGTCATCCGTTGGACCTTGTCATTCGGATGAAATGCGGTCAAAAAAATTTGATCATGCAATCCTAATAGCGAGGACAAGCGATCACACGGTCAATCAAATCACTCATCTGGATGACATAGAAATCGTCTCATCTGGTATATCATCCGTTTGACACGTTCAATGACATGCCGGATGACAGGCAATCACACGGGATGATAAGTTTGGATGACCGTCTGCACACCTTAAGGTGTCGACTTGATGATTTCCACAGCTACGTTTTGTTTTACCTGGTGAAAATATGTTTTGAAAGCATGTATTTAATTTTATTCTCGTTAATTTCAAGACCAACCAAACTCGCCTGTTCTTCGATTGACGTATAAGCTTCTATCACGGCACGTTGAGAGTGGCCGATGTTGTCGATATCGTCCGCATACCCAAGTAGCTGTACGGATCTGTTGAAGATAGTACCTTACTTGTTATACCTGACCTGCACGCGATCTGTTCCAGAATAAGATTAAAGAAATCACATAATAGCGCGTCTTGAGCCGTTTGCACAGTTCGTTGCATAGGATCCTATATGCGACATATAGTAAGGATATGCCTTGATCTATATGGGCATCATATGCCCATAATTATATAAAGTCGATATAAATATGGTGTGTTTTGACCTGAAACTCGTTGCTCCTTTTCAGGGTTTGCCTTAGGGAAAAATCGCATTGGTACCAAGTGCGTATGTTAGTGTGTTAAAGAAAGGTGTGTTGCCTACCTACTGCTAGCGGGCTGGCTCTTATTCTTTATTCTTTTATATGTTTTTTACTTCGTCGATTTAAGTTTAAGATTGATTTCTTCTTGGTTTCCCTTTGGACGATCGAGTCGTAGGCATACGATAAAACGTTCACTTTAAACTTTTTAATCTGCGCGTTAAATTTAAGCTGGGCCAGCATCGCTTTAACTCCAACATAATTATAGTTTCAGTTAATGCCTTTATGATAGCTGATTAGCGAGTTGTCCAATCCCTGAGTTCAAAATTATTTTCAATAACATCCACTTTTTGTCAGGAACAGTTGTTTATTTTGTTTTCTTTGATTGAATGACTCAAACTGATGCAACGAACAAAACGGCCGATCATCATCTTTAAAAATATTCATTCATGTCACAAGCATTTTAACATATTCATATTCATAGCCGCGCTATAATTTTCATTTCTTTGTCATCATTGGAAAAATATATTTTCCATAGAACTGCTCTTCGCACACATTTAACCCCAAACGTTGTTGTTTACTCATAAACCAATTTGAAATTAATTTTAATTAAATCCGATCAAAGCTATATTAGCCCTCCCCACCACATCCCTTGTCCGTTCTTTTAAATGGTTCTTAGCTTTTGCTCCTCTGATAGGAAAGCGGTAGGGAGACAAGACAAGTACCGCATGAGATATTCAAAATCAAGGTCTTTGACGAACAAATAATTTTTTCCTCCAATTCTCTCTCAGCTGAATGCGCGGGGGGAGCGGGCTAAGGATGTCTAAAGAAAATCATTCTCTTTATCTTCGGGCGAGGTGTGTGAGAACGAGAAGAAACTGCCTACCTATTTATAGACCAAACGACTCTTTGTTTCCTCGTTCCGTTCCACGATGCGAATTTTCTTTCTTTCTTTCTGTGAAGAAAACATGCCCACCAAGTGTGTATAGCTTATATAGGTTATTAACTATAAATAAAAAAATAAATTAAAAGAAAGAAAATTTTCCGTGTAAATGTACTTTGCGAAGCCGGTCGACGTCGAACCAGAATCCATTGACCTATGTATAGATTTTTGGGGAAACGATTGGCGATTGCGTCGCAGCGCTACAAGATTTATAAAGACAGGGGCCTAACATTTGTGGTGAAATTTCTTTGTCCTTTTACGGTGGGATACGCATCACTTTAATTCGATTAAATATATATAGGGGGGACAAAAATATATTTTGGCTACAAATTAAAAACGTCGCACGAAATGAATGTCGCACACAAATATTAAAATTTGTGGACATTGTTTAGATACACGTGTACCTACTGTTGGAATGGAGGAACATGTATTTTTACAGAAATAGATGGCTGATGTTTTTTGGTTTTTGATCGGTCCAACTTGAGTTGAAGACAAAATAAAAATATTAATAAATAAAGCACGTGCCTTACTAATACAAATTTAATGAGCTAATTGACAAAAATGTATTTGATAGACGAATATTTCCCTTGTTTGGTTGGACTTTTTTTTGGCAACAATGTATTTTTGAAAATTGATAAATTAATATGTTGTTTGCGAAGTGTCACAAAGAAATATAAGGAAATAGATTCGAAGCGACTTTTACAAAAATGGCTTTCTACATTTCCGTCATGACGCCAAACACAGTCTCGTGAAGTGTGCACTATATGTGAAATAAAAACAAGGATGTCAATTCGGATGCGGAATATAAGTTTTAAGGACAGCGCCTAACCTATGGTTAATACGTGGACCAAAGGAGACTTGCTGTTACCTTTAATAGATGGCTCTCGCAGTATATTTATAAAAAAGGGCAGTAGATTTCAATAAAGCGCAATAGATCTTACAATATGGTTAAAAATTGTATGAATCATTTTTAAAACAAAGAAATGTATGATATAGAAATAATGACTAACAATCTCAATCTCTTGCTTAGCCCAGGTCCTGTTACGCGCTTGCAACTGGCTGGATCTTGGTAAGGTTAAACAGAGGTGTGGTAAAGTAAAAGGCCTTTGAAGTCCATTCCATATATTTTTTCTAAGGTTTCAAAAAAGGAATTTGCCAATATTTTCTCCGACTACGTGCTCTTAACTAAGTATTTTTGTGTATTATGTCTTCAGCAGCCAGCAGATTTCCGCAGAATACGGAAGCGATAATCCGAGCCTGTTTGCATGTTTCCGCAGGAGACGAAGGAAGAACGGAAGACGTGGGAAGCTTATCCCTGCTTAATTATATTTAACTTCATAGATCTTTTACTGGCGAAGAGTGGCCTTAGGTACCCTATGTCCCTCAAGACTTGACCAACTTAGATTGGCAGCTTTTTTCCTCAATGCAGAGGGGAGATTTGATGTCTGCAACCTTGCTTTTGATAAGCAGCCCTCCTATTCTTGCAGGCTCATTTCCCTCAATACCGAAGTGTCCTGATTCGCAGCGCAGAGTCACTCGGTTCTGACTGCATAATGCCTTGAGCATGGTGCGACAGCTTCAGATTGTATCAGAATGGATATTGGCTGATTCTTTTTCCTTGAGTGCGGGCTGGCTATCAATGTAGATGGCGGTATCTCTTCCGGATACCGATCTCATCTGCAGTAACTCAGCCGCCCTAAGGACAGCAGTACTTGGAAGACACTACTTGTGTCCGATAGTCGCAAAGACACTCCCAGTTTTGGATCATCTGAAAAGATACCAGAACCTGTTCCTTCCGCTATTTTCGAATCATCTGTAAAAATCGCAATTTCGTTGGATCTAATTATTACATTTCTTCGCCAATTCTTTCTCTCCGGAGGAAGCTGGAGCTGATACACATAAACATATTAGTACCAAATCAGAAAACACATTTAAACCTCGACAATACCTTGACTTTTCAGACCTTCATTATCCCATTAAAAAAAGGCACAACAAATTTATAAAAAAAAAGTTTTGATCGAAACAGTCTTACGGTATCTAGTGTCAGTTTGATGTTTTCCATCTAACAGATGTGCGGTTGAAGTCCTAGATAGATGTGTTCAAATCAAAGTTTTGCTTAAGTTATAAAAAAATGTATCTTTTTTAAAAATTCTAAAAAGAGGAGTAGATTTGTTTACTTCGCAGTAAATTTGAATTTAGGCTTAAACGCAATAGATCTACTGCTATAGGAGTAGGGTACCAGTACTGTTTAGGAGTGATCCTAGATAAGAAACTAAACTTGAGCCTCAATATACAAAGAAAGGAAAAACAAGAAGGAAGCTGGAAAAATATCTCCTCCTAATATGAATTAGGCAACAAAATAGCTCTTAATTCGTATTTCCAGCTAAAATGCGGCGATCAAATAATCATTAAAGTAAATCTTATCATCTTATTTTTGCACAAAGGAGAGGGTTATATGAAACTTTCTTTTCAAGCTGATGTCACATACTATGAAGATTATTGAGTGGATATAAGACGCTTGATTGCGACAAATAATAAGGCTATATGATGAAAAGTGCGGGTAAATCACCTCCAAATGCAATCCAAATTATAAGTATAAATAAAACAAAATGTTAATTCCTTTAAGGACCACCATTTGCAAGGTGTTGGTTGATTTTAAAAAAACCATTCGATAGACAACTAGAGATCTGAAATGGGTGATACTACGACAAAAAGGAATTGCCTGAAACCAACTTTCAGTGGAATCACCGAAGGGTTCCCAATCAAAGTTGCTGTGTACAAGGGAATCGTCTAAGATTCTTTTGAATTAATTTGAGTTCTAGTTACTTAAATCTTATGTCTAGCTTCTCCAACCATTGTTTGTGCCAAGATTTATTTGTGACACAAATGGAAGCGATCTTCAGTTTAAAGCCGGAATATTTGTCAAACTTTCGCAAGAAAGCAGCGAATAATAACTGTGGGTGAAAAAGGTCCCGAAACCAGGACTTGGGCAAATGTTTTAAAGAGCAGTGGGTTTCGTATAAGCCGAAAATATGTACTGCAGTTTTTCTGAACAATTTCGAACTATTTCAGACATTTATTTCAGTGGAAAAGGCGAAAGTAATCGTGTAAGCCTGCTTGCTTCTACGACATGTCAACGAATCTGAAAGAAGGTAGCTTAAGTCACAGTAGGGTGCATTAAAGTGAGTTTTGATCCTTATAATTCAGCCGTGAACAATTTGTTGCTGAAGTATCTGACTTTAAATGACCAATGAGTCTCTTGACTTTAATCATGCAACGGCAACAAATGAAATGTGAGCAATTTCTTCAGAGAACACCTTAAAAAACTATTAGCTTGTTACTTTAGATATTTTTTTTCATTAATTTTGTTACATTACCATTTTTACAATTCATATTAATCGCTGCTTTTTATTGGGACCACTTACATCAAATTCAGATCACGGCCATTTGTTCGGCCTCTATTTAAAGCTTCATTAATTAATTCAGTTATGTATGTATGTACACATTGAGTCTATATTTGTATTATTTATCATTACATCAACTTTATTTAATATCTGTTTTGTTCTTTACAGAAATTCGAGGAAAAAGATGGACAATCTGTTACCCCACTTGTGCTGGCAGCAAAAGGTGGCAACACGAACTTTGTTCGAACCATCCTGTCTCGGTATAACTTGGATCTTGAATGTGAATGTAATGTGGTATTCGATGGACTTATTGTCTACGGAGCAACAGCTCTTTGGATTGCAGCTGGAATGGGTAATATCACGCAAAAGATGCAAAGTTCCGAAGTAATTTATAACATTTTATTTTTCAGGCCACATGAACATTGTTAAATTCTTAGTTCATCAAGGAGCAAATATAAATCACAACACAAAAGCGCATTCCTCGCCACTGAGGGCAGCTTGTTATGAAGGTAATTTGCATGATTAATACTATTTTACAATGTACGAACGAATGCAAACACGCATGTACATTTTTGACGCTACAAATTATTTGCACTCAAAAAGGCGTCATCGTCATCATCGCCATAATAAAGATTTTGTTTGTGCTGTTCGTCATAAACGAGCATTTTGTAGTGAACATCGACCCAAAAAAATTCAGTTCGATAATGTATGGATTTTTGGCGGTTGGCACAAAATAAAAACCAAGTACGCCTTCTACTTTTGAGAATGACGGAATGGTGAAAAAGTAAAGCACATCGTTTCAGCAAATAGTATATGAAAAAAAGTATAAACAGTAATAAACGCCGAACACACGCGATACCTCTTGAAGTCGTATAGTATTCGTTGTTCTTTTGGGCGTCACCTCATGGAGGGAGGTACGGAACCAAACACTTTAATTGAGACATCCATCTAATTAATCCTTGTTGGGATGCATCTCCATATGTCATATCTCCATATCTTCGTTAAGTTCGTAATATATTTTTCTTCACAGGACGCTTGGACATAGTGCGATATTTGATTGACCATGGCGCTGATGTCAATGTGGCCAACAACTACAACAACACATGCATAATGATTGCCTCTTACAAAGGCCACACCGCTGTAGTAAGTCATGCAAAGCTGAATTTCTTTGTGAGCAAGCACTACAAATCATGCATTTCTTTCTACTAGGTGGACACACTCTTAAAGAATGGTGCAGACCCCAATGAGCAGGCTCTTTGTGGTGCAACAGCATTGCATTACGCAGCCGAGGGTGGCCACATGGAAGTTTGCCAATTACTTCTTGATCATGGAGCGACACTGCAGAAAAATGAACATGGACTAACAGCAGTCCTTCAGGCAGCCGATCGTTCACATGAGAATGTTGTAGAAATGTTCATTAATCGACCAGATCTTATGAGCACAGACGATGTAAGTAGCTATGCATGTGGTGCCTTTTCGAATGATCTTGAATTGTTGGTACACTCGTTTCTTTTGCAGAAAATCGAAGCACTCGAACTGATGGGAGCATCATTTGCGACTGACAAAGACAACTACAATGTAGTTAAAGCTTATCAGTATTTAATGAATGCTATGGAAATACGTTTCATGGATATGGATAACATTATCCGGAAACGACCATTGCCACCCGTCCCTGCCTATGATAATTGGATCGAAACAGAAAATATTCAGGTATACAAATTTGAGGGACGAATACTCGTTGATTGGATTGTAATAGTTTGAGTCTTCTTCGTCCTTTAGGATCTCCAAGCCATTAGACTGAATCATCATTCGATTCACATGGAATCGCTTACAGTAAGAGAACGTATTTTAGGTAAACATCATCCAGACTTGCCACAACCAATTGTGTATAGAGGAGCGATTTTCGCCGATCAAGAGAGATTCGAAATGTGTTGTACTCTATGGAACTATGCCATTGATCTGCGAATGAGCAATGATGTAAGGTTGATTTATAATTTTCTACAGGACTAAATCTTACCGAAGGTCGTGTGTGTGTGTGTTTTTTTTCCAGCTATCCGTTGAAAGGGATCTACTCCGATTTGCTCAATTATTCTCGCAAATGGTACGTTTAGAACGAAATCTTGATTTGGCATTAGTTGTATCAATGCTGGTTAAATGTCAACAAGAAATTGAAAATAACCGGCGAAAAATGTCATCACCTGGCCCGAAGGATATTGTTCCATTGATAGCGGTAAGTGTGTGGGCATATACGTATTTACCAAAAGATAGTTCTTCAAAGTTTGTTATATTTTAGGACGAATTGGATAATAACATTGTCACTGCCTTGTATCTGACTAAAATCATCACAATTTTGATGGGAAATCGAAAAACTAGTGATAAGGAACCACAAATACGAATCTTGTGTTCAGTGTTGTCTAATTTAGTTCGAACTGATACAAAATTGAGGGATGGTCAAACGCTTCTGCATAGAGCACTTAATGGAGTCACGCCAGTGGATGACTTTTATACTAGCGAAATATGCAGGTAAGTAGGGAGAGGGACATTGTAATCGGTTTCTGACAGTTTGTCAAGATTGAACTACTTTTAGACCGTAATACTTCTACTTTGCCTTGGTATAGTTCTTGAAGCATACGCAAAATATAGTCCATTTTATTTCATCGCTTTTCGTTATACAACAAAATTCAGTTTTTCAAATTGTGACAACTTTAAGCTTATCAAGGATCTGATGCTGAATTTTACGACTTACGAGGTTCTGCGCCTTAAACTCGATATTGGAGTTCAATGTTTACTAATAATACTTATCGCGCTGAGGTACTCAACACTTTCATCCTCTACAACCTATAAAATGCATGCTTTCAGCTATCCATTGTGACATTGCTGATGACTTGACTTCATTGTTATATCGAAACTGAAAACCTCGATTTAGTCTTAGCTGGTGTGGCAGAGCCAATGTAGTCTACTTGGTTTTTTGCTTCACTTTTTCAAAAATCCATCAAGCATTCATTGTGACATTTCTGATGACTTGGCTTCATTGTTATATCGAAACTGACAACCTCGAGATTTAGTCTTAGCTGGTGTGGCAGAGCCAATGTAGTCTACTTGGTTTTTTGCTTCACTTTTTCAAAAATCCATCAAGCATTTTTGTTGCAATAAGCGTGCACTTAAGGATTATAAATACCCTTATAATAAATAAACTCATTTTGAACTACGCCTTATAAAAAAGCATCATACATTACGTTTCATGATCCTTTCGAATGCCATATTCGTGTTCCGGCCCACCGGCGTCGTCAGGAGAAGTCTGGAAAAAGTTTTTACAGTTTTTCGTTGCTTTTTTCCGAATAATGAACTGACTCTCGGAAGGTTTTTAACGTTTTCATCACCATCTGGTATTTTTCATCACCATTTGGTAGTTTTCGTCGGCTTCGTTGGCACAGTTCAGTGAATCTCCTGCGTTTACTATGACGGATTTCCATGTGAAGGCCTTTCGCGCTGTTGATAGTTGCTCGAGGTCTTTTCACACGTCTTGCGTAGTTGTGCTCCTCACGCTGATTAAGTAACAAAACATCTTAAGCTCTAAATGCTTGAGCATCACTAATTCAGTGCCCATGCGTTGAAATGTTGTTTCACTTTGCTTTTTTATGTCGCTATGCTCACTTCTTGGCATCGGAAATTCGGGACTTATATCCTGCTGTTGTTCGTCAGTTGCATTTTAAGCAAGCGGTTTCCTTGGGTAACGGATCTACATTAGAGTCCTGCAGTAGTCCTTTAGCGAAGATTACTTCGAATTAAATTTCTAACTAAACTTTTTTATACTTACTGCTATCAACTGTTACTTAAAAACGTAAACGTATCAAATCGTTGGAAAACCATAATAGCTCAATGTGTCGGTTAAATGGGTCCTTTTTAGATTTTTGTTAAATCAACAATAAAAACATTAAACTTAAGTATTTTCTTCTTGCTTATTTTTTTTAAACAGATTTCCCTGCTTAAAAACAGCGCTAGTTTTGCTTCATGCACAAGCCTCTGTTACTGCTGAGGATTGTGAGAGAAATACTCCATTACACGTCTTAATATCAAGTGTAAGTATTTAAACTTTATTGAAATATGCGAAAAGGAGACTTAAGTTGTTGTTTTTTTTTTTAACAGATTCGACGTGACAGTGCTGTTCATGTCAGTCAAGCTGAAAAAATCGTTCAACTTTTAGCTCATGCTGGTGCGCACTTAGATGCTGTTAATGCACAAGGACTCACTCCCGCACAATTGGCATCATTTGGTAAGCAATATCATAACTTTGAATTCGATCAGCAGAACTAATTGTACTTTTTTTTTTTGGAAACAGCTTCTGTTAGCGATATGATGGTAAAATATCAGAATCAATTTACTTCACTCAAGTGCATTGCAGCACGTAGTGTTGCATTCTACAAGCTGAAATACAAAGGCTTCATACCAAAGACTTTGGAGATGTTTGTGCACATGCATAGTACTGAGAAAGTGGACGTTTGATTTAAGGCTGCCCTTTAAAATTTAGTATTGGTCCAATGCAAAGTGCTGTGAATTTGTGTTATTTTTTATTTTATTTTATAATTCATGTCTTCGTCGGAATATTTATCAAAAGTTCAGAGAGAGAGAATATATAAAAGTTGTGTCTCATGCATAAATGTCCGAATTTAAACGAATTTAATTAACTTATTTTTTATACGACTGGAGCGTTATTTATTTATTTTTTGATACTAGAATGTGAATATATTATTTATTTATTTTGTAATTACATACATACTTATTTATATATATAAAATTAAATTGTTTTATTTTTATCTAAGAACTGACATCCACATTGATGGCATATTATAATGCATTAGATCATTTTTTATCGTAGGTATATTTTTATGAGAAAATAAATCTGTATACCTTACTTGGCAAAATAACCGTAAATTGTGTTTATATTGTTTTTTTTTTTTTTTTTTGAAGGGGGCAAATGTTGTACGAGCCCAAACGCAAAATAGTTAGCCTAGTATTGTATTTTTTATCACATACATTTTCAAATGTGTTATTATTATGCATAATTAATAAAAAGTTGTTTTTTTTTTCTTAATATTATCCATGAACATGTGTTCTTTACATAGCAATCAAAACGTTAATACAGTTAATGTTTGTTGCCACAAATTTCAACTGCTTACCCATTTTTTTCTTTGCAAAAAAGTTGGCTCGTTAGTTTTTCGGGGCAAAATAGTTGGCCTAAGCTGGATAATGTCTTTCTCTCTTGACATTTACCGTTTATTGTTGCGTTATTTAAGTGCGGATGTCTCAAGTCAAGCATTCACGCGTTATACCAAGCCATGGCGCGTGGCAAGTGTTTATCGGAATAAAATAATAAAAGCGTACAAAAAAAACTTTTCGGCATATAACATCGCAAAAAATTTGGAAATATCGAGGTCTTCAGTTCGAAATATTATTAATTTATTCAAGAAGCCTGGAAATGTGAATCCACTGAAGAAAACTGGAAGAGCATCAATTGCTAACGATCGTAACAGAAGGGCTTTAAGAAAAATTCTCAAGAAAGATCGTCGTGCTACAACGGCAAATATCACCTTAGAGTGGAAATATGTGATTAAAAAGCAAGTTTCAAGAGACACCTGCATTCGAGAAATGAAGAAAGTGAGATAAACAATTTTATAAAGTAATTTTTAACCAAATTGTTTTTGTTTTATTAACTTAGAAAATTGTTCCTTCTAAAAAACCGTCACTTAGGCAAAAGAAAAACCACTTTTAACTCCTTTGCAAAAAAAAAAAGCACTTAAGGTTTACTCGTGATCATCAAAACTGGAGCTAAGGCAATGGAGAAGTGTAGTATGGACCGATAAGTCTCGATTCGAACTTTGTGTTGGAGACTCACGATCAAGAGTTTTAAGAATGCCAGCTGAAGCATTTCACCCAGACTGCTTTAGACGAAAAACTAAATTTACCGCTTCAGTAATGGTATGAAGATGTATGTCAGCTCAAGGAGTAGGTGACATTCGCTTCATCGATGGTACTGTGAATGCAAGTAGGTATCAAGACATCCTAGAGTACTAACCTTCGATTCTGAGGCTGCAAACAGAAGATGACAGTTTTGCATTTCAGCAAGATGGCGTATCATGTCATACAGCCAAGCAAAATATGAGCTGGCTTCGAGAACACACCATTCCAGTTCTAACGTGGCCTCCAAATAGCCCGGACCTGTCTCCAATTGAGACTTTGTGGGGAAAAATGAAAAAAGAAATAAGAACAAATCCGGCTAAAAACTTGAATGAATTGAAGGAAAAGATCCAAGAAGTTTGGAATGGCATCACTCCTGAATGCTGCTTTAATTTAGTGGAAACTCTTCCAAGTCGAATTACAGCCGTTATTATCACTCAGTGGTAAAAGACAGTTATTTTTGTATTAGGCCAACTTTTTTGCGTCGATAAAAGAGTGGGTCAACTATTTTGTGTTATATGAGTTACAATAATTTTTTTTATTTAATCATTAAATTAACTGTTATTATTTTATGAAGAATTATTTTTGAATATATATGTCTAACACTTTCACAATATCGAAATATATTTTGAGTTACTTTGTTTACTTTGGAGTGCCAATCTTTTATTCGAATTTCATAAGACGGAAAGTAAACGGGCCAACTATTTTGCGTTTGGGTCGTAATAGTTAAGTAAGTGCTCACAAACTGTCCCAGTTTCATACTAACAGCTAGGTTCCAGAAATCGAGTGAAATAAAATTGAAATCGATATTGCAAATCTAGTGAAATCATCGAGCTGTTAGTATGAAACTGGGACAGTTTGTGAGCACTTACTTTACATTTGGATGCGCCAAAAAGGGCGTAATATGTTGGTATATCAATATAATTTTCATATGTAGTAAAAATCGCATTTATCTTGAGACGAATTGCTTAGTTGATGTATAGAAAATATAAGCAATTTACAGAAAGCTATAACTTTGAATTCTGCCAATCGACACATTTTTAAAAGTGTTTTAATTTGGGAAGTTGTTTGCTGGTAAATTATTTTGTTTTTCATGCGTTTTAAAATATTTTTAATGCTGTGCTGTGTTAATTGCTGCGAGATTGCTGACTGAAAGGCTTAAATATACACAAGAAAAAATAAAAAGACGAAGGTTGAGAGATATATCCAATCCCTTTAAAATTATAAATGATCATTCATATTGGTTTTGCAAATTGGGTAACCTCACCTTGAGCAATCTTCAATTCCTGTCACGTTGCAGCTAGCCGCTGTTTTGTTTACGTTTTCTTAGCAAAGAAAATTTCCAAAGGTTAATCAGAAAAAAAGATGACGTCGCTTTGGAGCAAAACACTGTATCAAAAATTTCGACAAAAGTGCTAACGATTTTGGAGAATCGAATTTGTTTTTTCCATCCACTCGCGTCCTTCTGTGGTATACCATGACATCTTTTCTTAAATTTTCCCACAAAACTTCTGTGACACTCGATCTCTTTTCCCAAAAACCTCATAGAAGATCTTCAGTTTCCTCAGACTTGTTTAAAATTTAATTTCTACTCTGTTTTCACCGTTTCACATCGAATGTCACAGATCGATTTGAAATCACTTTGAAATCGTCAAAATCGAATTGTGGAACACAACAATTTCACTTTGAATTCGTTTGAAATCGAAATCGATTGAAGTGAAATGTAGAACACACAAATTAATTTTCGTTAGATTTTGATTTCATTTCGAGTGAAAGTGAAAGTGACCCAAAGTACCCACATCAACTAGCAAAAGCTTGAAAATAAGAAAGACTGAACACTTGACTTTAAATGTCATAAAGAATTACATAAGCTTCATTCTATGAACTAGCTTAAGGCTTATGTTCTTTATAAGAATTTAAGCCAGATAAGTCAAATTTTATGAATATTAAGTTCATTTGGTTGGCTCTTATGTGTCCTCGGTGTCGGTTTCTATAGCCCCCAAGCAGTTGTTAAATTTCCACAACCCAAACAAGAAAACCATACAAGGAAAATTGGCCAGCTAGCTAATTGTGCTATAGAAGGTGCTTTATGAAAAACACCCATGAAATAAGTTTCTTTGTGGAAATGGCGTAGAATTTTTCTGCGGTTGTTGGTTGTTGACGAATTTTCAGGGATGGATACGCCATCTTTATTTCAGTACTTCTGCAACGCGTTTGAGCTGAAAACTGAAAGTAAGTGTGACTTAAGATCTGTACCCAAATGTTCTCTTTAGCAGTGGAAGCGTTATCAACTATTACTAGTTGATTTGATACACTACTATAAATAGTGGCTAACTATAAAGTCACGTTTGCCTTGGGCGTCCCGTTGTTCCGCCTGATTATGGCGTATTTCGCAATGTAATTTTGCCGTAGGTTATGTCCGATCTACTGTATTTTTCCACTCCGTATTGTAATGTCTCTTGGTTCTTTACTCGTTATTTGACGATTTGAAGCGATCCATGGAAGACACGACTTAGCCAAACAAATTCTCTTGACGATTCTTAGACATAAATTCACGAAGCTATGCAGATTCTGTATGGTCCACTTTTTAAGTACCGCACTCTTAAAGTGCTGATTCATTGAATTCAAGATTCAAGAATACAAACATCATCGGCGTAATAAAGGTGTTTAAACAGTAAAATGCCATAGTCCAGCGAAAGAAGGTCGAAATCCCTTACTACAGCGTAGCGTGCCACTCAAGTACTGTTGCCAAAGGCGCGTTATTTAAAATTTGGCATAATTTCGTTTGGCAATATTTCACGACATCCATGGCGTATACGTAACATTTTTTTTTTTTAATCTTTAACAACTTTTAAACTATAGCACCCTTTATGTGAGTAATTATTTTTAAAAATCATCTATTCCACATATAACACTTAGATTAAGTAAATTCTCTGGTTTTCGGCAACTCTGCAGCCAACCTCCCCAATGTTGAAAGCCTTCCCTTGAATATATTTTTCTTGCACAGGCCACATCATCAGTGATATTGTCATCGAGGAAATCTGAAAATTAATATAAAGAATGTTACAATCCCTAACGACTGCCTAAAATCTTTTTGACAAACCTTCACATTTAGCATTACAAACGCCGCTTTTGCGTCCCGGTGTGCACCAACCTTTACTGCTTATCTACATATTTAAATAAGCAGCTTTTAATATTTATTTTTTTTTAACTTTTTCTGTATTGTTTTTGAAAAGCACCTGAAATAATCCATAATTGGCACTGCCATTTGGTTTTCTGCTCACTTTCGTTGTATCTCTGCCACTTTCATGTTCAATCATACAAATCCCTTAAAATAAGAATAGTATTAATGTTTTACGCGGAAGTACCGAAAGTTTTGGATCCAATCGAGAACCGAATTTGAGCAATCTAAGAGTAGCCAATTTTTAATTTATTGCTTTTGATTTATTGTTTTCAGTTATTTCCAGTGTTTAAAAATATGTTTTTAGGTACACGAATGGAACTCATATCACACATACTTACAATTGGATAGAAATGTTTTGTCAAAGTTGTGCCTTTGAATTAGTTCCTTGCATAATTCACATCGCATAAATTGTTTACCATTGGAGAATCTCAGACAAGCGGCAGTTAGAATTACAAATGTGATTGCAATTGCATTCATTTTTTGTAGATTCTAAAAAAAGAAGTCAAGACTTTTATGTTAAAACACCTTCAACTTTACTGTTACGGAGTAAAGTATATGCTAAGTATTATTGCAATACGTATGTATTAGCCGAAATGTTAATAATAAGAAATAAATTCATTAGGTCAATTTATTGATGTCACACACCATGAAGATCTTTGAGCGAGCTAACAAAAAGGTTGCCTGATGACCAGTGCGGGTTTGTCACGGGTAAATTAACCACAGAAGCTCTTTATTACCATCCTGGATTATCTGCTCGAGGGAAAAGTATAGGACCCTAAAGTGCATCAGTTATTCTTTGCTGATGATGGAGAGCCATCATCTTCCCTGCAACGAGTACTTGATGTTTGGATAGTTGTTATGGAGGGGAGGTAGGTTGGTAGTGGCAGGAAAACTGTGTCATCTTTTGTGACCGAAAAATGTCCCCTAAGCTAAAAATATATGCTTCAACAAAGGTTTCTCTATTGAAATAACAAACAGCGAAGCATGGGTTGGCAACAACTCACCTAATTGACAAAACGGCCTAATGTGTACGGTATACGGATGGCTTAAAAATGGACTCTGGGGTGGGAGCTGGTATCTACGGCCCAAGCTTAAATGTCTCAATACCCATTGGAAAAAGTCCCAGTGTATTTCAGGAATGCGTAAACCTAATTCAAACCTCAGGTACTAAAGGCGCCAACATCCACATATTCACGGACATTCAAGCAGCTATAAAAGCCCTCGCGAATTATTGACTTCAAATCAGTCACTCGGTACCAGGAACAAGACCAAAATTTGGTTGGGTTTCCGGACACGAGGGAATTGAGGGAAATGAAAAAGCTGACGAATTGGCTAGATGGCGCGGAGACCCCATTTATAGGACCCGAGCCTTTTTGTCCAATAAACAAATCAGATATTAATTTAAAGTTAGAAAGCTGGGAACACAACATGTGCATCTCCTATTGGGAAATCATCGTCTTAGACAGACCAAAAATGTTTTGCAGCCCTTTAGAAACGATGCCAATAATATACTTAATCTATCTAGGCATGATATACAAAATCTTATTGGATACCTAAGCTGCCACCACAGATTAAGATATCAAATCCACAAACTAAAAATAGTCGATTCACCGGAGTGCCGACTTTGTCTTGAAAAAAAAACGAAACCGCAAAGCACATCATGTGAGTGCCCGGCCCTATATGGAATAAGAAGGACAACTTTTCTTAAATAAGTAATTCAAGAATTCTAATAGAGGCGTTACCTTCCTAAGCAATATTTATAGTGACATTTAGCACAAAAGATCTCTTAGGTCGAAGTGCAGTCCCTAGCGCATCAGCGAGTCAGAAGCTAAAAAAAAACAAAAAAAGCTTAAGTTAAGGTTCTACACCGCAGCAGTGTTCGTCCGGCGCTCACATACGGTTCCCAATGCTGAACAATATACAAAAAGTATGAAGGGAAATTGACAGCAGCTGAGATGAAGATGCTTCGCATGATAGCAGGAGTAACAAAGCTTGATCGAATAAAAAGTTCCAAAAGCCTAGAAAGCCTTCACGTCAAAGAACCTATCTCAAAAAATTTGGAGCAAAGGAGGGATCCTACGATCCTCTCAAAAAGGCATTGGCAATCAACGCTCCCTTACAATCGCGTAAAAGAGACAGGCTCAGAACCTGGATCACAAAATTGCAGACCCCAGCATTTGATTGACCTCAATGATGAAGTGATTCAAAATCGGGAGGCCTGCAGATATTTTTTGGGGTCGCACCGGCGAACACCACATGCGGCCAGTGGTATAATTCTAATAAAAACTTCGTCGTTTAAGTGGAGAGAAAAAGAAGAAGAAGGATTATATTAATTATTCAAATTCCATTAAGCAGAAAATTTATGAATGGCTTCTTCTTTATATTGACGACTGTGGTTGTTGGCTCGAAATGAACAAATTTTTCGTCAATATGACTATAACTAAAGGGAGATCTAGTTTTTAGTTAAAGGGCAATCGGAACTTTTCCAAAAGTACGTCGGATTTTAGCAAGAAATTGCGCTATCATGTGAGTTCACGGGGCAGGTGTCACACTGAAGATGCTGGTTTTAGTACATCCGCTCCGATATACGACGATAATGACATCATTGGTCGCTTTCAATGTGTATGGCTTCATCTTTCCATCGTCTGGGACTATTATTTACCTCGGGCTCAACATCAACTAGGCTAATGACAGTCTAATGAAGACCCATTGGATTTATCTTTTTTATCCTTCGGCAAATAAAGTCATTTACAACTCTTACATTGAAGAGGCATGATCTAAAAATCTTGTATCCCACCAATTCTGCTAAACGTTGCTGAGCTCTGAATTATTAGCACTAAAAGAATGAAGGAGAAGTACCAAGTTTATGAGTTGAAGTAAAATTTTAATTGTGTCCAAGAAGTCATATTGTGGCTTTAATTGTGGTGAAGAGCGTGAAATTTCTGGGAATAGCCAGGAAACACATTTTAAAACCAAATAATCAGTGATCGAGTTGAGAAGGCTGCAAATGCTTTTTGTGCAAGTTACGGAAAAAGCGAGCACTATAAAGAAAATACATATATACAGACACCTAGTAAAGGGTGTTCCAAGCATAATGAACGAGGTTAATTGTGAGTCACTCGTTAATGTCTAGTTTTTGCCCCACTTAATTTGACATTTATTTAGTGTTTGACAAATTTAACCATGGAGAGGTACACAATTGAGCAGCGCGTTAAATTTGTTAAAACCGTGTACGAAAATGGGCGCCCAAAAATAAAATGCAATTCGTGAACTTCGTGATTTTTTTGGTCAGCATAATCGACCAAATGTGTCCACAGTCGGTAGAATTGTGCGCAAAATTCAGCAGACTGGGTGTGTACGAAATGTGAAAACACCTGTGCATGCTCGTTCAGTTCATTCTGCAGGTCTTGTACGGTTTATGGGCTGGCGGCGTCATCATTCGAATATTAGGTCGGCCAAGCAGTTACCGTCAATGACTTCTTGTGGCCAGAAATTGAGGATATGGAACTTGACGATATGTGCTTCCAACAGGATGGTGGCACTTGCCACACAGCCAATGGTCGTGTTATCTCACGTCGTGGTGATATTAATTGGCCGACAATATCATGTGATTTGACGCCGTGGGACTTCTTTCTTTGGGGATATTTAGAAGAAAAAGTGTACGTCAATAAGCCAAGGACAATTCAAAAGCTAAAGGATAAAATAATTCGGCACAGTACTTCAAGTATGTCTCAGAGTCATTAAAAATATGGATCATCGGCATTTGGCCGATATTTTGTTTCACACATAATTGTCATAGATCCTTCTATTATAGTAAAAAAATTTAAGATAATTCTCTGAAATTTTTTTGTTTAATTTACAATTAACATCGTGCGTTTTCGTTGGACCACCCTCTACAACAAGAATTACTCTAACAGCTGGCCTGAAAACGTGAAGTCTAATAAATTGAAAGTAAACAAGAACAGGCACATCAATCGATTAAGCCACCACCTTACAACACAATGGAAGTAGTGATCCGAATAAAGGCTAATACCTTGTGGAGGGTATTGATCACATGTGACATATCCAGGAAGCTGCACCAACAAACTTTTCTATAATGAGAGAGCATCCCTGCCGAGGTTGGTTCTAAATATAATGGATGATGATACACTCAGAGAAAAATCGCAAGCTAAAATCTTGTATGATCAGGCTTAATTTTAATTTTTTTTATTCTTACCTGCTAATTTTTAATATGACACCCATAATTCTTAATGTAATAACTATATTCTAAAAACAAATTTTTATTCTTAAATTAAGAACAAAAAACTTGATTTAAGATTACACATTCCGTATATTAAAGTCTTTAAATCTAATTGTAATATTATGTTCATAAATTAAGTTCGCCAAAATCTTGAGTTAGGTTTTTGTTCTTAAAATAAGCCAAAACAATCTTAAAATTGTACAGTTGAACACAAGTTAAGATCGCAATACTTAACGCGCATGCACGCACATGAAACTATGTATCCCTATATATCTACCAGGTGTTCATTTGTTTTCGCTGTCGCGTCGTGTCTAGATCTTAGTCGTGTGCTTTCATCATTACTTCGTCGGGTTTAAAAGTGTAAGTGAGTTAACAGTGATTTACATTTTCGAGAATAAGTAAATATTAAAGTTTGATAATGAGTGAAAATCAAAATCTAATAAAAAATATTGACTCAAATGAAGTGAATGAAAATGAACTGGAATTTTTACTTGGGGATAATAGCTCATCCAGTTTAATTTTCCATAGTGAAAACCAAATTCGTCAAGTCAGCTGATGACCAACAACTAAGGACCTGCTAAAACAATGGAAAACTTGGAAAACATTTTTGATTGTTTGAAGGGTAAATTTTTAATTTATATACAGTGTAAAGAAAATGCCCCAAAGAAAATCACCAAAGGCCTGTGTAAATAGAAGAGGTGTTTTCTTATACCTAAAGAATTGCAATTTCACATCGAGAGAAGCAAAAATAGGACATGACTGGATGTATGTATATGTTGCAAGCAGAAAAGCAAAACATATAAACTTATCGTGGATTTTTCAACCTAAATTTTCAACCTTTGCCTTTTAACACATTTTAGATGCAAATGTTACATTTAGAAGCTTAAAATACATTCAAAAAGATGATTTGAAGGAAGCAGTGCCACATCTGGGTTTACGAGTTGAATTATTTGCCTGGAGAAAATCTGAGGTAAAGCCTGTTACGAGTCGCCAATTTTCTTCACTAAAGACCGTTTAAATCTAATTTGAATTAAATTAATTTCGTTTTAATCGTTTTAATATTTTGGAATCGATGATGAAACGTTATCTGTACCAACAAAAGTCGGAGATTGGTTGCAAAATAAATTTATCAAATTGTTTATACAACAATGTTTTTTTATGTACTTATAATTTAGATTCTCAGGACTACATATACACCATACTTCTAAATTCAATTTTAACATCACCAGTAAGATTTAGAGACACCTCTGGAAGAAAAAAACAAAAAAGCTACGATAGTGGATGTGCAGGAGAGTATGGTATTGAGGCTGAAGACTCTAAATGATTGGCAAAAGCAAATTTTTGAGGTTGTAAACAAGTACTATTCAGCTGGGCTGACGGTGCAACCATTCCTGGTCGTTGTTGGATCATCGGAAGCAGACATAAAAGGTTTTTAAATATACTTCGACAAAAATTTATTTTATTATTTTCTTGTTCACTACCCTGCTGCGATAAGAAAATGTGGACTTTTAAAATATCTTCGGGGCATGCGTTTCGAGGCTAAACATAAAGAGGCGAAAACATATTTGCATAACATAACATCGAGGGTTAATCCTCCATTTTCCTTAGCTATTAAGGCTGGAATCAAATTTTCTAAATTTTTGCTTGATCACGAAAACTCTTTTGAAAGTACCTTCTAAAAAACATAAAAATGTAACCACAGAAAAAACTATTGATATTAATTTTGAAAACATTGAAGTATCTAATGAAATTATTTTTAAAGGAAGGAGTTATAAAAGTAAATGTTCTTAGCATTTAATAATAATAGCGTTAGAAATGAATTTGAATTATATAAAATTAAAGAATTTTTAATTGAAAATGAAAATATTTATGTTCTTTGTCAACCTATTCACATAAATAATGGGTTCGACTGCCATTTTCAATCCTTTGAAATTGGTGCATTAAAAATTAATTTTGAAATAAAAAAAATTATCTGATCTCACAAGTCCACCCCTACACTTATATCCTCCAAATAATGGAAAAACCTATGTTCGAGAACAGTTTATATAGGGAAAAAAAATTTAGAGTACAATGTAAATATTTTATAAGTTAAGTTTGAAATAAATGGTATATTGAATAAGAAATTGTCTCTTTTATTGTTGACTGAACTGCATGGCTTTCTTTGTTCTTTTAATAGCTATCTTATAAGATTTGATGAAAAACGTATTTCCTTTTTAATTTTTAATTACAGATATGAAAAAAATAAAACCCAAATATTCTTGATATAAGGTTTAGATCTTGAATACTTAAAATAAATTTGTTTCAAGCATAATTTAAGAACCACTTTCTTAGAACAATCGCGAAATAGAATTGAATTAAGAATGTTAAGCTAATTAAAAATGAGCTTAAAATTAGATTTTTGTGCTTGAGTTAAGATTTTTTGAATTTACCAGACTTTCGTCAACGAGTAGGCTTGAAATATCACTGATATTCTTGATTTTAGCTCGTTTTTTTCTGAGTGTACGTATATGCAAAATCAGTGTCTATATTTTCAATCTTTACATATTTTTGTGGACGTCGAGCTGGCTGGACATCATTATGTGACCATGAGGAGGAACGACACCAAAGTTTACCACGATCACGGCTATCTAAATCCATACTCTCCCATAAGAACCTAAATGAATGAACCTATATAACAAATAACTTTTTTTTTTTGAAACAGGGCGCAAAACATCGAGTGTAGCGTCGGCTGTGTGGCACCTAGCGCCGTCCTGTTGAAACCAAAATGTTGCCGAAATCCTCCTCTTCAATTTTTGTGAACAAAAATTCGTTCAACATGGCCCGTTAACGATCGCCATTGACTGTAACGGCCACTCCTTGATGTTGTTGTTCGTTGTTCAAGCGTATACACAACCATATTCGTTCAGCGCAAGGATAAAACTAATTATCTGTCAAATCAGACATGAGCTAAGTGTTACCATTCGCGAAATAAGCACTAGTTGAAAAAAAACGTTAGATGGCGGACCCTATATTTACCTGCATGTAAATTAACCAGTACTAAGAGACAATGTAAACAAATATATAATATGGCAACACTGATACATTATTTCACAATCGCAACAAATCAAAATTAGCTTTGAAACTTATTTAGTTGTATTAATCTTTGGGATGTTTGAACAACAATTTAAGATTTCTAAAAATATGAATTAATATGTAAATATTATTTTTGCAAACGATAAGACGATACGAATCGGAAATGAATCACGATGAAATATACATAACACTATGAAATAAAAGACTTGTTTAACTTTCTAAATAAGAATTTACGAAAAGCACAACATACAGCATGTGCAAAATAAACCAAATAAATTTATAATATTTACACTAACAAAAGTTGCTGCATAGAACTTTATCTGAGGAACTGCTTAATTAAGAATTAAGTTGCCGGCAAAATAACTCTTAAGACACCCGCAGCTTGGAATTGAAAATGTTTGTTTAAGAAATTAACACAATTATGGTCTGAACTCTGAACTCTGAACTTGAAAATTATAAGTTCCTTCTACATTGCCACATGAATAATTCTTCTGATTCTGACACTGCCAATAAACTATCACGGGTTGAGCACGTTTTGCTTGATCAGAGCACAGAAAACTGACTTGAACTGGGAAGTGTTTAATGGTTTTATTTATTTATTCAACGATTTTTGCTTCTAAGCGTTTAATTGTTGCTTTTCTCTTTAGGTATTTCTCATCAAAATGTTGCGGTCTTATTCTGATTAATTTCAGGTTCAAGATTTTATTTTCTTTTTGTTTTTTTTTACTTTCTTGATTGACAAGTAATATCAGCGTCGTAACTAACGTTATATGGAATTCCAGTAATTAATTATAGTTTTTAATTAGACGTAGTTACCGTATCTCTGATTAGAAAAAAATTATGCAAAATTTAATCTTATAGAAAGTTCATTTTTTATTTCTTTTTCAATTTACATTTCATATACAAAAGAAAAGAAAATACAATTTTAATAGGACACATGGATGGGAAATATCTCAAGGACTTATATTTTAGTTGTTAATAAAATATTAATATTATTTCGTTTTATTTCTACAAATCACAGATACTTTAAGATTTTTTTTTTCCTTATTTTACAAAATGCAATTTAGTTTTGTTAGTTCGAGACTTAGTGTCAACGTTATTCATTCATTGTGTAACCAAATTTAGTTGCTAATTACGTGATATGACGAAAGTAAAAATAATATATTTTTTTCATTTTTTTTTTTAAGGAAAGTACAAATTGTATCACAGGATATTATTTGTGATCATATATTTTGTAGTATGTTTTTTTTTGATTTATGCAATTCACGTCTTTACATGTTGTGTGATAGTGATTTACGAACTTCAGTTACTTTGGGGTATATCTCAGGCTGTCGCATTACTTCTTCATAAGTTGGCGGTGGGGCTGCAAAAATAAGAAAATACATTGATTTAGATTTGTCAAAATACATTATAAAATATAAAATGACATTTTTTTTATTAACGCAGATAAAAAATATGTATTGTATATTTTTATTCACTTCAGCTACCACGCTTGACTGCAAAATAGGGTCCGCCAGATAACTTTTTTTTCGAAACAGGGCGCAAAACATCGAGTGTAGCGTCGGCTGTGTGGCACGTAGCGCCGTCCTGTTGAAACCAAAAATGTTGCCAAAATCCTCCTCTTCAATTTTTTTGAACAAAAATTCGTTCAACATGGCCCGATAACGATCGCCATTGACTGTAACGGCCACTCCTTGATGTTGTTGTTCGTTGTTCAAGCGTATACACAACCATATTCGTTCAGCGGAAGGATGAAACTAATTATCTGTCAAATCAGACATGAGCTAAGTGTTACCATTCGCGAAATAAGCACTAGTTGAAAAAAAACCTTAGATGGCGGACCCTATACTTATTACAGATTAAGATATAAACGAGCTAGTGATGGCTTTACATATAGGGTCTGCCAAATAACGTTTTTTCAACTAGTGCTTTTCGCGTTATACCGTTACAGTCAATGGCGATCGTTATCGGGCCATGTTGAACGAATTTTTGTTCACAAAAATTGAAGAGGAGGATATTGGCAACATTGGTTTCAACAGGATGGCGCTACGTGCACACAGCCGAAGCTACACTCGATGTTTTGCGCCCTGTTTTTGAAGATCGCATTATCAGCCGCAGAGCTGATGTCGTTTGCAAACGCGGAGCTGCGATTTGACACCGTTGGACTATTATTTGTGGGGTGCCGTAAAAGGACAATATTCGTGAAGCCATTGTTGAAATACAGCTGCACACAATCGATAATGTGCTTAAAAATTGGACCGATCGTGTAGGCTACTGCATGGCCAGCCGAGGCATTTAAATAAAATTATTTTCCATTATTAACCGGAAGGATTGTACTTTCAAATCAAAAAGGAAATTTGAAAAAATATTCAGTTGTTTTTTTTTTATATCATTTTCAAAAAAAAAAAGTTATTTGGCAGACCATATAGTTAATTTATTAAAAGCAACGAAAACAAAATTTCTTTGTTTTTAAGTTAATCCGTTTAATATAAATGTCGGTTATGCTGTTTAAGAACCCTTCGGAAGTTGGTTAAAGACTGTGAAATCAGCGTTCCCTCCCGTGCTACAATTGCAGTGTTTTAAAGTTTTATTGATATGAATAACTCATTTAATAGTATTCCTAAGATTTAGTTTTTTCATAAGCACATGACATGACTTTGAAGCAGTAAATAACTACTGATTTTATGTATTTGTTTCATTTATTCAGGAAATGAACTTTTTGGTGTATTCCTGTTTTCATTTTCATCACCAAACTTCGAAAAATGTCAAGCTTTTACTTTCTTTCGCAAACTTCATCGTCTACCTCTAAGTAAGGCAATTATTGAACTGGGTGTTTAAAAAAACAGAAAACAAAAGTATCAGATCTGTGCCGTGGAGTGCTTTCTGTAAGCAACTATCACGATAACGATTTGCCAGCACAACAACACCATATAAGTATTTATAAAGAGCTAACACAAACGCAACGGACGCAAAATGAACTAAAACAATAGAATTTGATTACGGAGGATTTTGTAGGTGCATCGATATGACCAGATATAAGCTGTTGAGAAAGGGATATCATTTGTAGAATTTTGATACTTTGACTATAGGGGGAAGGGTTATAAGGATCTTCCCACGGAAGCCCTCTTAGGGCAAATCGAATAAAGCTACGTTGAATGGCTTCAATTCGATTTGAGTGAATGTTTTAGTACGGAGTCAAACTTTTGAAGTATTGTACAATGCCTGGGTAACGTAGGGGTCATCAAATTATTTGGACGACCTCCTTATAAAGCCTAGCATAGAATTTGACTTATTCACAATAAAATTTATAAGTCCTATAAACATAAGACTCCAAGGTCCTTAAAACTATCGACATGGAAAAAATAATGAAAGCTGGAAGGAATGTCATGAAATGAAAATATCATATATTGACATTTAAATGGGTTAAGGATTAAACCGTTCATAGCACACCAAGTAGCGAAACTATTAATGTCGGTTTGGAGAAGATTTCTGTCATCCTGATTGTTGACAGATTTAAAACATTTTATATCATAAGGATATATAAAAATATCGCTATGTTTATTACATGAATTAGCATCGTTAATAGCTGGTATAAACAATATGGGACCCAAATGACTTCCTTGAGGAACACCCGACTAAGCAGAGAAAGATTCTGATAACGAATCTCTAAATATGACTCGATAATCCTATAGTTAGAGAGAAGGAGTGTTACAACCTTCACAAAATATGTAGACACTGCCCTCCTTTATAAGTTTCTCATATAAAGTTCTTACCACGCCTACTGTTTGTTGGCGTTTTTCACTAAAATGCTGTTTTTATCAAAAATTTTCATAGAAACCGAAAAAAAATGTTTAACAATATATTTAGCCAATATTTTTTCCAATATATCACACACACAAAGTTTTTAGCCACGCCCACTTTTTGGGGGGTTTTTTTCAAAAATTTTTTTTGCGATTGGTCTATAAACTGCCGGTGTTGCCATAAAGGCTGTCTTACGCACAACACCAACAGTGGCACTGGACTTGTTTCTACTCCTTCTGCCTGTAGATATTAATTTGAAATAACCAATATTGAGTTTTTTTTCTATTCCAAACGACTTAAATGTTAGAAACCGTACACTTTCGGGTGAGATTTTCCCAATATTAGATTTTGACATACCACTCTCAATGGTGTATCAGAAAAGGGAAGAATATAAAAATAATGCAGCGACTTATCCAGGTGAACTTCGGTTTTCGAAAATGGTTCTAAAACTTCTGACGGAATGGGATTCGGAGTTAATTTTTCTGAGGCAGATCTGCACAGTTTCATACGGCTTCCAAATAACTGCAGTTTCCATGATCCCTATGCATGGTTAAGAGAAAGATCACAAGGTATACAAAGCCTAATGGCCCAGTTTGGTAAAAAATATAATTAGAAGTAATCCGGTTAGTTGTTGTGTGGTTTTGAGGTTGATCGTAGCGTACGAAGCATGAACAGGTATAAAAATATATGTAATTCTTTAATAAACTGCTCAGGCAAACAACAGCCTGCTGCTGTGCGTCCCAAGAAATCCTGAAAATTGCATGACTTTAGCTTTGTTGTAAGCGAGTTTAGAGAGTATCATAAACCTTTGGATGTGCTGATCGATCTCCTAAAGATGTTTGAATTAGAGAATGAGATCATAGTCTCCGAAGGGTCTTATGTAACGCCATCACTTTTAATAATATTAACAAGAAGTATTACAACAAGACGTTTGAGTATAAAGGCAAAGATAACCTGCGCTTAAGGCCGTTTACTTTTGTCTTCTTTGGTAATTCTGTAAGTAATCGTCTGAAGCCTTCATAGGGACAGCTTTTATTTATGCGACGATCCCAGACCCGACATTTAAAATATATGATTTATTAATTCCACAAGCTCTTGTTAAATAGAGGAAAAAGAAATTGCGCTATTATTCTATCAAGATCGAGGACATTGAAAAACTATAGCGTATATTTTAATGTGGTAGTCTACTAAAGCTTTTTACATCATCGATTGCGATAGTAGCGCATTGGGTCATAGCAATGGCACACCCTCAAACTAACAAAACTACTTTTTGGAAAAAATCGACGTGTTTATGGGATTTATTCTCTCTTCCCGCAGGCGCCAGGTACGTTGATCCGCTCTGAGAGTTTTCGTAAAGAAAGATGACGAGCGTTTTTATTATTTCCACAACAAAATCGAATCTTAACAACATCCTGAGAGAAATTTTATAACAAATCCAAGCAGGCCTTTCAACTTAAAAAGGAAGTTGCTCTGATAAACGTATCTAAACTATTACAAGAATGCACTATTATGTGTAAACTTCCATCTTGTTCTTGGGCATATATAAGTGTGCAGGACAGGCGTCGGCGTGGAAGGCCCTAACTTCAACGGATCCCTTTAGCTTCTAAGACATGCGAATGATATTGTCACCATCGGCATCATCGCGGTTATTGCAGAGCAGGCCAATTTAGCTGGTTTATTAACTAGATACTGGCAGTCGTTTAGATACTAGAACTAAAGAAATCGAAATGGATATATTTGAGAATATTGGAATAAACCGATATATAAAAAAAAAACAAACAACCTCAGAGGTTATGAAAACCTGTGGTCTAAAATTGATCGATAAAGTTAAATTAAAGTTACAGTAATATTTCGAGTGAATATAAATTCAAAATCATGTAGAGTTTGACACAATTTTTTTGTGTCATTTTTCTAAGCACAAAAGTGGCAAATATGTATATCACCCTATTATCTATTTATCACTTGCAGCCTGTCACAAAACAAACACTAATTTAATCAATTTTAATGCAATCCTTGATGTCAAATAGTTACTTTAAGATTTGATTTGGGATATTTATGGCTAATAACAATACAAAGAAAACCTCCAGCATGACGACATAACTTGACCCTTATTAATTTAATAATATACATATAATTGGCTTAGCTATGGAATTTTGCCACGCAATCCTAAAACACGTCACCGCGACAGCATTGGAACTTACTTTACTCGTATCCCTGTAAAACACTAAGACTTTGTTTTTCTTTTCTATTACCATTTATAATGTATTCTTCTTCGTTTGTATAGGCAGGATTAATGACTGCGTCGGTTGGATATGTTTCAATAGTCCTTTCATCGATAACAGACCTTGAACGATGTGAGTTCATCCTGGATCGACTGGCCTGCGAATATGAATCCATGTCGTCTCTAAAATCATCCGATGGCAATTCGATGACATGAACCGATGGTTGTCGTTCTACAATCATATTCTCTTAATATTCAAAAGTATTCCACACAATAGTATTCTGGCTACACTCACCAATAGTTTCTGTATAGTTATCGGTGAATGCAAAATGA
Organism: Ferdinandea cuprea; assembly: GCA_963576555.1. Lineage (NCBI taxonomy): Eukaryota > Metazoa > Arthropoda > Insecta > Diptera > Syrphidae > Ferdinandea > Ferdinandea cuprea. The sequence goes on from OY754961.1 coordinate 42,248,538, forward strand.
GGTGCTATCGACTTTTTGCATCGCAAAAACAATACAATCAAGATCCAGCCGAGAATTAACATCAAATAGATGAATCCCAACATCATCCCAGTGTTGATTGGTATATCCTTTCAATTGATTTTAACATTAGATTTGAATTTATTTCACTCTATTCGCTATATTGTGTGGACGAAAGACACCGCGACGAATTGACCATTCGACGAAACCAAAATTAACTGAACAAATTTGCATGCATTTGACCACAACAAATGGAAACCTTGGTAGCAGCACCGCGACACCTAAATAAAATTGTACCGTTTATTCTAATTGAGTTTCCATTGGTCAGCAGCGAGAACACAAAACACAAAACACAAGGCACTTAGCAAATGGGATAGTGATTGTTTCTAATGAATTTGGCAGAGATTTTTTTTCACTGGAGGAGTCCTTTTCACCCAAAACAACCGAGGAGCGCAGAGCAAATGGTACGATTTGCCGTGCATCGCAAGACGTTTATGTGTGTCTATTCACAACACACAGGCAACAAATACGATGGACGAATATATCCTGGTAGGTGTTTAGTTTTACAGTTGTAACACATTTTCTGTTCTTTAGTCTAAGCCGTTGTAATGTAAGGTAGACGTTTTGGTTTGACGGAAATTTTTGAAAATTGAGCTTTAAAATTGCTGAACCATAAGAACTTTACAACTTGCATTTCAGTTTCGATAGAGTTTAATATTTAGAAGTTAACTTTTTGTAAGCAAGTCTTGGAAAAGGAGAAGAACTTATATTCTTATCGCCATTGCCTTAAAATTGATTATATTTATATGCGATATCTGGTTGCAATTTTACTCAAATTATTACTTCCTCTTCCTGAGGAGCGTGTAGCATTGTAGAATGGTGCAACAAAAATGTTCATATAGAACATTATCTGGTGACTTATCTGGAATTCCCGAATCATGTATAGCACAAAACGAGCTACAAGGGTCATGTGGCCTTGGTTGTATGTCAGGATGATTAGATCCATTTACGGAGAACAGCAACAAAGCTACAGAAGCTTTAGAGTATTGCATGTTCAGTTAAGATACGCACTAATAGAAACTAATTAGAGGCTTGTATAGCCATTATGGGTGCGCTCCGTACCATCCCTACGGCGGCATTGGACACCTTTCTGAACCTAACACCGCTTGACTTACATATCAGAAAATGGCTGGTAACAGTTCAATACGACTCATTTGGGTCACTTTAAGAGGCATAGCTTTGGACATGGCACGGTCCTTTCGAAGTAACTGCCAGTCAATCGAATCATAACGGATGAAATCCCCCCTTAGTTGACTTCGACATTCCGTATGATGTTATATATTCGGAAAGGGAGGATTGGCAAAGAACTGCAATTATAAAATGAAACGAAATCGCAATTTTTGCAGATGGCGCGAAAACGATGGATGGAACAGGGTCTGGGATCTTCTCAAGAGATTCAGAACGTGTCTTTAAGACTACCGGGCACAAACAGCGTCTCAACCTCAAGGCGGCTGAGCGAATGCCGATAAGATCAATATCCGGAAGAGATATTGCTTACTACATCAACAGCCGAACTTCGGGCGATTTAATCAACAAACAACAATTCTGATATAGTCAAGAACTGACGCACAATGCTCAAGGCATTATGCACTCAGAACCGAGTGAGACTGTTCTGGGTGCCAGGACACTGCGATATTGAAGGCAACGGGCAAGCGGATGACCTTGCAAGAATAGGTCGGCTAGTCAATAGCGATGAATTTGCTGACAACAACCACTATCATTTAACAAAGGGTTCTATTGAGGAAATAACGCTAAGGACTGCCAAACTGAGGTGGTCAAGTCTCGGGGGACACAAGATGTCAAAAGCTCTATGGCCACTTCTCGACTGTAAGAGTTCCAGGAAGTTTATAAAACTTAGCAGAGATAAGCTCAGAATATTAGTAGGAATCCTACCCTGTCATTCAAAGAGACTCGGACTGTCAGATTTTGTTGTGATCTGCAGGCTGTTGAGGATATACCGCACGTATTGTGTGAATGCGAGGCTATCACACGTCGTCGTAAGAAATACTTAGGGAGATACTTCTTTGACGCTTTGGAGGAAATAGACGGTACAAACTTTAAAGGTCTTTTTGGCTTTTGTAGGGTAATTGGTGGCTTCCAAAATAAAAGTTTTCGCGATGTTCCTACATCTGTGCCTATTGTTGTGTGATGACTCTTGCATCATACTTCTGTCTCAACCAAGCTAATCCTTATACTAACTAATTAAAATATGATAAAGAGAGTTTGTTTCTAAGAGGCTATTACAGTTGGAGATACATTTATGCAATAAAAACTGGTACCCGGGGAAGACAGAATGTTGTTGGTTCAATATGGAAGAACATTTTCTCTGTGAATAAAAAATCAAGAAATACTAGGCGTTATAGTTCTGATTTTGAGTTATACTTATTTTTTTTTTATATAATTTGTGCATGCAAAAGGGTTATTAACACAGTGTGGGCACTAAGGATATGAGGAATTAGATTGAAAAGATGAGAAACAGATGCACATTGTTTTAAATGTTTGCAAAACTAGGTATAACAGAGCATTTATAATTCGGGTTGTGCGGCAAAGGAAAGAATCTTTTTATTTCACGGTATGTCCGAAAACAAACTGATTATAACGGTAAAGCAATGACAGACAGGCGACATTGCGACGATGACTGAGGGAGTCAAGTGATTTCGCGATGTCTCGATCGTCAATAAGTTGCTTATTTCATATCTTAACGCTGTTTTTATTAAGTCAAAAAATTCGAGAAATTCTGGTTAAGAACTTCCGGAAGAAATTCTCATGCGAGCAACACTTCTTCGACAAATCACTTTAATAAATAATCGGGAGTTGAATTGGTGTACCAAGATGTGGATGTAGTCCAAAAATCCAAAACACGCCGACTAGATTGGCTCGGCCACATCGAGCGAATTGACAATAATGCTCTAGCCAAGAGGATCTTTGAATCCCAGCCCCCACGTTCGAGACGACAAGGAAGAGCGAAACTCCGTTTCAAAGACCAAGCCATCGCGGATGCCAGAGCACTTGGTCTGGATGGAAGGCTGCTCTGTCTCAGGCAGAGACTCTTCACGAGTCGGGAGCCCGTTAAGTAAGTAAGTACTTCATTGATTGCGTGAACTAAAAGAGAGGCAAAAAACTGGTCCATTGTACTTTTAGACAGATACTTCATTTTACTGTAGTAACTTAGCCGACTTTTTTAAAAAGTCCAGAATACACTTTAGTGATAAAGAGCTTATTTGTTCAGCACTTACCACATCAGCACCATCTAACGCCAAAAACTAGTCTCAGGTATCAGCATGTTTATACGGAATTTGATCCTTAGAGTTCCTAAACGTTTTTATTATAGATAAAATTGTATTGGGTCCACAAACACTTTTAAACTTTGTAACTGAAGCTGATATTCCATCGCAAATCAATATTTAAAAAACAACAACATACTACCCATGTATACACCTTACAATTTGTTAACTGCTAAAGGCCATTAAACTGGGTGCTATTTTACCTGTGACAATGTGCATTGTGTTCAACAGTATAGCGTCAGAATTGTCGCTCTATTGTGAACAAATATTTTTGCGCTCGAAACCTGCTTTCTACGTCAGACTTTAGCAACGCCAGGCAGGGCAGACAACTAGTATAAAATGTTATCTTTTGTAATTAACCCTCGGAATGTGGGTGGCGCTTAAGTAAGTGCCGTGTAAGGGTGGTTTGTTGGTTGCCGAATGATGTCATACTAAGTTAAACAGTGAAAGAAGGGCATAGCTCCAAGTTAAAAAAGTTTATATTTGGGATTTTTGCGTGAAAAAAATACGCATTCCGCGTAGCTTTATATCCTTTTTCGAATGAAACTGTGAGCAAACTTTTGGGCTATAAGAAATTATATAATCGATAAGTTAGTCAGGTGTTTATAAAATATTTGTTCCCGGTGGTGGTGGGTGCTTGGGAAAACTTTATATTTTTTAGGTTCAAGGAAGGGTAATTTATTGTTGTTTACCAGACAAATTGTCTCGTGTCAAATGAAATATGACACCACAGAGTTTCTAATTATCGTCGTGCTTGGCAGGAAATCTACCATTGTATGTTTTAACCTTAAACGTGAAAGTAAATTATGGCTGTTTAAAAGTTTTTATGTACCTACACCTGAACCAAGTTATGAGAGCTTACTATTTATATGGAGACTACTTGTAGCACGCGCAACAATATCATAGTAATCATAGATGTTCGTAAGCACGTGCCAAGGTTAAATAGCCTTCAAGCCAAGTCAAAAGGGCAACTATGAGTAGTAATGAATATAAATAATGAAATGCCAAGGATAACCGAAATTTTAAAAATTCTCTTGACATGAGGTGAAATTCTTAGCTTAATTCTGAATTTATATTCGATGAAAGCCTGCAGAAATCAAGATTTGAATAAAGTGTACAAAAGTGTTTAAGATTGGGATTAATAATGTTTCTTGTATTCTTTGGAAAGGTGTACGGAACCGGTAAGGCACGTTTTGTGGTGATCGAAAAGATGTTTAAGGCTTTGTAGGAGTACACAAGGATTCTACGTTTTACCTCTCACCATAAACTGCTACTACTGACCTTCGTGTACCTAGTACATCGACTGAGTTCTCTTTTCAAAGGAAATGATAACTGCTTGCAGGAATGCTGTAGATGGAATTACTGGCCGTTCACAGTTTCAGTTCGGTTCAATTATCTCTATCTGAGCTGCTTCGACATATGTGAAACTCTCAAACATTAAGCCAGGGTCTTAGCGGATAAACAAAATGCAGCTCCCACATGTCTGAAGTGGCCTTCAATATTACGGGATGTGCCGTAGGTGTAAATTCACCACCACGTCAAAAACTATTACACAATAATTGAAGAAGCTATCCTTAGGTCATGTATGGGCCATTTTGCTTAATATTTATTAATAAGGGTGGTATAGAGGTATAGAACTTTTGTCAGCTGTTAAATGATTTATTTTTAGTTTGGTTTGACATTTCAACATGAATAGACTGACGCCTGAACAACGCTTTCAAATTGTGCAAATTTATTTTAAAAATCATGGTTCTGTACGAAATACGCACTAGGATCTAAGATCTTGGTTTGTGTGCTTGCAAAATCGAACACGTGCAAGAATTAAAGCCACAGGATAACCCAACAATGCGTAGATTCGGTGAATGGGCCCAAAACAAGATTGCCATTGATCCCAATTTTCATACGAATGGATACGTCAATAAACAAAACCGCCGTATTTGAAGTGATGATAATCCTCAAGTATATGTTGAGATACCGTTACATCCACAAAAACTGAGTATTTGGTGTGATTTATGGGTTCGTGGAATAATTGGTCCGAACTTCTTTTATAACGATGCTGGCCAGAACGTTACAGTCAATGATGGTGATCGGTAAAGAGCAATGATTACTGACTTTTTCGTCCATCAATTGAACAACTATATTGTGCAGGAGCTGTGGTTTCAACGGCGGTTTCAACAGATGGCGCAACATGTCACACAGCTCGCGTCACAATTAATTTATTAAATAAAACGTTTGGTAACCGCATAGTTTCACGTTACGGACCCGTGAATTGGTCTCCAAGATCGTGCGATTTAACGCCGCTTGACTATTTTTTATAGGTATATGTGAAGTCGCTAGTCTAAGCCGATAAGCTCGAAACGATTGACAATTCAACATTCGCCGCGTTGTTGCCGATATACGGTCACAAATGTTGGAAAAAGTGATCGAAAATTGGACCTCCAGATTAGACTACATCTAATCCAGCCAGCCGTGGCGTACATATGCCAGAAATCTGCAAGGAACTATACCTCTGAAAAAAAAACGGCTTTTATATTTTTTGATAGGCCGGAAGTCACATTGGTAGAAAAACCTCCCGTTTTCAATGAAGGTTTTTTTGTGTATCTGTTTACGCGAAAACTCAAGTCTCTCAAGCTTCTCATCATCAAATGATACATTTTTATAGCTATATTTGCTCTAAATCTGCTCTTAAGCCTAAACGGATAAGCGATAACGAAGCGTGCGGACTCAATTCCTAAGTCAGTTGGATCTTGTAAAATCGAATAATCCAAGATACATATTAATGCAAAATTATTTCTGTTCCACTGATGTTAATCGTTCTGCAACAGCTGACATGTTCTGGTTATGGTTATCAATCAGAAAGCCAGTTTTACGAATTTTCTCCACAAACTTTAGTACTCCAATTTATTTTTAAAATTCCAACTATTTTGGCAACAATGTTTCCACTTAAAAGAAAACAATAGACTTCAATTTTTAATAAATTTATTTTTCGGATTACAAATTCTTGTCCTTAATAAAAGTCAATTTTAATATGAACACTTAAACTAAGTAATAACCATAAGTTAATATATTTTCTTTATATACAAAATATTCATAAAAAGAAATTTAAATTAAACATAACTCATTTTGTTAATAAATTAATTCTAATGTTAATGACTTATTCTGCGAAAATATAAAACACTCTTTATAATTTTCAATTGATAAAAAAAAAATACGAAACGATTTTATGGCACCGGGCGTACGCACTTACACTAATAGTAAAATAATAAAACAATAATGGTAGTAATAAATAGTAAATAAAAATAATAATAAACAAAATGTTAACAATGAATTACTTTTTTTTCTTGCTATAACAGAATAATAAGTAAATACATTTTTTAACGCTCAATCAATGGGTTTCTCCGTTTTTGTCCTCCTTCGATAGTTGTCTTTTTAAAACAATTTACTAGATATAGCAAAAATCAACAACAACAAAAAAAATAATAATAATAATAAATGAAATGAACTTGTTGCGCATACTGTTGCAGAACACGGCACATTGGTACAGTAATTATCACAAGAGCTCGAAATCCATTCTCAGGATCAACTCACAAAAATTGCAAACTAAAGCGCTAGTACGTCTGAATCAAATTCAGCCCTCAAAGACTAGTAGTCGCCTGTAGCTTTAAGTACCGAGCACCATGTTCTGGATCGGCCAAATGAGCAATGCGTTCTGAGGCCGCATAACATGTGGTTGCGGTTGGAGTACTTGGTCGACTGCTACTGCTTCGTATCCTTGTCGCACCCCATATGAGGACAAAGACACTTGTGACTAAAATGCCCAAACCAAGGCCGGGTAGAAAGCTCCTATTGAGACTGTCCATAAAGTTGTAAGCCCGGGTGGGGTCCTGACTCGGGTAATCGGATATGGAAAATTTTCGGGGATTAAAATCGTCATTGTTGCTGCTGATCTCATCACTTCGCGTCGAAATGCGATCAAAGTTTGAAATGTCGGATGTGTAGATCGGTCTTCGGTTAACCGATGACTGTCGCACGTCAGCGTTGGTATTTGGTGGGCTGAGTTGGAGTTTTGTGATGTTCGAACAACCGATAACTAGATCTGACTTGGGGTTGTCTTCTTGTACCAAAACCAGGCAAAAGCGGTAACTGAAAATGAATAAGACTTTAGCTTACAATTTTTTATATGCAAGCCTTACCCTAAGCTTACCTTTCTCCGATTTCTAGAATCGAACTTTCAGGAACTATTACGCTGACTGTATTTTGGCCATTTATTATTTTGCTCTCACAATGAATCTGTAAAGAAGATGAGACGAATATTTTTTTATGATATATTTTCGAATTTCGAATAGTCAAAATTAAGGCCTTCAATTTCCTTAAACCTTACATTTATTGATTCAAAACAAAACTGTGAAAGTAGGTAAATATGTTGTTTTACAGCTTTGACTATTGTAAAAGGATATTAAGTAAAACACCTTGCTTTAATTATTGAACAGCATTAAGGATTAACAAGCGTAGTACATTTAAATGTTCCTTTGGTTGGTATTCAATGCTAAGAAATGTGATTAATTTCATGACTGGAAGCAATAAGTTTCTAAATGGTTTTTAGTGTGCAAAATTATTAGCACGCTATGAATGTGCCTAACAATTCAATATGGCAATGACACACCCATTTTTTTATTCCTTTATGATGTATACTGATACATACATGTGTAGATAGAAAACACACTCATTATTGGAACTGGAGGATTCATTCGACAGTTCGCTTGTCTAGTCGCTGTCATGGCCAGGGCACGTGGAATCGTATTACGTACGAATAATATAGAAGAGAGCCTTAATTGAATAATTACTGTCAGAATTTCCTTAACAAAACTTTAGCTTACGTTGCAAACAATTTTTTTTTAAATATTTATTAATTACCCTGCAATACAAATATTACGTTCCACGTTCTAGAAAGAAAACGCGTATTTATTTTGTACACATGCAAAGCAATAAAATAGCGAATGAATAAATATTGAATACTTCGGGGTCGATCTATAGAGGGCAGTAGAATCGAATCCAACACAACGTAGAAATATCAAATGTTTTTATGATAAATAGTTTGGTCGTCAATAACGTATTGTGAACAATTTTATTTGCGTCTATCCGTTTCCGAGCTAAAGAAAATAATCAAGATTTATAAATTTCGCCTTAGTAGAATGGAACAACGATAGAAGTTGCAATTGTATCCCTCAACATCTCGCGAAGTCATTTGCAGCCAGGATCAAGTGCCAGTGGCTTAGATTCTGAGAATCCGTCAGACATACCGCCGCCCACCACGACGAAAAACCGGGTTTGACAAAGTTTGCTGGAATTTGGACGAAAAAGAAAAAGGATGAGAAGCGGAAATAGAAAAGTTTGACTTCAGGAATAATGTTACGAAGTTTTATCGAAAAGTAATAAGGTTCATTCAATTTTAATGATGAAAGCTCACAATTCCGTCCGACCGACCAAAATTAAGTGAGGACAGCAATATTTACCAAAGTCCCAGTACCCGTCGAACTATAGATGGGTGAATGGAACCTAAACATCCGGCCCATACGATATGAGACACTATTCTCCTAAACAGCACATGTAAGATCATATCCCCGGTAAGTTCATAATTCACCAAATATTTACACTACTGCAGATCGTGGAGAAAAAACATAAATAAAAATAAATATTAAGCGTAAACAGCCCATACAGGACCTTAAGCTTAGCTTCTCCAACCATTGTGTGTGCGAAGTTATATTTTTGACACGAATGGAGGGACCGACAGTTTAATGCCGGTTCCGAACGGCAATTTATTTTTGAGAAGCTTCTCATGACATTTCTTACTCTTAGATGTTTGTCAGACGTTCGCAAGAGATGGGACAGCGAATAAAAACTTTCAGGTGGTACAGGTCGGGATTTGAACCAGCGACCTCTCGCTTAGTGGCCCAACGCACTTAACCACTAAGCCACTGCACCCAGATCGTGGAGAAAACCAAAAAAGTTCAGATCGATATATACCGGCTGCGCGAATAATCGCGCAAGTTACAATCTCCCAAAACCAAAAAATTAATAAAAGCCCAAGAATATGGGACAGTTATTTATGATGAAGGATCACCCAAAAAAAAAACCAATATCCACCAAAAAACCATGAACGTTTACCCAAAAGTTGAAATGAATAATCGCCCAAACATTTGGATTAGCTGTCAAGAAGGGATTGCCCAAAATCCGAAAATAAATATGATCAGGACCAAAATCTAATTGTAAGACTATTTAGCAATGTCCCTCCGTCCGTCCGTCCGTATCAACTTTTGAGGCCTTTAAAATTATGCTAGGAAGCTGAAATTTGGAACATATACTCCCTAAGGTTCCGAAATGGTAAAGTGTTAAAATTTTCAAAATACGCCCACTGCCACGCCTACAATTTAGAAAAAAACGTCTTAAGGCTTTAGTTAGAGAGATAAAGTTGTACGCCTTCACAAGATATGTAGATACTGCCCACCTTTATTAATTTGTCATATAAAGTTTTTTGCCTCGCCTTCTTTTTGTGGGCGTTTTTCACAAAAATGCTGTTTCTTCAAAAATTTTCATAGAAATCGAAAAAAAATGTTTAACCATATATTATGCCAATATTTTTCTCAATATATCGCCCATACAAATATTTTGGCCACGCCCACTTTTTGGGGGCGTTTTTTGAAAAAAAATAATTTTTTTTCTATAAATTTCATAGAATGAAATAAAATGCTATCCATCATCTTCCTAATGCTTATTTTCTTTGGGGTACATAGGGATAAGGAAAGGGTATCATACTGTTCGCCCCAGCCGACTGTAGCCTTTCCTTATGTTTTAAATTTTATTTGTGACTTTTTATACATAATACTTGAAAGAATCGTTCAAAACACACAAAACCAGCACAGGAAGTAAGATTTTTCAAAAGTCTGTCTAATTACTTGCATACGCCGACGATATTGGTAGAACACGACGGCTTGTCACTGGTGGGTTTGCGTTTTGGAACAGAAGGGGCAAAAATGGCAACCAACATCTGAAAACGACATCTCATTGCATATCAAACCAAGAATAAAGTTTGAAAACCAAGAAAATACCTTGTTAGCATTCTTCCTGCTCTATAGATTTAAAGCGAATGAGTATCATTTCTTTGTAAGATCCCGTGATACTAGCACTAGCACTGAGCGCTGGAGTCGGTCGATCTTTGCATGAAGGCTTCCCCGAAATCTGGAACTTCTAATTCGATCAAGTTTTGTTACCCTACTAATTGGAAACCCTAAATGGTTGAGTCCAGGTTCGTCCAGCTATTTATCTGAAAATTAAAGACTTTGAAACCAACGACGGACATAACTTTTGATGCTGATCAAAGGTATATTAGGTTTTTCAATAGGGACATTTTAATTTTTCTTTTTTAATGTTCTAACGTTATGACTTTAGACGCTCTAAGAAGGGAGCAATTGCTTTTTGTTCAAAGCGGACAAATGTTATTTTAGCTTGTGTCTTTGCAGGAGTAAAATGGAGTTGGGATGGCCTACTACATGGTGGAAAATTAAAAATTACTATTTTACCAAAGGTTTACTCCTTTAACAAATTTTGCATGGATGGCTTAAAGTGATGTGAATTACTAAACGCTTCTTTAGGTAGGCACACCTTTTCTAGCACTTATGTGGTTTAAGATTTGAAACGGTTTCGACATATATCAAATGTCTCTTAATTCCGATCAGCAATTTTTGACTTTAAGAAAAGACGCGATCAATACAACTTATATGTACATGACTTACCGGCGACTTGTCAATCAAAATCTCATTGATGTTCTCTTCCTTGTACACAAAAATGGCATCACACATGTAATCGTCTTGACTGAGATTCAAAATCCACTGCAGGATTAGGCCATAGTCCGCCGAGTAATGTAATTCCAAAAGCGAAATCTGAAACAAGTTAGATTTTATCATAAGTAATATGCGAGGATGGGTGGGTTTCGACGCTTTACCTTCTCGCTAAGATCTCTTATGTTGGTTGAGTCATTTTGCCTTGACAGGGCTTCGAGTTGTTCCAAAATATTCGCATTATCCTTCTCGTCATTATCCATGTCACAGTGCAGTGATTCGACTGGAACTTGAATAAGTGGAGCCCCTTCTAATCTAGGTGGAGTGACACAGGTCGGGCTTATTAGATCTTGCGAAGGCAATTTGGCAACCTGTAGCCACTCGGCGAATGATCGAATCGTGCAATCGCAGGAGAGGGGATTTTCTTGCAGTGAGAGACTTTTTAACTCCTTGGCACCATCCAAGGCATTCTTGGCTATAATTGAAATGTCATTTCCAGCTAAGCGAAGTTCGTTCAAAGATGGCAACGGAGCAATCAAATCGGAGGTGAGGGCCCTCAGAAAGTTATGGGTAATGTCGAGCACTTTTAAGCGTGACAAATGCTGAAGTGATGCGCTGGATATAGCCACTATTCCATTGTAACTCAAATCGAGAACTTCCAGTGCTCCGAGTCCATAGAACGCATGATCTTGAAGAACATCGATTTGATTATGACGAAGTGATAGACTCGTAAGCCGGGTAAAATTCTGCAGAGCCTTGTTCTGGATGCTTTTTATTAGGTTCTTGTCAAAGTTTAGAGATTCCAGGTTTCGTAGTGCTGGCAAAGTGGATGAGGATAGTGGACCGTTTATTGAGTTTGAACTGAGATCGAGTTGGCTGAAATTTTAAATGATATGTTTGGTTGTTTTTAGAATAAAAACTTTATGCTTACCGAAGGTTGTAGCATTGACTAAGTGACCGCAGACTTGAGGAATAGTCTCCCAAGCGATTGCCGCCCAGTTTTAGAACCTCGAGCCTCTTGGAATTGGTGAATGATCTCAAAGAGATACTGGATATTTGGTTATTGCTAAGTTCGAGAAATACCAAGTTTTGCAGGCCTGCAAAGTCTGCAGTGCCAAGTGCCTTAATTTTATTATTGGATAAGTCAAGGCGTTCCAATGATGTTAGAAAGTTAATAGAATTCCATGGCACGCTTAGAAGGGCGTTGCTGGGGAGGCCTGTGAAAAACAAAACAAACAACTAAAATTGCTAAGTTTGACAAAATGTTGATCGTTTAGCTTACCCAAAGCTTGTAAAGGTGTCTTCAGACCGAGAAAAGCCGATTTATGAACCCGCTTAATTTCACCCGAAGACATGACTAATCCATGGAGGGAAACGTTTTCGAAAATCTTTGCATCGCTGAGGAAGGTCACATTCCGCAGGGAACAGTCCAGAAGTGAGATCGGATAAGGAGATGCCCTAAGGCTCTCTGCTAGGACCTGAATATGTTTTTCTTAGTAAGTAATCGATAAAAATTATAAAAATAAACCTTACCGATAGTCCATGCACATCACCATTACATCTCAGCGTATGCGGCAGATCACAGCCGCACTCCAAACTCCGGGAGCTAGTGATGTTTGGGCATTTCCATTCGTCCGAATCATGGCCAATTGGCAGTGAAACTGTCTCAACTTTTCGTTTCTTTGGTGAACTTTTGTTGAAAAATTTCACAGAACTCTTTGGTACAACAGGTATTGGCGCAGTTGTAGTTGTAGTTATTGGCACAAATGTTGTCTCACTTTCAACTTCCTCCGAGGGGTCAAATGTAATCGTCGTACTGTTCGCAATAGTATTATCCTCAGTAGCTCGTACGATCGCCGATGTAGACAGAACTATCCAACAAAATAACGTGAGATATCTGCAACAAAGAAAACGGAATATTCCATAAAATATTTATCAATGAAACTTAGAATGGTATTTTTTGGGTCAAGTAATGCAATCTCTACTGATACCATGCACATCCGATGCAATTAGCCCCCTTTTCCGCGGCCGGTAAATTCACTGCGTTACGCATTATTTGATTAGCACAGTGCGCGTCTCGTGAACTGCAATTGTTAAATTGTCCAACAATTTGCCAGTTAGAGCATACGGTCTAATCAAACAATAAGATTTATATCTTTCCACATTCGTGGTCGTGGGGCTGTGAATTGGCAAAGAACGAGTGATGCCTTATGTGGCACTATGATGGAACAGAGGCAGCTATTAATTTCTCGCGTTTTTATTTAGGTGATTGTCGGCATTTGACCTATTATTTAAATGAAAATGGTGAGGGTATTATTTTTTTTCGCAAAAGATTTATTAAATAGAGTGGCGGCCGTTGCATGGGATGAGGTGGTGAATACGTGACTGACATCATAGCTATTTATGGAAAACACTTGGTGATATAAGACTGAAAATGTTTCGAATGATGAAGAAAATGCCCAATGCCTAGGGTGACCTCTTTCTAAATTAAGGAACCAAGGTTGTCATTTAAGGCGATCACTGCAGGTGATCAATGAAGAATGAATTAGCTTGATATTCACTTTGATGCGAAGACGAAGTCTCTCAATAATCGATAGAGATACATTGACCATGGTTATTCATATCGAAAAAAAGAGCAAGAGAAGCGGCCGACCAAAGTACTAATTTTTGGGATTAAATGCCTAAAATTAATAAATGTCAAGCGAAAAAAACTCGAACAGACCCAAGTCAGTGGATAAGTCTAGTAGCTACAACATACAAGTGTTGAGAATATGAATATAAATAAAGAGAGTCTGTAAATTGCTTACTGTTAAAGACGACATAAATCCTGCTTCCCGGCAAAACGAATTACTCAACTTGACGATGAAAGGCATAATTCAAGCAGCTATTTCATGGTCAGTCGATCAATCAATCTCTCTCTCTCTCTCTTTTATATATATGTCTGCCAAATTAGGAAATTTGTTAAGGTTTTGAATAATGAAAACCAAATTTAGTTTGATTTTTCATGTAAGCTTGTATGTTAAGATGAATTGATGATCGCGACATTGCGTTTTCAAATTACATTACACAAAAACTGGCGGTTTAGGTTTCGCTATTCGACTCCTTTGAAAAAAAAACAGGTACCCTATCCCAAGGGTATATTAACTTTGATACATAGCTTGTAATACCCCTTAATATTCGTCGTAGTCCCTTAAAAGTATATATATTTTTGATCAAAACCAAAACCTAAGACTATTAAGCAATGACCGTCCGTCCGTCCGTATCAAATTTTGAGGCCTTTAAAGCTAAAACTTAGAACATACAAATTCTCCCTAACGTCCCGAAATGGTAAAGTGCTAAAAAAAATTAAATACGCCCACAACCATGCCCACAATTAAGAAAAAACCGTTTTAAAGCTGTAGTTGAATATATGAAGGGTTAGAACTTTAACAATACATGGAATCACTGAACTCCTTTACAAGTTTATCATATAAAGCTTTTGCCACTCCTACATTTTGAGGGCGTTTTTTTTAACAATATGTGATCGTTACATCGAAAATTACTATAGAAAACGAAACAATTTATAGAACAAGATAAAGTACTTCAGTCAAACAAACTTCTTGACCACGCCCACTTTTTGGGGGTTTTTTTAAAAAAAAATTTATAAATATCATAGAAATAGAATGCTATCCATCTTGTTCTTAACACTTTTTTTTCATATAGAGTTAGGGTATCACACTGTTCGCCCAAAAGCCTTTCCTTATGTTTTACACTAATATCAGCACTTCACTCAGCTATCGAAAACTGTCATGATAAGCTTTTAAAAAAAATAAAAACTTCCGTTAGGAATCCTTCAACTATTGTCAAAAAATTTATCTTCCCACTAGGATACTAGGCTATTTTTTTTTTTTTTTTTTGGGAAAGGGAAAATAGGATAAAAAAGTTGAAAAAGCTGAGAGTCCAATGATTTTTCCTGTCTAATCCCTATTAAACAGTTAACTTAGTGTAGGTAGACCCAAATGACACAATAAAATCGCCTAAGGTGTTTGCTGGTTGTACTTCAAAAATTATTGGCAAGCACATCGGATCATTCGTGGTCCTCTTCTTCGTCCTTTTACAAATCAATAGACTGTATGTTTGATGCGGTAAATTACACTGAAAAAAAAAATGTTCACATACTTACTAATTTTCGTTCATTAAAGTTAATTCATTGGTTCAATGTACGAATTCTTTAGTTTAATGTACAGATTCATTAAAAGGAATTGTTATTTAATGAATAATTCGTTGATTCACTGAACAAGTGGTCATTAACGTTTTCCCCTAGCATAAAAACGTCTTCCTAATTTTAATGAACGGGTTCATTCTTTAATAAATTGTAAACATTAAGCTATTTTGATTGTATTTACAAATTTAATGTACATATATTTGAGACAAAGAATGGTTTTCGGTGAATAATGAACACCAGTCAGAATTGAAAATTATTCTCATTCTATAAGTAAATTTCAACAAATAAAGACTGAAAATAATGGAAGGGAATTAAACGTTTTAAAGTAATTTTCAAATGTTGAACAAATAAAATGTAATGTATATGAAAAAGAACGGATTAAGTTTAGAGGTGAGTACATCATATTTTTATTATATTTCGTCGCTTCAAAAATATTAAATAAAACGGATCTAATTTTATTAACATTCAGAAGAAACATAAATGCAGCAATCGACAGGAATTCTTAAATAGAACAGAACAACGTTATGTAAGTAACGTTCACAGCTTCAACAATATTAAAATTCTAAATTTTGTTTTTTTTTTATTCCAGAGAGCACAGATTTCGTCCTCATACATTGGAACAAACCGGCAAAAGGTAACCAAGTTGCTGCATAACTTCTAATAAAAATTGTCATACAATGTACATGCATCCCTTTAAGCTTAAATAAAGACAACAAAAAACAAGTGATTGCATATTTTGGTTTCAATTATTTAAATTACAGATAATTATATAGCAACTGAAAAGCTGTATTTTAAATTAGAAAAAAGGTGAATTCGTGGGTTTTAAAGAACAAGTTACGTTGATTCAAGGAATTAAATTCATTGAATAATGAACAAAGTTCTTAAATACAATGAATAAAATGCATAAATTAATTAACAAAGTTCTTTGATTCAATGAACAGAAAACATTAAATTATGAACAAAATTTATACAATGAATGAACGATAATTCTTTGTTTAAAAGAACATATTCATCGACTGAATTTTAATGAAAACTGCTTTGGCGCAAATAACTTTTTCTTTGTATTTATTTACCTTTTTGGCTCAGTGTATAAAATAGTTTTGTTTTATGTTCAGAATCGTTGACTGTACAAAAACTACTTCGATCTACATTCTTTCCTATAGTCCGATAGTAAAGCATTACTGCCTTTTATTAATGCTTTAAAAATTGAACATCAAGAATTGTAACAAAAAGTCTCAATTAAACTCAAACAAAAAAAAACAAAATATGTGTAAAAACACAGTTGGAAAATATAGCGCCAGCCCTTTTTATAAGCCGAAAGATAACGACTTCGCAGAAATAGCAGATTGACTCCCAATTCGCCGTCAATTTTAGCAAAATTTATTTAAAAATAACAAGGCTTCGTCATTGAAGGACATTCTAACCTAAGGACATCGTAGTCACAATCTTATCTTATCTAAAAGTGCTTCAAATATTGTTATGCTACTTCACAGTATTGAAAAACGCTTAACCTTAACACCGCTTGAAGGAGATTACCTTATTTCAAGTCAATGAAGGAAACGCATTTTCCAAATTATAGGCTCACTTTTGCAAAAGCGCAATAAATTAAAATCCAAAGAACAAAATAAAATATTTATTTTTTCTGATTTTTACTCAGCATTGTGCTTAAGCTGTAGCTATCTCCATAAATGCAAGCGTTACCAATCACACTCAGGGGTTAAAATGACAAAAAT
This sequence comes from Ferdinandea cuprea, assembly GCA_963576555.1. NCBI lineage: Eukaryota > Metazoa > Arthropoda > Insecta > Diptera > Syrphidae > Ferdinandea > Ferdinandea cuprea. Next base: position 42,265,651 of record OY754961.1, read on the forward strand.
AAAAATACTATGAGTTAATTTAAGTATAAACAATCGCACTTTTCATATATAAAATTAAACAACATATAAATAAAGAGAGCTAGTCTACAGGGGATGAAAAGTATGTACCGCGTGCAAGTCACTGATAATCCCGCGGAGCATAATTTTCAACTCTACACGACCCAACATAGCTATAGACTTTAAGTCTAAGTCTTAGTAACGCGTTGATCCGAGTCTTTAAAAGGCCCGCATTCTTATTTTTTGCAATTAGTCTGTTGCAAAGTATCTTGTCGCAAAGAAGTCGCTTAGATAATCTAAATCGCCTGCGAATTGTTCGCAAGATAATCTTTCTCACAGTTAGTGTGTTGGCGCGCGAAGTGATAATCGTAGTGGGTCGCCGTTTTGGTGCCAAGTCATCAATTATCAGTCGAGGTATGTTCTCTTTTTTTTTTAATTGTTTCTTATTGACAAGATATATGTATATGTACGGTACGTGCATATTATTTGCGATTTGAAAAGATTCAAAAAAAAAAAAAACACCCATGATAACCGCAGGAACCTATATCTTATAAATATTATATTTATTTACACCATAATTAGCTTAGTCTTACCCAATTGGCTGAAGGCCGTCTACCAGACTAATTACATTTGATAATTCAAATAGATGAATAAATCTGTTTACGTGTAATTAGAAAATAGAATAAAAATTACGAGATTAGTTTGTGTCTGAAAAGGTTTTTTTTTAACTGTGCATTTGCTACGGCTTAGGGCATTTGCTTTGTTCATTACTTTTTCCAAATCTCAAGTAGATATTTTCTCCAAGGATTATTCGATGGGTTGTAGGGGTGCGGCATGCCACCCGCAACATATTACATTATCATCACGAAATCATTAAGAATTTTAAAAACGAAATAAAGCCAGACGGGCCTAAACATTGTACATATATAAGATCTTGCATGTCGAATTGTCTGAAAACATTTGTCAACCATCTGGTTGAACCCTATCACTACGGTTCTAAGCCTGGTAAGTCCACAATTGACCAAATATTCACACAACGGCAATTCCTTGAGAAAACCCAAAAAATCCAGATCGATACCCACCACCCTTTTATTGATTTTAAAGCAGCATCTATAGAGACGAGCTATACAGAGACGTGTACAGACATTGTCCGCAAGTGCAGGATGACGATGGAGATAGCTCGCTGCTGTTCAATTACTTGCATATGCCGACGATATTGATATCATTGGTATAACACAGCGACCTGTCACTGTTGCGTTGGCGAGTGTAGGAACAGAAGCGGCAAAAAAGGGTCTATGGATAAACGAGCGCAAAACAAAATATATGCTGTCAACAAGAAGGGACACCCACCATAGACAAATCGCTCAGAATGTGACAGTAAACAGCTATAACTTTGAGGTAGCAAGGGACGTTGTCTACCTTGGCTCTGCTATCACATCTGAAAGTGACATCTCCTCAGACAGCAAATGAAGACTACATATGTAATAAAGCCCTTTCCCAAACAACTAAAGAAACTCCATAATCCCAGTCCTGCTCTATGGTTTTGAAGCAAGGTCTCTTTCTAAAGCGGATGAAGATATTCTTCATCGTGAGCAGAAAAACGATGCAATAAAAATGTTATTTGGCTTATGATCAAGTTAATTCTTAGCCTTTGAGTTCATAAGAAAAAAATTTCAAGAGTGAACCTGCTAGTCTTCTTTAATTTAAACTGATGAGTGTTGGTAGAAAATCTTCCTTGAGACATTAGGAAGACCGACCTCCCGTGTTCATAATAGTGTGAGATTCCATTTCACTAAAAACAACTCCTTTCGAAATACTTTTTACTACAACTGGGTTACTCCCTATCAAGTAGTTGAGAGTGTGTTATTTATACGCGCCAGCCAACTTTCTATCGGAGGCAGCTGTTTGTTCCGCCAAAAACACACGGCTAAATCTTACTGCGCGCTAACTCAAATGGTATTGCCATTGAAATTCGGCTCACTAAATTTGTATCGTTTAAAATATATAGCATTTGCAACTGATAAGTTATTGCAAATGATTTTATTTTATCTTAGCCACAAAAGAAAATAAAGTGCACCACGCATCATACGAAACTTTCTCGCTACATGAGATGCGTTTTTGAATCGAAAATGAATGGTGACAAATTTATTAAAATCACTTTTTAGGTTTTGAAAAATTAGATTTTCTCAAGGATGGCACCTACATTTTGATGATTTTCGCACATTGGACACTTTTAATATATTTGTTCGAAATACAAAAAAAAAATTAAAAATTTTATTTAAATTTAAGAAAATCGTTATATGAAAAAAAAATTTAACAAAAATTATTTCCAAAATCGAAGTATGCAAATTTGTTCGACTTTATAATATAAACAAAACTGTACATTTTTGAAGGTTCCCTTTATTAGTTTTCGAGATACTGCCGGTTTTATAAATTACCGCTAATCGATTTTTTTTTTTTCGAAAAACTGAGTATGCAGAATTTTTGACCCCATCCCCAATATCCTTAGTACAAAACATGACAGAAATCCTTCGAACCACTTTCGAGAAAAATAGTGATAAGTGATTTTCACAAAAAAAAAAATGTATGGCAGGTACCGTCATTTCTAAAGATAAAGCAAAAAATAAAACGATGCCTCGAGATGTAACCCCAAAAACCTTATATACCTTTGAAGCAAATCCGCCAAACCGTTTCGCCATACGGCGCCCGGACAGAGAGATAGAAAGACCGACAGAGCGACGGACGGCATTGGCGGACCCACTTTTTTGGACTTCAATAACTTTTTCTTTAGTCAAAATGTATACGAGAAAGCTAAAAACCATAGAATGTAGGATGCTATTTTGTTATGAGTTCCTATGCTTTTCATTATCAAATTTCTGGTTTAATGGTTTAGGGAAGAACAAAGGAAAAACCCGTTTTTAATTTTTACTCCTTATTCCACATTGTTAAATCTCGCCAAACATTGAAAACCTTTTCAGTTAAAAACTTTCTAGGGCCTAGTCCGCCCAAGGTAGTAGAGCAAGCCTATCTTCAAGCAAGATCTGATTGAACGTGGTTAGAATGGTGTCTGTAGTTCTGTAGTTTTTGCGATAAACCAGCCCCCTATCGTGTGAGATTCAATTTTAAATCACAATTAGCCAACACTCTTGCCACATTCTTGTGGTGAACTCTGGTGTTTCATACTAAGTGTCAGACTTGGTCTTAACTAAAAGATGAAAGTTATATGGTTGTATATTAGTTAGTATATACTTAATGCATGAAAATTGTGATTTAGGAAAGCTGATTTGGTACTCAAAGTGCTAAAATAAAATAAACATACTATTTCAAAAATATTTGACATTCAAGAATATTTTTCGTTATACATATTTCCTTTTAGCCCAATAAAATAAATTGAATCCCCTGAAGAAGAAAGAAGATTTATGCGGGAAGATTCTATATTAACGTTCAACAATAAATACTAAAATAACTAAATTAAGTGATCTTCTCTTACAAGGAAACATGAAATATATATTTAACCCTCTACCGCACACAAGCCCGTATATGACATTTAGTTTTGATACGAAAAAAATAAACGTTTCTTAGGACCAACAGTTTCCTGTTGCATTCGATGCATAGTTGTAGGTTTTTTTTTGAAAACCGGTCTATGTTTTAGAAATATTTGTTTCACAAATATCTTAAAAAAGGTCCAAAAGTAAGTCCAACAATTTTTTTTTAAGGGGGTCATGATTCATGCAGTAGAGGGTTAATTTGCTAATGTACGAATTGAAAGCGAAGAAACACAATATGATTTAATTTTAATTCTAATTATAGAAAGAGTTTCGTCACTTGCAATTCAGAATCTTGTTATAATATTTTTTATTAATTTATGCCACAATTTTGGCTTTGAGTTCTTCACTTGATTGGTTAGCTTCAAAATAAATAACTTGCGCGATAACAGAAACAGCCAGAAATACAGCCACAACCACTTTTTAACTTTCTCGTATGCATTCGTACACTAAAAAGAAAGTTATTGCGATCGTGCCAAAATTTCGAACTTAAACTAAGTATGAGGGATGATATTACGACCGTCCGTCGATCTGTCTGTCTGTCCAGGCGCCGTATGGCGAAACGGTTTGACGGATTTGCTTTACAGTTCGTATGTTAAGCTTTTTCGGTAATATCTCACGGCGGTATTTTCTGTTTTGCTTTACAGTTTTAAATAACGGTACCTGTCAATTTTTTATTTAAAAAAAAAAAACATTTATCACTAATTTTGTCACAACAGCTGTAACGATTTTGATATGTTTTTCGTTTTCGTCTTAGATAATTAGGTTAAAAGTGCCCAAGAAAATCATATCTTTCAAGACGTTAAAAGTTACCTACCATTCACCATTCCATTACCATTTTACCATTCTTTTGAGACAATTCAGAAATGCATCTTATGTACCGAAAGAGTTTCGTGCGACATATGACGGAAAATAAAACTACAAATTGTATATTTGATTTCCGTCTAAAAACTTGTATTGCAAAGTTTTATAAAGGGATGCATCACATTTTGTGTTTCAGCAAGTGTATTTTGACAAGGTGCAAGTTACTTACTTGTTTGACAAATTGCCATGTCATTGTTATCCCAGACGCTACCATACGCAAAGATACATTTAACGATTTTACTTTTGATGCATTTTTTCTGAACCCCCAGAGGCGACATGGAGAACTGTATCATCAATCAGAAGTATTGATAGTTAAACTTTTCCAACTTGTTTAGCTAAGAAGTCATAATTTTTATAATCAGCGCAGTGTTGCCGCGTCCTAGTTCTATTTATGTTCATGCCATAGTAATAGTAGTATTTTAAACTTGTCGTCAGATGACAAACTAGCGCTATATTCAAAGTGCAACCTCTATCAATAAGACCCATTTTTTTAAAGGCAAACTGATGCATTGCAATGTGAATAAAAAAACAAAACAAAAACATTGAACTTTCAGATCCCACCACTTATAGAACGCAACTCAAGAATGTCTTCAAAACATATCTGTGCCATTTTAGTAATAGTCTTTGTTGCCTACCTTGATAGTAGACAAGTCGAAGGAAGAATTTTTACCAGATGTCAATTGGCCAAAGAACTTGTAAGACACGACTTTCCTCGAAGTTATCTCTCCAATTGTAAGTTCCTACCTAATATGTTTACTCAAATCAAATTCAATAAAGAAAATTGTAATTCCTTAATTCAGGGGTATGTTTGATTGAACATGAAAGTGGCCGAAGTACTTCAAAAGTCATGCAGCAACCGAACACAAGCGTCAGCTATGGACTCTTTCAGGTAATTTGTATACAAATTCATCAAAAGAAAAAAAATAAATAAATGTAAATTCATTTTAGGTAAACAGCAAGAACTGGTGTCGAAAAGGTCGTAAAGGTGGCATTTGCAATATGAAATGTGAAGGTAGGTGGCTTTATCCAATTAATTTATTAATTACAAGAAACAAACAAATGAAAAGGTGGGCGACCCACCACATGCATACTTTTAAACAATCAAAATCTGTACTTCAACCCACGATTTATTTTGATTTGGGTTTTTTTTTTCTTTAGATTTCCTCAATGATGATATTCTGGATGACTCTAGATGTGCCAAACAGATCTTCAATCGTCATGGCTTTCAGGCTTGGCCTGGTTGGGTTAGCAAATGTCGTGGGCGAAGTCTTCCCGACATTTCAAGATGCTAAATAGATGCGAGAAAGAAACACAAAACACGCACACAAACAACAACAGCTGCTGTTTAATACAAAAAAGGTGAAACAAAAACTATTAAAGATACCGATTTTCGTAATTTTATTATGTAAAAAAAGATATAGTGATGAAAATGCAATAAAAAAAACGATACGATGATATTGGATGCACGAATCTTTTCGTTAAGCTTAATTGGAATTTTACCGAATTTGTTTATAATTATTTCGAAAAATTGTTCAGATTCTAAATTAAGTAAGCAAAATGCAATCGTGATAAGATAGTACCTACGAGTGTTACTGTAACTGTACTGTATATATATACATATTATACTCTCGTGCTTTAAAGACACAATTAACATATATAAATTATTAAGAATATTATATTAATCCCGTAATATAAGTTTTATTGACACAAATTGTTAAGGTATACATTACATATACACAGAAGGATACAAATTTATTAAATTAATCATAATAATTATAATAGTAAATTATGTTTCATATTTATTAGTTGAGTTTTAAATATTGGTGTTTCAAAATGAATTTTGGCTCCCATTAAGATGTAAACCTTCTCCAATTGTAATTCATTCCTTAAATTAGAAAAAGAACCTAAAGCTATGCTTATTGCATTCTCATTATCATAATTTCGTGCATATAATAAAGTTTTTAATTGACTGATCTGGTGCAATATTATTTCTTGCAAACTAAGGCGACCTTAGTAAGCTTGTCACAAAAACGTAGCAGCCAAAGCCGGTCTCAGACTAAGAAAGAACAAAATTTGGAAGCCTTGCTATTTCGGACACTCAAGCATACTTGAAATCATCTCATGTCACTTACCCAAGTATGACTTCTTAATTTACTATACCCACAAGATAGGATTGGAACTCACCGAAAACTATCATAAAGAGGTGGTTCAAAGACCGAGAAATGTACAGGAGCTAGCGTTTTCGAAAGCGACTTGAGTTTTACCAATCTTATCGACGGGCTGATAATAGCACTGTCTTTCAAGCTGAGATCTATGCGGTTAAAAAAACCGACTAGTTCTATCGATGAAACTACCACACATGAAAATAAAAATCTGTTTGGGCAGTCAAGCGGCACTTAAAGCAAGCATTCCAACCTAATAAACGCGAAATGCATTACAGACCGCCTTTTGACACTCAGGGCTAAACGTCATCACTCAGTTCTATTCTGTAGGTCCCGTACACGTTGAATGGAAAGGAACGAAAAAGCCAATGAATCAGACAGAGACTGCTGTGATCTAAACTCACAACTAGCGGACAGGCAGGTGATACTTTTCAACACCGCTAAGAGTTTCATCGATGGTGTCACTACGCATTTAGCTAAGGAACAAAGGAGTAACATTATCGGTTGCGCCATAACCCGAAGTCTGTGACCCAAGATTGACACCAAGAGATCAAAATCCCTAGTCTCTTATAAAGAAGGCAAATCCGAGTATTACTCAGACACTGTGATATTGGAAGCATAGCTAAAAGGCTAGGAGTCTTTGCAAATGATTTCTGCAGAAGCTGCCGAGGTTAAGAGGTAATAGAGTCCTTGCCACTGGCCAGCTCTACAGGAACGCCGCTTATTCCGCAGCACAGTTCATCGAAAGCTTGGCTGGAGTACCTCTATCAGTTATAAAACGATTTGTTAACAAGGGTATTTACTATAGGCCTTCATGGCATCTGGGGGAAATTTGCACGCGGTGCAAAACAGCTCTACCAACCTTACCTTACCTAAGGCAATGCTGGGTTGATCCGAGTTGCGTACTTCAAGTTGGTTGAGTTCCCCTTAAATTTGTGCCCGGCACCTAAGGCAAGGTTTTCTTCTACTGCGTTGTCCTTATCACTTTCACTAAACTTCAAAAAATGTTATGTTTATTTTGATTAGATTGCATGTCAATTGGCCAAATAATGACCATTTCGCTGTCATAAAAAGGAGCATATTTTGCAAGCGAAAACTGTCAGAAATGACATCGACCACGTGGCATGCAGCCTCAACTTACCTTAACACATCCACTCTAATGAAACCTCTACCACTTAATAATTTGACGATGGGAGCCACGGTAAAGTTGATTTTTCGTTTAGGAAAAATTAATTTTTGCAACAACTAGTACTGGCAATAGGGTTCGAAGCACATGCTTCTTTAGTGACAGCAAAGCTGCACTTAAGGTCTTACTTAATATTCTAACCACTTCTAGGTTAGCACTTTAACTCATGAGCTCTGCACTCGGTCGGAAGACAGACCACCCTGAGAGTTCTGTTTGAGTTATGGTTCATACCGGAATCACCGGAAATAAGATCTCTGACTAAATTGCACAACAAGGTTCGGAGGACATCTCTAGCTCTATTTTATGGCACGATTTTGTTCCGTAATGTCTGTGAAAAGTCTGTGGATCTGTGGTCTGGGATTTGAACGGCGTTGATAAAATGGTTTTAGGCGCTTGCCTGACAGCTGAATTTATGTAGTCTTTGCCATTTTTGCAGAAATGTTTTCCTTGTTAATATCTACAGGTCTATGTTCGTGCCATATTCTCCTGACACGTACATTTTACCTTTTGGTAAGACTAGCTTTACCTTTATTCCTGGAGTAGCACCTCTGTATTTCCCCGATTGGGTGCTTCTTATGGTCTTTCTTTTTCCTTCGATGAAGCCGATGTTATGCTCTTTACTTTTGCTCGTAAATCTCATGATTCGCTGTGCTTGCAGGTTGTTTTGTTTCGTGTGCTTGCCGGCACTTAGTATCAGTCGACTGAAATTCAGCACATCAGTTGCGACGCTTCTGCTTCTTCTTTTTTTGACGATTTAGGTTACGTTACATGCTTACTACATCGCTCATAAATTTGATTGAGGACCCCGTACAAATTTTCGTACATGCATTTCAGGCTAATGTTGGCAAACATTTTAAACAGATTAAGGCAGCTCTAACATCATTGATATAAGACATAGACTATGAAGAGAATGATATATACTCGCGGAAACATGCTTTTGATGCATCGCATCTTTTGACAGATCAACTGACAGCAATTTATGCTTCAAACACTGAATAGAGACAACGGAGTGGACGAATCGCGATATCATATACAACAGATCGCTGTAAATATTTACCTACGGTTGGGTCTTAACGAAATCAAAGACATTTAATAACACCCTTTTCGGGATACCGGGTCTCAGCGATGTACAATGGAACTGGCAAGCTGTTGATTTGGCTAGACGATACTCTTCTGGTACAAATAGTAAATAAATTATCGCCAAAGCCATAAGCAGGAATACCCAATACATGTGCTGATCATGATCTGCATTTGCATATGGCTTCTGCAGGGACAAGGTAACCCACCTGGCCCCTTCCCCAAATAATATCACAATGGACCTATTTTGATTTATGTGAACCTTACAAAGGTTATTTAAAGACAATAATGAGAACTCCCATCTCATCTGTCACCATAGATGTCAGTGTACAATTTACATAAATACCTTTTCGCCGCATATATCTGACCATTACAGAGCAAAGAGCGAAGACCTTCTAGCTACAACATTTACTACAAATGATTACATATAACAGATTAAAAATAGCGCCTATTTTTCCCTCTCTCTGCTCCTTTTCATACCCACTAAGATAAAAGCTCGATCTATCCTAGTTTTGTCGTCTCTAAAAATCTACTGCATCGTAAGTCTTTACATAATATTCATGCATGCTCCTCGTATAGATGTAATTAAGTATGTTCTTCAACTTTGTCGTAGTAAAATAAAAAAAGAGCTAATTAGCTGCTAGCTAGTAATTTTAAATCTAATTTTAATTTTTTTCCTGGAAAACGGAAATTCCAAAGAAAAATCATCCGCTTTTATACGAACATTATCGCTTCCTTATCTCATTCAAAGTTCGGTGCACAAAGTTTGCATTGCTCCAGATTTCACACTGTAAGAGAACGATTTGACTTATGGTTATCATTAAACTGTTCTCTTAACTAAACAGATTCCTCTAATTGCTATAAGATACTTACTCACATCGTCACATTGTTTCCTTAACCCGCCCCGAAGAAGACCAGCGCTTTAAAAAAAAAACAAAAAAAACTCCACCACCATCTGCCAGCCAACAGAATTATTCAACAAACAATGTTGTTTTTAATAAATAAAAGCTTTAAACAATCCCCACTTGCCTTTAGTTATATGCGCACCGCTGCTGGTGTCTCAGAGCGTGCAGCAAGCGAGACAAATTAATCCCCATTATCGCCACAAGATCACATTGGATACCCGAACTAAGATAGCTAGTACAGACGGTGTGTTTTTCAAATTTCTGATTTAAAAAGCAGTATTAGATTTGTTTATCGATTTAACTACGTTAACACTTGCTTTTAGCATTGAGAGCGTTAAGCTTGGGCATACTAATTGCTCTTGGCAGTAGTTGCAGATCAACAAAACCCAACGTATAGGTACCGGGCGACTGGCGTGTGAGCAAACTATTTGGTGAGTTTTTTCTGTTGTTGTTGTTGACGGTTATGGTAGTGTATCACGTTTTTTTTGTCGACATTTGTTATTTTTTTGAAAATGTTTAGTATACCATACCATTTGCGGCCTTGAATACTAAATACATTTTTTTTTGAAGATTTTCGTTCACTACAGTATCGCTGACATGTTACATTCGCATACTAAATGTGCAATTTACTTAAGCATTTTTTTGATAAATTATTTGTTCATGAATCACTTACCGGATCTTATCTCAGAATATACTGTTTGGTTTTTAGATTACACGGCTTAGTGTTTTAAGACAAAATATTTATATAATTTGTCACCGTGACGTGAGAAATTTTCGTATTTGAAACGTGCTATCCTTCGAATACGAAGGCACGAATACGAAGGCATAAAATAATTTAGGTTTTTTGTTTTGTTTTGTTAATCAAATATTATTTAATAGAAAGTCATGCCTTGGCGCTCGTTTAATATTCATCGAAACAGGGGTTTTCTAGGTAAATAACCTATTAAACAGTCTCAGGCACAATTCAACATACGCCAATATATTTAACACTTTACCGGAGTGTTGTTATAGGATTTGGAAGTTATCGATTATGAGGTTTAATTTTCGAAACAAGCAGCTTTCGTCTTAAATATTAAACTTAATTCCCAGATAATTTAAAGGTCTTCGGATAGAAAACTTGACTCCCTATTATACTAGCGACTCAAATTTGGGCGAAAAAACCTAACAGCGCCTCGCAGCAAAGGTTGCACACAGTACCTATGTCCAAATATGGATGTCATTATCGGTAAACCTAATTTAATAACGCTCGATTACAAGAAAGACAAATATCAAGACAGAATAATTTCCAAAACTGCTGTAGCGGAAGTGAAAACCCCACTTTAATCCAACGAGTTTGTTGATTTTTGACATTATTTCGTTTTGCATAGTGAAATAAAGCCAAATTGGTCTTATTGCTTTTCTGAAAGTGAAATAATGTTAAATTTAGAATTTAGCTTTATTTCGTTTGGCGTTTTTTCACGTCACCCTTGAGCATAATGTTTAGTTAGAAATACATTCTCTAAACTTAAGTTTATACCCAATTAGCCTAACATTTTTAGGAGGAGGCAGAACTGAAGACTTAAGGATCACAGACATGCAATACCACTAGAATTTGAAACTGGCAGACCAGTAGGGATGTAGTTAAATGGAAGAAGTTAAGTTTGCAGCTGTTCTTGACGACATCCGTTTCAACGGACACTATGCCTCAGGTCATTTCTTCTTTCCACTTATTTGGAAGACTGGAGTAAGTATTAATAATTTTCTTTCAATCATATAGGGTATGTACGAAAAGCTCTGTCTTATAGAAACCACGATAGATATCGTGACGTTCTACGGTTAGGTGCTACACAGAAACCACCTTAGGTTGAGGAGTAGATCGCTATGCCGCTCAAAGTAATGTAATAATGCAAAATATTGTCTTAAGCTGAGTCTAGCTGAAGCTGATGCGCCATAATTTTTTAAGTGCCATCCATTATACTAGGATTCTTTGATTCGCACCCAATTCTCCACATTCCTCTTCCAATACACTTTAGATAGCACTTTAGATAGGTCATGCCTTAATATGAGAGCCAGCCATTGTTTTGCTTAGGTTACCATTTCATGTTTTTGGGTCAGTACTAGCCAGACTTATTTGTATTTTAAATATGGGCAGTAAGCATATAAATTCGATGGCACAATGACCCAGCTAGTCCGACCATAAGGCTACAGGTCTAGCAGGCATTCTGAAGGGCCACCATGCTTTTGCCAACTATATATAAATGGCCTAGGCTTAAGCGATACAACTATCTGCGACGCTTGTAGAAAAGGTGAAGACACCGCGGATCATTCCCTGCCGTGTGTTTTTTAAGTCCCTTTTAATTTCTTTCTTTTTTCAGAAATCTACGATGAAGTCATCTTTGGTACTAGTTATTGCACTGACTGCCACTTACATAATCTTCACTAATGCTAAGCAATATATGCGATGTGAAATGTCCCGAGAGTTGTTTCAAAAATACAAATTCGACAAAACTTTTCTATCCAACTGTAAGTAACATGCATTTACTTTTGTACACCACTGTAAAAAAAAAACAACAAAATCGAATTTCAGGGGTTTGTATGATCGAGCACGAAAGCGCTAGAGATACATCAAAAGTGTCTAAAAAACCAAATGGCAGTGCACGATATGGACTATTTCAGGTATTAAATACTACATTAATACAATACATCCGCAAATAGCTATCTAAAATCCGAATTAATTGTGAACGAACGAAGTAAACTTATTTATTCATCTGTTGCATTATAGATTAGCAGCAAAGAATGGTGCAAGGAAGGCCGTAAAGGTGGCATTTGTAATGTCAAATGTGAAGGTACAAGCTTTTGGTTTTTTTCTTTTTTTTTTGTTAGCATAAAGTCACTGAATTTGTTTTTGTTTTCAGATTTTGTTGATGAAAACATTTCCGATGATGTTGTCTGTGTGAAAAAAGTATTCGAGCGAGATGGCTTCAAGCACTGGGCTGGATGGAATCAAACATGTCGTTTACCAACAAATTTACCAAATTTAAATATTGCATGTGGCATATAATTGCAAGGGAAAATTATGTATTTCATTCTGCAGCAATGAGTTTATATAAAACAGAAAGTATTTCCAATTGTGATGTGTGAGATGTCATTTTGCAAATAAAATTACATGCATCATTCAATGCGTCTGTATTTTTATATAGACCAGAAGCAATCAACAACAAATCACAACTTTGCTTAAGGAGTATAAACGTGACCACTCCGTATCCATACTCCGTTAATAGAAAATGTCACACAAATTATTTGGCCATTGACAGCACAATTGCTATGCTATGCAAATAGCAATCAACTGAAGCAATTCAGCGCCATGCTGCAGCTTTCAATTAATGCATCTCTAAACCTGATGATTGTACGATTTGATTGTCAAACACAAACCAAGTCCCATTAGCAGAAAATAAAAGTCGCTTAACAGGCAAAACTGTTTCGTCAAGTGCACATGCCTAGTAAAGTCGACAAATAATGCTAATTAAGATCGTGCTAACGGCTGTCTGCCAGTTGCCAGTAGCCACACTCTCTCGCACTACGCAAATACTTAATAACCAAAGTTGAAAATTTACTCTCCTCTCCTCTGGCGAGTGGCGATGCAGTCAACTTTGATGGAACCGCTAGCTGTAGTTGTGTTTTTTTTTTTTTTTTTGAAGAAAATACGCAAAGGTTCAAAAATCCAAAAAAAACCGGACAGGAAAAGCGTCAGAGCCCATTCGAATCGAGACAAGTTGACATGAGTAACGACACCCGCATCGGAAGCTTAATACGCGCGTCTATCTATCGCACTACCTGTTCATGGTCCTTCGATCTTGATTTGAATTTAAATTGTACGCAGTAAAAGAGAAAAGATATGTTATATAGATTGACGTGGAAAGGGTCACGTCACGTCACGGCGTGAATGGGATCACATTATCTTTTCAGCAGCGTCAAAGAGTGGAAATGAATTTTATCTAGTTGAGATGGCAAAAGTTGTTGATATCTTTTTTTATATACATATTTTGTTGGTTTCTTTTTAACATGAAAATAGTTGGTGGCCTCCACGCATCTACGCCCACGTTGTATACCAATTCAAATGTTGAGTAATTCTTTTGTGCTTGGGCGGACAATGCGGCGACACCGTTGCCGTAAGTATGGATCTACGATCTATGGGGCGTTTACTTTGTTGCGATTTAGAGAAATATAAAAGTTGTTTTAGAAGATTTAAAGCAACACTCGGACTGCAATGAACGTTGAGATGATTTTTTCAATTATAACAGATTAATATTTTACCTTTAGAAAAGTAAAATGAAAAGATAAATGCATCTAGATATAAGATTTCGATAAAAACAAATACTTGATTTTCATATTCATAAAACTCAAGTAAGTGCTGGAGAAGAAGCATTTACTAGGGGAAAAAGTACTTACTAGCTTCGAATGAATTTCACTAGTAAATAACTAATACCGTATGCATAAAACCTAGTAATTATTTATACCTCTGTAGTATTTACTTGACTTTTTTCAATTTGGTGAATAGCAACTTGAAGGTTTGCTTGTATAGAGCCCGCCATTTAACGTTTTTTTTTCAACTAGTGCTTATTTCGCGAATGGTAACACTTAGCTCATGTCTGATTTTACAGATAATTAGTTTTATCCTTCCGCTAAACGAATATGGTTTCGTATACGCTTGAACAACGCTGGGAAATATTGCGACATAGAGAAGATGCCGATTTTGCCAAAAAAATCATCTTTTCAGATGAAGCTCATTTTGATCTTGGCGGGTATGTAAACAAGCAAAATTGTCGCATCTGGGGCACAGAAAACCCGCACGCATACATTGAAAATCCGATATACCAAAAACGAGTCACTGTTTGGTGCATAATTGGGCCATTTTTCTTCGAAAATGAGCGGGGATTGGCCGTTACAGTCAATGGCGATCGTTATCGGGCCATGTTAAACGAATTTTTGTTCACAAAAAATGAAGAGGAGGATATTGGCAACATTTGGTTTCAACAGGACGGCGCTACGTGCCATACAGCAGAAGCTACACTCGATGTTTTGCGCCCTGTTTTTGAAGATCGCATTATCAGCCGCAGAGCTGATGTCGTTTGGCCACCGCGGAGCTGCGATTTGACACCGTTGGACTTTTGTTTGTGGGGTGCCGTAAAAAAAAAGTGTTACGCCGACATGCCAGAGACAATTGACGCTTTAAAAGACAATATTCGTGAAGCCATTGGTGAAATACAGCTGCACATAATCGATAATGTGCTAAAAATTGGACCGATCGTGTAGGCTACCGCATGGCCAGCCTAGGCCGCCATTTGAATGAAATTATTTTTCATTATTAACCGGAAGAATTGTACTTTCAAATAAAAAAATAAATTTGAGAAAATATTCAGTAGTTTTTTTTTGTAGCATTTTCAAAAAAAAAGTTATTTGGCGGTCCCTATATATAGTTTACTGCTTCTGCAGCTATAATAAATAGGATTATAGGCCTGAGACTCACTTTAAAGCAATCAGGTCGCTATATTTCTTGAAATAGCTAAATTTTTACGATTAATTCTGAAAAAGTTTTGAAATGGGAGTACCGTTTTGAGATGGAAAACATAGAGAGATTGGTAAGTCATTACTTTACTCGAATGTTTCGTAAATTCATATATTTTAAGGCATTCAAACTGATGACGATCTTTGAGGATACGTTGGGTATCCTCGGTTTCAAGTTCGCGTTGGTGAATTTATTGGCGTACATCAGAGTACTGTTACAAAACATGTAACAGATAAGACCTCTCCTTGGTTATAGTTTCCTTCCAATTCTGGGGAACACTTGAAAGCAAAACATTATTGGCCTAGCAAATACAGACTCCCGTCATGTATAGGAGCGTACAAAATAATGAAGCCTCACTTCCATTCAGAAAACTATAAATATATTAATTGAAAAGGATATGCCTCTATCAAAATTCAAGCAACATGTGATGCAATGGAATGCTTTACAAGTTTTGTGCCATGTTTCGTTTTCGAATATACAGAGCCATATTTTCCCAATCACGAAATGCAATGCCCTTTTTGAAAGGCGCTATGTTCTTATGCCAAATCACTATAAGATTGTTCTTAGTTTCTTAGCAATGTATTGGCCTCTGTTTGTGGTTACAGCAATATTTATTCACGACAGTACTTTGAATCAATTTAATTCAACTGAATTCCCAAAGCGACTTTAAAGTCTTTGAAAAAGCAATCACTTGAACCAATACAATGTAAGGTAAGCAATACTTTTTAATTGATTTAAAGTCATTTTGAAGCCTTTTCCTTTGTTTTCTTATATTTATTAAATGCTTCACAAGGACCCAAGTGGCTCTCCTTGATTGCCAGGCATATCTGAACGAAACTTGATCTGCAGAACTTCCATAGAACAGATGTGAGTTCTTCTCTTTGTGCACGCTAGATGTTGTAGTGGGATGCCTCCTGAGAATGTTAGCTCTTGGCGCCCAAATAACCGCTCCATACGCAGCGTAAATTCTCACAATCCTCGTAATCAAGTCAGCAAGTCTTGAACTTATTTTCTGATAAACATCCTATGGGACTTCCAGAGAATATGCCTGTGGCCTTAGAGGTTTTAGCTGCTATATAAGTCTTCTGCAATTGGGGACCAAAAGTAAATTGAGTGCTCAAAAAAAGGCACCTTATTTTAGGAAGCTTCTTCTTTTAGTGAACAGCAACATTTTTGTCTTGGTCGGGTTGATCAACAGAACTTGTTTAAAGCATATTCTTATGAATCTATAATACAATTCCGTCACTTATATCTCAAGGCAGACTCAATTTCGCAGAAGGTGGAATTGTCAAACGCACGCCCAATACTCCAGCTAGGGAAAAGAACCTGCGCTCAAGCGCCGTACTTCTTGAAGTGTCATTATTTTTGCTAAGACAACGCACCAAACGACAGGAAGCTGAATTGTAAGAAATAGATTAATAAACTCACCGATTGGTTTAGGGCTGAGAGGGCATTTGCTATAGCAGAATTTTTGATATTCTTGAAAGCATCTCCTTTATCTGCAGAAAGACAACCATCGTGTATTCATTTTAACGCAGAAAATACCTGATTAAGTGGATCAGAAAATGTCAAGCAGCTTACACCAATTTACCCTTACAGAACTTATGCTGTGCCGTGGACAGAAGTTTTGTGCGCGTAAATGAGTATCGATCAGTCCTTTTTCAGGTTTTCAGAGAGATAGACTGAATTAGATGAAAGTAAGTATAGAACAGTCAAACCCTCCTTAACTTCATGCTCTAAACCTTATAACAAACAACAAACTTATGAAGTTCTTACAGAGTTATACCAATTATCAGCCAAAGGTTTACTCTTTAGATAGCATAATACTGCAGATGGTAATTTGCCACTCATATAAAGGGTGATCCATTTCGAGGTTCCCTACTTTTTTAAAGAAAAAAACAAAAAAAATTCAAATTTAAGAAGAATTTTTTTTAAGAGAACATTCTTTGGCATTTATTTTTTGAAGATTATGTCTATCAAATGTTGGCCGTTGCTACGTCGCAGATGGTCCGTCCGTTGAGTCCAATTTTCGATCACTCGTTCGAGCCTTTCGACTGGTAACTGGCGAATGACACACGTGATGTTTTCCTCCAAGGCCTGAATCGAAGCGGGTTTGTCGGCATAAGCTTTTGACTTTACATATCCCCACAGGAAAAAGTCTAACGGTGTGATATCACACGATCTTGGTGGCCAATCGAATGGCCCAAAACGTGAAATTATGTGCTCACCGAAATGTTCTCTCAATAAGTCCATTGATTGATGCGATGTGTGGGAAGTGGCGCCGTCTTGCTGAAATCAAATGTCGCCGAGATCACGAGCTTCAATTTCAGGCATCAAATAGTCGGTTATCATGGCACGATAACGGTCGCCATTGACGGTTACGTTCGCACCGGCATAATTTTTAAAGAAATATGGACCGATGATTCCACCGGCCCACAAACCACACCAAACCGTTGTTTTTTCTGGATGAAGTGGCAGTTCTTCAATCTCTTCAGGTTGCTCTTCGTCCCAAATGCGGCCATTTTGTTTGTTTACATACCCATTGAGCCAGAAATGGGCCTCATCGCTAAACAAAATTTGCCTCGAAAACGTCGGATTTTTTTGGAACTTTTCAAGAGCCCATAGAGCGAAGCGATGTCGCTTGGAAAGGTCGAGCGGCTTTAGTTGTTGCACAAGCTGTATTTTGTACGCTTTCAATTTAAGATCTTGACGTAAAATGCGCCAAGTCGTTCCATACGTCAGTCTGAGTTGCTGCGAACGGCGCCGAATCGACTCTCTACGGTCTTCGTGTACACTCTCAGCTACGGCCGCTATATTTTCTTCACAGTGTGCTGGACGTGGTCTATTCGGTCGAATATTATCCAATAATGAATGCTGGGTCTCAAAATGGGTGATGGTGTTGCGAATAGTACGCTCAGTAGGCCGATTATGTTGACCATAAGTTGAGCGAAGTGCACGAAACACATTCCTCACAGAACGTGAATTTTCATAATAAAGTTGAACAATTTGTAAACGTTGTTCACGCGTAAGTCTTTCCATTATGAAATGCCAAACAATACTAAACAAAAATAACATGACAGCATGACACTACTCACACGTGATCTGTCAAAAAAGGCTATTGAAAAAAGTAACTCTACTTGGATCACCCGTTATAATGTTAAAAGCGTTCAATAATATGCTTCACGACCTTTTCTGTGAGTCCCTTTTCTTTTGTTGGGTAGAATTGTGGTTTGTGATTGTGGTTTGAACGCTTTAAAATCGCTCCTAAATCATTATTCAAATTTTATCTTAAATCGATGTCACTTTAATACAATTTCTTCGCTCTCATAACTCTACTTAAATCTTCTAATACGAAGCTTATTTTCAACATACTTTTAGCGCTAATTAATAGTTTGCCATTAAAGCAGATATTAAGTTTTTAATAAATTAACCAAATCAATATCAATTAGTGAAAATAATGAATTCCTTTTGCTCTTAATTGATGCGTCTAGTTTTAGCACTTAATTTATTATTAATATTCCTTTCAACCGAGAGACAACGTGCTCTTATGTGACCTATAATAATGATTGTAATGAATTATGCATACACTAAAATTAATTCCCGCTGGAGCTATGCAAATTTACCAACCAAGAATCGCGTAAAATTAACATTTTAATAGTCCGATTCCGCGCGGAAGCTATTTTCAAACGCGGCTCCACTTGGTACGTAAACTTATACGGAACGTAGATTATAGCCTCAACGAAGCGTAAAGAAATCCAAACTATACCGCTTTTTGGAAAGAAATGCGAAGGCGTGACGCCTGGAAAATCATTCCAATGATAGTTTCCGCTGGAGATATGCCTGTAACCATCCATAACATGTATTCAGAGCAACTATGTGTTGTATCATTACAATAAAAACACGAATTATGTATGTTTTGAGAGTTCTCTCTCACATCTGTGTTCATCTTGTCAATAATATGTAAAAAAAAAAACACCGGAAGACATTATTTTAACATAAACCTACACATTTTACGACCCACCATAACCTCACATGGTGTTGCTGTAATAATTCTTCCAAACAGTTTTGGTTCCATGTCGATTGACAACGCAATGTAGGACCATTGTCCAAACGAAAGAATTGATGTCAAGCTTTATTAATCGATTGCGTTTAATTTCCGGTCAGACATATTGATTACGCATATAAAGAACGGGCACATAGACTCCCGCGCGGTACACTTCACTGGGACGCTCCATATACGACGTTTACCAGTGGACGCTAGTGACCACAAAATAAAATGAAAAAAAATTAATTAAAATACTTTTCGATGACAAATTAAGACGCAGCACCGCGCCGCGTCGCCTGACCGTAATGAATCATTTACAAATGCTAAATCGATGACTCAATCAAGATTAACCAACACGCTTGACATTAACAACAGTTACCTCCTCGATGGCATGGCTAATTCTTTGTCATTTAATCAGATTTGTAGAGCAACAATTCCCAGCCACGCACCAACATAAAATATTCAAGCAAGGAAACACCGAAACCGAATTGTAATTGTTGGTCCCACCCAATGGCGAGATCTAACTTGTTCGATATGATTTCAACAAATAGATCCACATAACGCTTTATGTACACCGACAATTAGCATGGATATCATGAAGGCGACTGGAAAAAGGGCAGACAACGAAGATGAACTACCTCCGTTGCGTGGTAGCGCAAAAGGTGGTTAAATACTTGAACTCGTAGTTAGCGCACTTTTGAGCAATGCTTTTTTGTACTTAACCACAAGATGAAATTTTTAAGTGGATAAAGTGTTAATCGAATGAGCAAACAATGTTATTAGGTGGCGCACAAAAGAGTGTGTCTGAATGGAGGTTAGGTCAGGTGAATTAAATGAAAACACTTTCGACAGGTTTGTTTTGCTTTTTTTTTTTTGGTTGAAGTGAACGAAAATGATTGCATTTGGCCTTAAAATGTGCACTTGAGACGGTCAAAACCTTGCTGGACCTCAAGATTGACCAATTTCAATGTTACAGAAGTCATGCATTCAGTTGTAGTTAAAACACGAAAGAAGCCCAGCGAAACGAGAACCACCTAACAAGCATGAAACTAGTGCTGACAGACGTCGCCAAATCTTATAGAAGAAATATTTGGCCCTGTAGAAAAAATATTTTAAAAATTTATGCAAAATAATTGAAAGCGACAGAAATGATTTCGAGTGAAACGACATCAGATGGACAAAGCTCGTGTTTCCACATCAATTTGATTTAGAGAGAGAGCTACTCAACAGCTCAGCATGTTACGACAAGCGACGGCGTCTACCTACCTACATAGAAATATTCTGTCAAACTGTAGACGCTTTAATCATACTTCGACAACACAGCCTCCCTTAAGTGTCACATGTCATTTTTCACCTGGTATCGGCCTTTATTCGCATCTTGCATTCCACTGGTTCCCTTAATTTGCAAAGTGGTTTTAGAATCTCTTAAAGTACAAGTTCTGGATCAATCATTCTCTTTTGTCAGCCCATTGACCGATAAATCCCTATGCTCAGTAATTAAGGAAAAATTCACTTATGCTGTGAAACGTGAACTGTGAGCCAAGAACAGCGGCGACAAGGCTGTCAATGAATATACATAGTTATAAAAACTGAATAGATATTAGGCCTAAACAGCTTATACAGGACCTAAAACCTATCTTTTCCAACCATCGTATGGGCGAAGATATATTTTTTAACTCGCATGGAGGGGGCCAACAGTTTATTGCCGATTCTAAACGCTAATTACGTGTTGAGAAGCTTCTCATGACAGTTTTTACTCTTTTTCTCACGTTCGAAAGAGGTGAGGCAGCGAATAAAAACTTTCAGGTGGTACAGGTCGGGATTTGCACCAGCGACCTCTCGCTTAGTGGTCCAACGTTCTTAGCCACTAAGCCACTGCACCCAACCATGCTGGGACGGGACTCACGATCACCAAAGTGATCAAGGAGCTTGTAGGAGTTGTGAATATTTAATTCACTGGATTGGGAACAGTCCAAAATCAGTTTGAGAGTCCATAATAGATCTATATGTGTAGATGGACGTCGATTTACTTTTCAAGAGTTCATTCGTATCCCACTTGAGAATGGTTTCACAAAGTCGAAGTTCAAAAAATTCAGCTGTTTGTTTGGGTTATCCTCAACTCGTTTTTGGAAGCCGATTTTTGGTTGTTTAGATCCAAGGATAGCCGATTTAGAATTGCTTTCAACTCAGCTGTTGGAGTCAATTTCATTGTACTATTTGTCCCTTTAAATGACGCGAAACTCTTGTATGATGAACCACTAATGTAACATCCAAACTATATTTCCATAAAACTTTCTCTTTTAGCTTCCGATAGGGCTAGGAATAGGAGTTATATACCGTTACAAAAGAGTTCCATATAACTATCTTCACGGACAGCATCACTGGCGGGGAATTCTATTCCCACCTAAAAGTAGATTAGAATACCTAATCTACTCTAAGAATTGCATCATATACACTTAGAACGCGAGCATACGTCGAAAGGCTAGTGGCGTGGCCATATCTATGGGTCACTCGCCGATACGTACGCACGTGGCTAAGCCAAGCACATTTATACCTGTCGCAGTTGCGGCAGTTCTGAGAGCTTTAGAGAGATTCAGATTCTTCATGTTGCATTGGAAATTTGTAACTATCTATTCAAAATGATGGCATCAATTTGAGCGCTCTTAGCCCTTTCTTGCCTCTTTTGGATATGAAGACCACTTTGACCTCCTCCCAGGCTTAAGGTATATACTCCATGGTTAAACTTAGCCTGAGAATTAATGTAATCTTTTCAAATCAAACTGATGTAGAACTAGATCATAACCTCATCAGCAATTAAAAGAAGAAGTTGACAACCAGTGGATTAAATCCTACAAAAATTTCTACAAAAAAATTAAGAAGTCTCCTAATCTGGTAGAAAGTTTGATTGGGTATCTCTTGCAGTTTCAGCAGCTAATCGCAGAAGTACATATCTATGCACAGCACATACGCCTCTACCCAAAAAAATTCCTAATCTTTGTTGCTACTCATCGATCAAGATGATAATGCACAATTTGCTGTGCAACTTCAACCCATGCCCAAGCCCACACAGATTTTTTCAACAACATCTTCCCTCATTCGCATTGAATTTAAATCGTTTCCTTTTTTTTGAAGGACCATTTCAGTGCGAATTTGTGTGCGAAAAGTGCCCAAACTACTTCCATTTGGCCATTTAAACTTGTTCACTTGGAGTTGATTTAAAGCAAAATGACACAAAACAAAAACAATACCCACAGCAACCAACCGACAATGACATTTATTGGCACCTTTTGGGTATAAATTTTAATTTGACATAAACAGCTTCGAATCAAGAACCGCAGAACGCGATTCTGCGACAACGGTCCCATTGTGCATCAATAAAACCACCTCTGATGGCCAGGACCAGGGCAGTTGTGGGGCTAGTCTCTTAAAAGCGCGATAACATGTTTCTGAATATCTTGCGAGGGTGTCCATTATTCTTTTGCCCATCGGACTTCCATTTCGGGCGAACTGAAACTGACTCAAACGCAGATTTATTCTCGCTCCTACATCTCGAGCGAGACATAGATTTCAAATCACTATGTAACACTATAACACTAATGAGATTATCTTTGATTGGTATTTCAGTGTGTAGGGTCGTCGGTTCGGTCCTTAATTGGCATCTGCTATTTGTCTTATTTCTTCTCCAGAGATTTTGTTTATTTTAGTTTCAAAGCAGTTTTTTATTTTTATGACTGAATTGGAAATTATTTGATTTTAGTGGGTGTCCACTAAAATGCACTGCCGTTGGGTCTAATAAGGAAAACAGCATTTAACAATTTCTAGTTTTTATTGACTTTCTAATAATATTGTCGTAAATGATTTTAGTTTGCTTTTAAGACTTCGCAGCACGAATGGTTGTCTATCAACAAAAGTGATCTCCATTCCCAACACCCACTTGGGTATGGGTTTCGAAATGCATTACCACATTTCCGTTCCGCCCTCGATTTTAAGCCCACGTTTGTATCTGTATCTTTAGCCGTATTCGTGTTCGCGTTCGGAGTGCATTACTGTTGCGTGTGCTATGCGTTTATTAAATATCATTTTCACCTCTTGGGCGGTTATTCAGATTTAATTTTACGAATTTAGTGTCTTTTTGTCAACAACAATGGATAAAACATAGTTGCAAACGGACGCGTGGAAGCGTGTGGGTTTTTGGATTGAGCATGCATACATGATTTGATAAATTTGCATAAATGCGAAAACTGTTAGCAAAATAAAACAAAAATATTAATTTTGTAAATAGTTTATTAGACGGTTGGTGTTGGTTTGAAATAAGACGTATTATCCTAATTAGATGCTTCGTGGGTAGGACTTGAAATCTAGTACAACTTTTAGTACAAACTTTAGCCCTGTTTAGTACATTTTGGACGCAAATTCTACGATAATATGTTGCTAGGAAACTCATGATTTCAAATGTGCCTATCTGGCAGCGGCCATTATGATTTCGAGTGTGAGTAACGCAAAGGTTACTATTGCTCATGGTGACTGAAACAATCAATACTTCCGAGTCATTAGAGGGTGAAGAATGAAGTGACTGAAACAATCAAAATTCAAACATCTCGAGTCAATCAAACCTTAGAGTTCTCTCAAATTCCTAAATGGACCGTGGTATGGGATGACAGGTGCAATCAAATTTTAGACCACTTTTAGACATCTATTTGTTGCTTAAATAGGTGAGATCCTATTTGTCTGGAAATTGCTTAATCAATTTAGCAAGTAGAAGGCTTTCAATTTAAACTCAGGGCGTATGGTTTCCCACCTGGTTTTATAAAATGGATCAAGTCATACCATATGGATAGGGATTATCGTATCAAATTTAGAGTTTCATTTTCTGAATTTTTCACTGCTGAGTCTGGAGTTCCTCAGAGAAGTTACTTAGGCCCTATTCTGTTCATACTTGCTATAAATGATGTTAAAGCATCTATAAAAACCAGCAAATATTTTTTTATATACGCTGATGATATGAAAATTTATAGATCTTCAGGACGACAGAAATCTTCTCCAAACGGACATTAATAGTTTTGCCATTTCAGAAAACGTATTCCCTCCATTTTTCATTATTCTTTAACCGATTATATGCTTTGTCATGTTGATAGTTTTAAAGATCTAGGTGTTTTTTTTTACCCCAAACTTAACTTTATTGGTCATATTAACTTTATTGTTAATAAATCAAACTCAATGCTGGGCTTTATTAAGAGGTGGTCTAAAGAATTTGACGACCCGTACGTTACTCAGTCTTTGCGCAATTGCTTCGTCCGTCCGCACCTTGAGTATCCTTCACAACTCCGAACTACTATTCAAATTGAAGTCATTCAACGTAACTTTATTCGTGTTGCCTTTACAGGTCTTCCATGGGATGATCTATATAATCAGTCAACAGTCAACGTATCAAACTTCTTCAAATTTTATCCCTCTCTCAACGTAGACTGAATAGTCATATAGTTTACTACTGGTCATAGAGATGCCCCCAATCTGCTGTCTTCCATTGCATTCATCTTCCGTGGTTGTGCCCACAACTTACGTAGTGTGGATCTTTTAGTAAATGGTTATCATAGGACAAATCTATAACTGATTGATTTGCATGTAAGTTATAATTTAAACTGAAAATAGATAATTTTTATAGGTTTTTTGTTTGTGTTATCAGTATATGTTTGCTTTAGCACTAAATAATGAGCCTGCGGTGCACTTTTTGTTACTGCAAATTTCTGCTCGTTACAGCTCCTTGTAATAAGCACTCAACGACACAGATCTGATAGTGTTTTAGAAAACATAAAAAAAAGAGTGTGGTGGTTTTCCCTTCCTAGACCTGTCTGCAGTTTTCGAAAAAGTCATTAGACAGAACACCTGATGGCAATGTGGTGACAAGGATATGATCTTTTATATACCACTAGCTAAATAGCAGTCCTTTTTTGTCCCTTATTGAATTTAATAACTTCTCGCCCTACTCTTTGCTTTATTCATAAAAATAGGCCGTCGTACATTAATTTTAGTGGGAAGTACATGTTCTAAGTTCCAAGTGAATCCGAGGTAAATATATTTTCCTCTTCCTTCAAAAGTTAAAGCCGGTAAGAGACGCTTTTTGAAAAATTACCCAAGCTTCTGCCTTATAATTTTGTGTACGTGCTTCATACGTACAAAGCTTCAAATCAATACGACTGGCAGGTTTCAATATTAAATAAGGAGGATTCTTTGGTCGAATTAAGGATAAGCAAAAATAAATTTTAGTTTCAAGTTATAGATAGAACATAATTAAAAAAATAATATACTCAAATGAAGTGAAAAAGATCGCTGATTATCAATAAAAATTTCGAAAAGTTCCCTTTTTAACACTTTATTTGAGGTACCTGAAGGAAAAGAAGCATAGCTTATCTCAAACTAACTGTTATATTCGCTCAGAATCTCCTTTTTGTCTTAGCACCAATAACTCAAGACATATGTTCTGTAAGGATAAATCGGTGGGAACGGTACGCTTTTATTTCCTTTACAGTAAGGAGTCGCCTTCTTAGACATAGTGGGTGCTTTTAACAATGCGAAAAATTGCGACTTGACCAAGCTTGACTTCACATTAGCACTGCAATTATATGTGTCATCCCTGGACATGCAAGAAGGTGGCGCATTTTCAAATCATTTTTCACAAATTGTATGGACAAAAAGGAGGAGGAAATCATCCTTCACCTCCTTTGAACATGACCTGCCCTCTTTAGAAAAAGAAAGCTTAGCTTCAAAGTCGTCAGTAGCTCCAAGTAGTAGCTGAGTAGCACAATTAGGAAGGAGCTTTATCCTAGATCCCTGTGGTAATACAAGTTCCACTTTAACCTAACCCAACCTTAACTAGTGAGTTATTATTAATTTTTTGGAATTATAAAATTCTATTTCGGCAGCGTGCGCCTTGAAATTATTAAAAAAAACTACCATTCAATCTTATTAGATAAAGCAATATATATGAGGCGTAAACGGCCCATACATAACCCAAAGCCTAGCTTTTCCAACCACTGTGTGTGCGAAAATTTTTTTTACTGGAATGGAAGGGACCTACAGTTTAATGCCAATTGAGCTTCTCATGACAGTTCTTACTCTTGGATATTTGTCAGACGTCCCGTACAGGTCGGGACCTCTCACTTAGTGGTCCAAAGCACTTAACCACTAAGCCACTGCACCCACAACATCTTATTACATACGCTTTCAAAATATATATGAGGCATTTCAAATGAGCTACCCAAATATCTTGCATTTCAGAGCGAAAATGTACTTAAAAATAGCATGTTCATGCTTGGAAATACAATTGTTATTGCAAGTAACTATTTGCAATATCAACAAAAATACTATTTGGTCCGCACTCACTGGAAAATATATAAACGTGCAATATTTCATCTATGCATTTAGAAATCTTATACCTCGGAATGTATCTACTGTTTCTTATTTCCGCTAGGGACTCTACATTGATAAAAAAAAAATTGCATTTTAAAATATTTATTCAGTTACAATTCAAAAGCGTTTAAGATAAAACAAAAAAAAACTTCATTTGACACCTACGTGCATTGTTTTCGCTATATTCACAGATGATGACGGTGATGGTGGCATCATGCCATGGATTGTAATACAGACCCTTCTCCATCTGCATCTATTTTAATAAATGCAACGATTTCTCCAGAGAGTATGCGCGCGCGCGCGCACGCCAGACTAGATTGAAATTGATGCGAGAGATCTTCTTCTGCATCTTCTGCCTTTACTCTGCAGTTGACTGCATCTCTGTGTCTGCATCTGTATCCCGCCGAGCGTTGGATTGTGATATATGTTGAAAGTTCATATTGTCTGCTCTATATGTGTATATGTTATTATTGTGTTTTTTTGTTTTGTTTTTAGAAAGTAGCTATAATTTTTGTTGAATCTTTGGAATAACAATGTGTTCAGGTGACTGGTTTGTAGGGCAATAAACTGCCCACATCTAACATGGTTGTAACGTTTTGTTGGCCTGTATTTTCCCCCCAAGAGATATATATTTCATGTAGGTGTCATCTCAAAGCCGAAGATGAATAATAAATCGTGAAGAATGTGTATTTTATAGTTTAAGGAAGCATTAACACGCCTTTTATTAATTTTCTATTAATTCGGAGGCTATTCGCGTTTGTCTAGGGAATTAGACACATGTACATGTAAAGGGTGATTTTTTAAGAGGTTTAGAACTTTTTTTAAAAAAAAAACACAAAAAATTCGAAAAAATGAATGAAATATTTATTTGAATCGATAGTTGGAACCTTGCAATTTAATGTTTAAAGATAATTTCATGCAAATGTTGACCGCGGCTGCGTCTCAGGTAGCCCATCCGCTGAGTCCAATTTTGGCATACTCTTTCACACATATCGGCCGGTATCTCACGAATGAATGCATGGATGTTGGCTTCCAGTGCGTCAATCGAAGCGGGCTTGTCCCTATACACATTAGCCTTGGCATACCCCCACAAAAAATAATCTAATGGTGTCAAATCGCACGATCTAGGCGGCCAATTGACCGGCCCGAAACGTGAAATTAACTGTTCACCAAACTCGCCTCGCAATTGCGCCATTGTTTCGCGTGCTGTGTGGCATGTGGCACCGTCTTGTTGAAACCACATATCATGCAAGTCAAGAACTTCCATTTCGGGCAAAAAAAAGTTTGTTATCATCGCTCGGTAGCGTTCACCATTGACAGTAACGCTGCGATTCGCATCATCTTTGAAGAAATATGGCCCAATAATGCCGCCGGCCCATAAACCGCACCAAACAGTGGCTTTTTCGGGATGCATTGGTAGCTGTTGCAATGCTTCTGGCTGATCTTCACTCCAAATGCGGCAATTTTGCTTATTTACGTACCCATTCAACCAAAAATAAGCCTCATCGCTGAACACAATTTTTCGATAAAAAAGCGGATCCTCGGCCAGCTTTCCAAGAGCCCATTCACCAAAAATTCGGCGTTGTGGTAGGTCGGCTGGCTTTAGTTCTTGCACCAGATGTATCTTAAAAGGCTTTACGCCCAAATCCTTCCGCAAAATTTTCCACGTAGTGCTGTAACAAAGGCCTAACTGCTGGGAACGGCGCCGAATCGACATTTCGCGGTCTTCTGTCACACTAGCTGATACGGCCGCAATATTTTCTTCAATACGCACAGTACGTAAACTTGTTGGTGGTTTAATGTCCAACAAAGTAAATTTGGTGCGAAATTTGGTCACAATCTTCCGAATAGACTGCTCAGAAGGTCGAGAATGCCGATCATAAAATGGAAGCAGCGCGCGATGAACATTTCGAACCGAGCACGAATTTTGATAGTAAAATTCAATAATTTGCAAGCGTTGTTCATTTGTAAGACGATCCATGGTTAAATTGCAAACCAAACTGAAGCTGTTTGACAGTGACACAAGGTACTAAACACACGTCAGCTGTCAAAACCATTGTTGCCAAAACCAAACCAGCTAAAAAATCACCCTTTATATGTAAATGTCTATGAATATCATGTCGAATTGGGGATGAAAACAAAAACTTGACCATTGCATTCCTCGTCCCATTAACCACCCAGAAATGAGACCGTGAGAAAAGCTTCACAACAGCACTTCACGAAACCGTAACAACTCCTGCATTCTAATTGAAAATCTTGTTAATAAATCTAATTTAGATGCATTGTTGTTAACAGTTTACGGATTCTTGAAAAAATGCACAAAACCTTTGAATTCCTTTTATGGAGCCAAAGCGTATTCGATTCATATCTACACTTATCCCATCGACACCAATTTATGTGCATTGAGACACCCCAGAATGGGCATGAAAACTCATCACGTTGGCAATTAATCAACCATAACTACACTTCAGTCATCAATCTTTCATGACAAAAACAAAAATAACTCGATTCCATTAGATACAAAATTATCAGCTAATTTCCCACTGTCTGTCTGACCAGGGCACCACACCGACCGGTCCTGGCTGGAGGTGCACTACACTAATACCGTGCACTACAATTCAATTGTAATTTTATTATCAAGCCGAAATGAATGGAGTTTGTTGGACATTGCCACACATAAGCCATAGCGGTTGACTCTGTATCTGTACAAAAAGATATATAGTGTTATTGCTATCGACCGCAAACGTAATACCGCGGAGGCACTCGCATATCGATCTTAAAGAGTAGGTACCATGAAACGCCACCGGTTAGTTGTGGTGTGTCGTGAATTGTGGTTATCATTGGGAGGTAGAACTGCAAGTCATAATATGGTGTGGTGCGTGTTCATCGCAGAGATGGTTGAGATGTCTAGTTGAGTTTGTGGAGGGCGCATGCAAATCGACTCTTATCGATAACTTGCATACATTTTTGACATTTTAAATCGAGGTTAAGGCAAGAGTTGCCACAATTATCCCATTTTTCCTTAGTTTAAATACTAAGCTATGGTTTTTATTGTTTTGACCGTTGAGGGACGAATAACACATATTCTAGACTTGTTTAATCACTCCATTCTTAGAGTATATATTAGATACGAAATTTAGAGTTAGTGCTTGCAAAATATGCACGCACGTAAAGTGAGACTCACATATACCTCCTTACTTAAGTGAATTGCATGACTTCTCTCAGAAAGTCATGAAGGCACTAACGTAAAGTTTCATCCTTTATCATGCGGTGGCTTTAGTTCTCGTACAAGCAATGCAGAAGATTATCATACTTAAGTCGTAGCATGGTATCTCGTGCGTTAATACTACCGAAAATGTCTCCAACTGACATAGACTCATAAGTCTGCAGCCCGAAAAAAGGGACAGTAGTGTGGGATAACTGCTGAACTCAAACCTCAATTAGTTTATACGATGCATTTGGAATTAGTAATGCAACAAATTCCTAAGTCGCATCGCTTAGATCACTCAGATCTTTTAAGAAGTACTTACCTTAAAATGTCTAGCAGCTGCACAAGAAGTGCCTTCGATGTGTTCCTCGATATGTCTGCAGCGTCTGTAGTCGAAGTCGATTCTCCAGCATAGACCTTGCACGTTACATATGGAGTCAACAAGCTGATTCACGGATATCAAAAACTTCCGCCCGAAATATACTCCCGTCCGCGACACGCATGTTGACATTGAGTTCAAGGTTGTTTTAGAAAATACCCGCTCCCGCGCATTTATGAGACTCTCTAAGTCTGGCTTTGGATTGCAAGTCCTTATAGGAAGTAAACTATTTCTTGTGCCCATAAAGCTTCCAAGCTGCGCGTATATAATTCTGCTGTCAAACAAAACAGCGTTCTAATGCTATTGAAAATTACTAGGAATCAGTATTGGATGGAGGATGAATATTTTTTTTTTGTAGTAGTATATTTATTTATAAGTATTTTAAATACTTTATAATTTCATTTATAATTACAATTTTTCTACATAATTCAGTAGGAAATCGTTCACATTTCGTAGTCTGTAAGGTTGAGCTTCACTTACGAGCCTAACTTCCCGTTTTAAATATGCTGGTGCTTCACCATACCTTATTTTGAAAACGGTGAGAAGTGCATTCAGTTCGAGTCTCTGCTTGACATCCAACCATCTCAGTGTATCCAACATTTTCCTTATATGTGTATATTGATTGCATTTCAAGATGCTTCTCATACCCTTATTTTGAAGTTTTTGCAACATGAAAACAAAATTGTAGAACAATATTCCAAATGGGGTTTTATTATAGTGTTGTATTCATTAACCGCTGTTATATAGTCAATTCTTTTTCGAATTGGTTTAAAAAATCCAATCTTTTTCCCTATTTTATTACATATAAAGTCGACGTGCTGTTGCATTTTTAAATTTTTATCTATTATCATTCCTAGATATTTTATGCTTTTAACATTTTCGATCGAATTCCCATTAATTTCAATAGTTAATTCGCTATCTATATTAATTGTCATCAACTGAGTTTTTTGTTCGTTAAGCTTCAGTTACTTCATTCTAAGTCATGATACTAGATGTTTCACATTGTTGTTTAACATGGTTCTGCATTGTTCAGTGTCGTCTCCTTCAGCGTATATTAGAGTGTCATCCGCATATAACACGCTTTTGCAAAATTGCATGCTTCTTGGCATATCGTTTATATAAATTATAAATAAGAGCGCCCCGAAAATTGATCCTTGAGGAACTCCTAGTTCAACTTTAATATATTCCGATATGGAGTTACTAACATTTGTCCTCTGTGTTCTATTTGTTATAAATGGCCTGAACCAATTTAGTTCCTTATTCTTGATACCATATTCATACAATTTTTGTAATACAATTTTCTGATCAATAGTTTCGAACGCTCTTTTAAGAAAAAGTGCAATTATTTTCGTCTGCTTTGCATAATTTTTCCATTCACTTATTAAATGGTTTACTGCAGTCTCACATGAATACTTTTATCGAAAACCGGATTGGTAAATTGATAAAATATTATTTTTTTCAATATATTCCATTAGTTGTTTTTTAACTATTGCCTCTAATATTTTTTCAATTGTCCTTAAAGTATTTATTGGTCTAAATTCTTTATATTTGTTGGTGTTTGCAATTTTTTCAACCGGGGTGATCATTGAATCTTTCCATGAACTAGGAAATTCACCAGTTTAAAGTGATTTATTTATTAATTGCAGAATGGTGTTACTTAAATTATTCCAGTTGTATAGTATCATTATACGGCTTACTTTATCGAAATCAGCTTTATTTTTTAATGATTTGCATATTGTTCTTAAATCTTGTAACGATATTCGGCGAAATTTGAATACACTATCGTGTTGATCTAAGTTATTTCTATATATAGTATTTTCAATTGATTTACTAATTTCTTTTACACTTTTTATAAAATATTTGTTGGAATACAACTATTACCCAGAGTAGTAATGTAGAGCGCGGTCAGCAAAAAGTCCACCATCATGAACTGCTGGAGTAGAGACAAAATGCAGCATTGTGAATAGTGTATAAGTAAAAACCGTTCTCCTTTATATGAGTATACAGGTATCTTTCGTCACGCACATTTTTTAGGGCGTTTTTAACCAAAATTTTGTTTATGTCAAAAAATCTCTTACAAAACTAACACAAAAGTCAACACAGTAAAATGTTTAAACAATCTTATTTTAAAGTGGTTTTTTTTGTCGTTTGTATCAAGCATTACTTAGCAACTTATCAGCCATTTTGATAAGTTAGTTGTCCAGTTTTCCCACCTTGCATCACAATGGACATGCCTTGGCTTAAGTATACCTCATTGGCAGACATTGGAAACTGGCTACCCAGTCGTCCAATTCAGGGAGTAATCTTTATGAAGTGCGTAAAACTGAGAACCCTAATCTCCATTCATTAACACTGGAGTTTCCGAACTATAATTTTTTTTATTTTTGGTCAAAAAAAAACAAATGACTTATCGACTCAAGCTTTTATGGCATCAAATGACTCAGAATACAGCACGTG
Organism: Ferdinandea cuprea; assembly: GCA_963576555.1. Taxonomy (NCBI): domain Eukaryota; kingdom Metazoa; phylum Arthropoda; class Insecta; order Diptera; family Syrphidae; genus Ferdinandea; species Ferdinandea cuprea. Next base: position 42,298,428 of record OY754961.1, read on the forward strand.
CCCAAGTCCTACTACAAACCTCGATTACTCTTTCGAGTATTTCCACGAAAAACTCAGCCCCAGTTGGCAACCCTACTTTCTCCTAATTGCGGTTTTGTGTTTTTTTTTTATTTGTTGCCAGCTCCCACATAACTATGAATTACGGAAATCTCCACGAGTTCTTCCATAAATTTGAATTAATTGCACACTTTGCAGCCTCAAGCACCAACTTCCACCCATAAGAAGCAGAAAGAGTGTGCGTTCTTGGTCTTGGTGTCTAAATAACTCAATTGTAAAAGTTTGAAGTGAGTCGTTGTCGCTCTTGGGAAATCCTATGATTTGGTTGGTCATGTTCTCAAGATTTTGCAGAAACCTATCTCGAATATTTATCCATGACACCTTGAGTGGTTGTGTAGCTTATTTATAATCATTCAAATGTTTTGACAATATTGCATAATTTGGAGAACGTCATCCCACTGGCTTTAGGTAAGATGCAGAGATGCATTTCCACTTTGAAAAACGTGCTCAATTCAAAGATGCGGCAGATTATCTCAGTCTATACTCAAAGGAATTTGGTTTGCCTGCCAGCGCGCCATTTCATTCATAAAACTCAGCCTAATTAGAGGAGAGTTCGTGAGAGTTTCAAGCGGTAGAAGATTAGACGTGTTAGTGGTTGGTAGGTTGCCTTTTGTATTCCAGTTCCGGCGAATAGACCTTAAGCGGATTTTATTTTTAGCAAAGCGAGGAGAACAAAGACACATCGGGGCCTCTAATGCATCTCATCTACCTTTTTCCTGCATTGTTCCAAGGCACATACACGTAGGGTAGTATGTACCGAAACTAACATTGTAAATGTAAATGAAATTGAATGCGCGGCTGACGCGACTCAGATGAGTGGGTCGCTTTGTTTGAATGAATTTAGTATCCGTCACGCTGACGTTTGTTCTCGTTGGTCGTTCCGTTTCGTCGTCTTTTGTCATTTGAAACTCGTTTCAGCGGAAGTAAACAAAGCTGGGGCTACTGACGCTCTTGCCAAACATCACCAGAGTACCATCAGCACAAGCAAAAAAGGCAAATAAAAATGGTCACGCGTGCGTAATCCAGGAAATTTTGTACGGCAAACTCTATACTATACGAGTACAGATACAAAAGATACCAAATTAAAAATAAAGTATAGGTACGTTCCTAAGTGAACGTACGGTCGCGGTTCGGGAATGGTAAATGGACAAAAGTAGCAAAGAGATGACCATTTCGTTCATTCATTGTTTCAAAATCGGATTTTGTGACTGTCGTCAGAGGAGGTAATTGGAAACTGTAAGCGGATGCATGACGGAAGATGGCATGTTGGCTGGCGCAGGTGAATAAATACGGTAATTGTATATGTTTTCAGATAGGACAGATAATACCGGGCCTGTCATTGCAGAGCCGACACAAAAGATAGTGTGAATGGTTGGAGAGGAAGTATATGGGAGTAATTAGGTTTCATTACGGAAATAAGAAGCTATGAGTTCTTGATACGTTAATAATTGCTGACACTTTTGGTGGCTGTTTTCGAAGGTCAATAAATTATTTTAATGAGTTGAAATGTATATATGTATATATCTTTGGGGAGTTGTCATTGCCATTTGGAATTATTATAGACAAAACTGATATGGTGAGCGGAAAAGGATCTTCTAAAGCTCATTAGATTTGGATCTTATATAGCTGATCACAAATTCAGCGACTACAAAAAAACCTACGTTTGCTGACCAACACTTCTTTTTCGACAAACTTATTGTGGACAGAGTGACTCAGTATTGGATAGAGAGGACAAAACAATAAACAATAAGTGAGTGAAATCATGTCCATCGTAGGTAGGAGGGATTGCAGTGTAACGACCTACATATGTAGGCAACGTTACTCTAGCAATTTTGGATGAAATTTGGGCGTACAATAAAAGACTTCATGGCATCAGTTTACTGTCCATACTTTGCGGTAGTCAGACCTATCTTGGTCTACGGCATACGGCCACACCAACTCCATGGATTGCGTCCTACGATCAGCTTTCATATGAATCATAGATGGCCAAAAAAATGCTACACTCAATTAGATATCTTTTGCATCCAAATGTGGCTCACACTACACACATGCGTATTCTCAAATAAAATAATATTACTGAAAATACTACTTAGTACCGTCCGTATCCGAGATAAGGTGCTCCGACTCAGTGGTTAGTTAGTTGGACTACTGAAAAACGGGTTTTCGGTTCAAATCTGTCCCAGTACCACAAGAAAGGAAAGTCGAAGAAACATCCAATATTAAGAACCTGTCAGGAGAAGCTCCTCAAAGTTTTTGTTTTTTTTTGGCGTTAAACTGTAATTTTTCTTCAATTCGTGCCATTTTCGCACACACAATTGTTGAAGAAGCTACGCTTTATGTACGATGTTTGTGATATTTGATTTTATTTACTATAGAAGTGTACAAGGATCCAAGACAAGAACTGTCATTTTCTTAGAAACAGGTCCAGGACTGCTGAAGTATGTTTCAGACAGCAGATATGGCTATCCGCAAAGAAGCTTATAGACTCTTTATGGAATCGACAGTCGTTAATACTATCGTCATCTTTATAGACTGTGAAGGAGCAATCCAACCCATGGAATCTCCAACAATAATTTCTAACCTGCTCTTTTCTCCTAAACAAATTGAGCTCTGTTCAATGCGAGGATCTCTCAAAAAGATTGATGATTCCAGAGCGCAGAGCGGATGACCTGTCTAACTAAAAATATTAGCTGGGAACGCATGGCAATAGAAAAGGAGTACTGTCTTACGATTTCTTTAGAAGATGCAGTGACTTCGAGGAAGAGTAAATCACACTTGCTTGATTGCGAAAACAATTCCTCAGCGACTACTTCTTTGAAGATTTGAGGGATCTTTGAAAAATAGATATATGCTGAGTCTTGGGATTCATCAATAAGTCCAAATGGTTCCACGAGACTTTAAAGAAAGGTCTAGGTCTGACTTCGCTCCAAATCCAGGAATTTGGGCTTTGATGATATCAGCCACTCAGCTCTTTTCTCCTCAACAAATTGAGCTCGATTCTGTCACCTTGCTCTCCTATCCCATTCTAGTTTTCGAGAGTACGTTGGTTTCGATTATTACAGTTACCTCATTTTACTCTCATCTCAATCCACAACTAGCTGACAAGCAACGGTCTCCAAGGCAAAACATATAACCTCTTGCTAGAAACATAAAGCTTCTTACACCTATACCGCCCTTAGCTTGAAGAACTGAAGTATACATTTGCAAACGTACGTTGCCTATTAACTATGAGAAACAATCAACATTTAATCTCCAAAACCAAAACTAGGAATTCTACCTGGAATTACAGTGGACAATACCGAGTCTGAGTGCTCTAGGATTTGGATTTCCCTTTAAAATTTTAAAAAAAAGTGAAGGGCTTCGTAAAATCTTTGCTGCGATTTTTTGCATTTCTGTTCGTTTCCCGACGATTTAAGTAATATTTTCAGACAGTCCCAATGGGGACTACTTTACGCTTCTTCGTTTTTTTAACAATTCAAAATGCAGAAGTAAACTATTCAAGTCGTTTGCGTGTACCCTCATAAAGCTATTAGGCTAGCTAAATTATGTAGAATATATGTAGAATTAAAACGCATGTCGTGGAGAGGGAACTGGTATATAGTGCGGTTTGGGGACAAAAAACGAAAATTCTGAAAACCCAAAATCCCGAAAATAGTCAGTCATCAAGTGTTTTTAAACTTTTTTAGCGGGATTTGTTAAAAAATGGAATCCCGACACGCTCCCTTAAATTTTAAGTTTTACTTTCGGGATTTTGGCTTCTCGGGATTTTAGGTTTTTGGGATTTTGGGCTTTCGGGTTTATATCCATCGGAGTGCTTCTTTAAAAAGGCGGTGAAATTTTATTCATTGATTAGAAGTAGAAGGTCGAATTTTTTTTTCTCAAAGACAAAGTTGTCGCGGATGCCTTGGTCTGGATCACCAGAAGAAGCGTGTTCGGGAACGCAGATAGCTTTGTTTAAGCAGGGCCACTCACGTAGAGTAAATTTGTCTGAGCTTTTGAAATATCTATGTAGTTGGATTATTATTAGGATTACATATGCTGACAAATGACCGTGTGCCAGTTATCTTCCCACAGTTGAATATGGACAGAAATATTGACGAGACGAATTGCACTTTTTAAAAAATAAAGAAATATGAGTTCAGCGGCAAGTTTCGATGTGCGAGATTTCTCCCACGAGTACCTACGCATAAAAGTAAAAAAAACAAGCAAACCGGTTTCCAAATTAGATTAGTAGCAAACAACATTTAATAAAATTCCAAAGCCCTAAAAGCGTCACATCCCACGCTTTACGACTAAAAAATTAACATGCCACGTTTAATTAACAATATTGCAATAAAATCAAGACGAAATAACGAATTTGTTTCGATAAATAACTAAACTCGAAAAAATAAAAAAATAAAAATCAAGCGATGAATGAAACCAGTAGTTCACATAAATAGTTATTCACTTTCCCTCCATGTAAAACTCGTGCACCTACCACACATGAGACGATTGCGCCAGATATAAATTGATAATAATAATATTGGACTTGTTTTATGAATGAAAAACTCCCCTCCATGATGGCAAACACGAAAAGCAAACAATTAACACAAATTCAACATAAATGAAACAACATTTTCATCCAAATGCCCAATATTCAAGTGGGCACTCGTCACCGCCGCGTCGCCCAGCGCCATATAAGTGCGTTCCACATGCACATAGCCAACCTCTGCGCGTAGCCGCCGAACAAGGCCCACACACTCCTCTTTCTATCATCTCACCAAATTGCGGAGGCGTCTGCGGCGCGGCGTTCCTTCATGCCGCAAGACAATATTCCAATTCTGACGTACATTACACAGTGTGCACCTTTATTCAAATTTGAACAAATTAAAGAGCGCGAGCGCTATTAAATTACTAGAGACTTTCGAATCAACAAATATTTAACGTATAAAATATAAAAGAATCGAGGAGAGATATATGTATTCAGACGGGATCTGCCATAGAACCGGCTCTATTAATCAAAACCTACACAAAATTTTACAAAAAATTGTTTTTTTTTGTTGTTTTTGCTTTTTTAGCTGGCAATTCTGCAGTTGTTAGAAGTGTGACACAGCCTTAAGAGACAGGGACAGTTTAAGGCCGTGCGTCGTCCGTCTGTCGTCTAATTATCATACAAAATTATTCACATATGCTTTATAAAATAATTCCTTTTATTTTATTTTATTTTATTTCTCTGCTTTTATGCCAAATTCGGAATCTTGATGTAGGGATATGAGGAAAAAACGGTCAAAATATGTAAATGTTAAAAAAAAGAAACAAACAAAGAAGTCAAGAGAACACACAAACCATAGAATAAAAATAAAGAAACAGAAAAAAAAATACGGAACAAGAAAAGCGCATATATGGAAAGTGGTTAGCAACACCTACGCACCATGATGGGCGCCTAAATGTATGAAGTCCATCCTATGGCTGCGATTCAACAACCTTTCGCAGACACATCTTATGTGACAGTTGATTTGTGGTGGTACGTACCTCGAGGGGATTCTTTTTTCTTTATAGTGTTTGGGTTCTTTGGATACCGGAACTGGAAAAGATGTTCTCCTGGTTTTGAGATAATTTGATTCGTTGAGGGGTCGAAAATTTGCATATTTTATGTTTGAAGTGTAAAGAAGGAATAACAAAAAAATCAATAACAGAAATAGGTGGTTCCAAGTGGTTTATTTTGAGGGTTTTTAATACACCTACACTTTGTGTATCTTAATTAATTTGTTGGCTAATTATGGAAATAGGTATACATTTGGTGCGAACTTTACATATGACAGACTTCCGGTAGACATAATATGGACCGCGACTTCGAAAAATCACATGCAAGTAGGTTGAAGTTATTTATTGCGTCAAATACATAATTTTTTGAAGTGGTTTTCATCACACTTGAAGTTTTGTGGACTTGTTGGCAAATAAGCTCTACCACAAAATTGTTGCTGTTATAGAAAATATTACATTTATTAGTGGGATAATAGCCATTTCTTACATATTTATGAACTAATTGATGATTGGTTATTGATGTTGTATTTTATTGATGATAGTGTCGATCGTTTCTCTTTCTTCGCTTTCTAAGCAACGGTGATGACATGTTCGTACATCTGTACTAAGTACCACGCCAGAAACATAGGCGTGAGCATTGGGGCTTGTTGAAATTCTGTTATATCATTGGGTCTCCAATTAGATGGCCAATTTCTTGGGACTTTATAGTGTATATTTTGTATATGTTGGTTACACTTTTTTGGCAATCTTCTACTTTGCTTTCCAGCAATAATAACATTTAAATGGAGAGTTGTAGGAGTGTCTATACAAAACTTTCGAGAGGTCGCTGGTTCAAATTCCGACCTGTACCACCTGAAAGTTTTTATTCGCTCCTCCAACTCTTGCGCATTTCTCAAAAATTAATTGCCGTTCGGAATCGGCATTAAGCTGAAGGTCCCTCAAATTCGTATCAAAAAATATATATTCGCACACACAGTGGTTGCGAAGGTCCTATATGAGGTTTTAAATAAAACCTCAGCTGTTTACACAAAAAATCGTATACTTCTTCGCAAAATATTTTTTTGGAAAAGAAAAATTTTATCCTGAAAGCACTATTTTTCTATTTTAGAAAATTTGTAAGTATTTTTTGACTTTGCTTCATTAACAACTTATTGCTTTCACTAATCTTACGAACAACGAGCCGATCTAAATTCGGTTATGGGCACCGATATTTAAAAAAAAAAACATTTCTGATTTGGTATGATTTGGCAGAAATGGTAGAAGACAAGTTTAAAGTTGAAAATGAGTGTCAAGAATTAGCTGCATCAATTTCAAGTGATGAAAAATTGTCGTTGAACAACCTTGGTTTTTGCAGGGAGATTTCAAAAATGAAAATATATGATAGGTCTACATGTTTTCCAAATTTAATAAAAGTTGTTAAATATTCTTTATCGTTACCTCATTCCAATGCAGAATTCGAAAGGTAACCATAGTAGTTTCCATAATAATGCATGTGAAATCTGGATGTCCAGTGTAGAATCTTTCCCTACTGAGGGAACTTAACCAAAGCGTTTCTATATAAATCTTAGGGAGCATTTGATCAAGTTCGTATTTTGTTAATGAGTCCCACATCTAGTAATACGTCCGTTATTATGAACATCTTTATGATATACAAAAAAAGGGTAAAGGACGAACATAAGGCCAACTTATGGTAAAATGAAAGAAATATTTGTTGATCCATAATAAAACTTCGGTTAAGTCTATTGCAAATTAACTTCGAAAAATAGATATTTAACTGCTCGGGGTTAACATCAATTCCATATTGAATATTATTCAGCAAAAATATAACATAGGAAACTCTTCCACACCATAGTTCACGTCGATATTTGACTTGAGCATATTGACAATGGTGCTCCATCCAATTCCTGCTTCAGGTTCGAAACGACAAGAAAACCCAAATCTCCCCCTTTAAGCACCAAGTTTTCTCAACCCGAATATCAAGTCAATCTTGGGTGCCAGAGCGCTTGGTCTAACCTTAAAAAGATGCTCTTTGGATCTCCATCGCATTAATTAAATGACTATCAATTATCAATATGCAGCAAATACATTATTTATCAGACAAAATGAAGTAAATAAAAAAATTAAATAGGTTTAAACAGTAATCTCTTCATCGAATAAAAGCAAAATTTTGGTAGCTGTACAATTTGTTAGATTTCGGCCTTACTGTTCGGACCCAGCGACCGGACTTCTACCACTGTAACCTGTTTAACATAAACTAATTTTTTGGCATCAAGTAAAAACTGCTAGTGTTTATGGCTAAGTATATTCGCAAGCGATTTATGACAGATTTTATAACTTATGTGCCTATTCCTATTGGAGTAAGCAAAGCTTACTACGTTACAAAATATTGATAATTTTTAGAATAAAGAAGGGAACTTAAGTGAATCCAATAATCAAAAAACCTAAACAATTTTAGGACCGTCATCAACATTAACCTGAAATTTTTTTAATTCAAATTAAGTTTTATTGTGGTGATCAAAATGTCGAAAATATTACTTTTCACTCAAAAGATCAATAAATTTACTCATGTCAAAAGAGCTATTTGATTGCATTTTTTCATCGCTAGCAGTCGCTACGTTTTTTAATCAAATTATTAAATTTACCATACAAAATTTTAAGGTTAGAACTTGTGTTAAACTGAAAATAAACTAAATTGGCGCGTAAACATCTGTTTGTGAACAAACTCAATGTCGCCGCATCTTGCCGTCTGTTGAAATTTGAGAGCTAGTAATTCTGCAAACACAACCGTTGTCTAGCTTTTTCTGAGAGAAAAGATGTAACTTAAAAGAAAACTACCTCAAACCAATGCGAATGCCTTTATGACATAATAAAAATGTGTCAAAAATGCCTTACGCTTCTATTTATTAACTTATGTATAAATTTTTATTTAAAATCATCGCCGCCAACCCGAAACTTAATTAAAATATTAAAATCACAATAATATTAAATAACACATCAATAAGCTAATAAATTATTTAATGAATTGTCTTTTCGTTATTTTATTGACAATCTGTCGTTTAATTTTAATTAATAATATTGTGATATTCCAAAATGTTAACACAAAAACTACAAAATTAGCAAAAAAAAAAAAAACGCCCACTCACTTAAATTTGAATACCCATGGAATAAATTTAAAGAAAGAAAAAAAATCTTGATCTTCAAATGAAACCAGTTTTCTTTTTAAAAATAAAGATTAACATCTCTCTTGTCTAACATACATTTCATTAGATCCTACCTCATGTATTTAATCTGGCTTTGTCCGACAAGAAAATACATACAGATGTACGTTACGAATAGCAGATATGTGCAAAACGACTTCCCCGAGTCATGTGAATAATAACAAATCAATAAGATTGCAAATTTCAATCAGTTTCTCTAGCATATGGAACGGTGGCTTTATAACGCAATTGGTGTTCAATTACAAGCCGCATGAACTTTAATAGCAATTAACTGAGAAAAGATTACAATCAGATTGAGATTCTGCGCACATTCATTTCAAAACAAAGTATATCGCAGCGACGAATCGTTCCGTTAATACTTAACAGGTTATTAATCTTCTGTTATTGATGATAAGTAGGAAAGGCACGTATAGATGGCTAGATAATGTACATAATTCTTATTGTGATCTTAGAGAATCTAGTGTAGGTAGGTAGATATAGGCTTAAAAGGATTGTGTGTAAAAACATATTAAAGAAACGCAGCGGGATCTTTCGTTCTTGAAAGATAAATGATGATGATCTGAATTTTTTTCTGTCCGTCGTTTCTATAAATAAAAATGAAATATCTATTCTCCGAGTTAAAAGTTTACGTTATTTGTAGGAAGTAGGTGCTTCATAGAACTCTGAATGGGCAAAGTTGTGCTGATTTGATTCAAGAGCCCTACGTGACATGGTCATGGATACGATTTTCCTGTCGAAAAAAATACAATCAAGCAATATTCGCCATTTAACATGTTGGTAGAGGTCTTTTCCTTATCACGACGACATATCAAGGTTAGTTTGGAAAATTAGATTTTTAACGATGTGCTTTCTTGTCTACCTTATAATTTCATAGCAAAAGGCAGAGAAGATAAGATATAAATTTTTTATGCTAAAATTTAACAAATCGAAGCTTTAGCTTTATGATGAAACTATAAAAGACTGTCAATTTAATTGAAGTGTTTCACATCGACACTTCCACATTCATGACATCCATGATAATTGCTTTATTTTTTATTTGAATTTCATTTTCAATTGGAATTTCACAATTCTTTAACAGACATCACTCATTGAGCATCCGAAAATGTTAGCGCCCATACCAAAATGTATGACAATTTATGGCAATGCTAGGCAGATCATCACTGTGTGATGCTCGCGAAATAATTATTTTGTGTACATTCTTTGTATGTGTTTTTGTGTGTTTATTAAAATTTAGCTATCAATAACGAGTTAATATATTTTCGAAAATTTAAGAAGAGCAGATTAAAATCCTTATACTTTCTTTCGTTGCCTTGCAAGAGCAAGTATATCCATGGTAAAAGTCGCATATCAAACATACCGTGTAAACGTCTCAAGCCTTGCTGCCACCAACATTAGATCAACGAATTTGAACTCGAGGACATACCATCTTTGTATCGACCACTATTTAGAGTAATATAATAGCACTCATCGTCAGAATCTGAGCGTGGCGATTGCTGCAACACAGTTTCTGCTGTGTCACGTGATTTAAGACAACTTGCGGTGCAATGTCAGTTTGCCAGCAGTTTACCGGAATTCGATAAGATATGCGACTTCTTTAACCTTGTACTTGAGAAGAAGGTATGCAAGGCAGGTGCCAACACGTTAGGGGATATCTTCAACGGATCCGTTTAGCTACATCCGTGGCAACATCGTGTTCTCTTAATGTGCCGTGATAGAAGTTTTCACGGCTATTGACGTCAATGCAGATCCAACAAAGAATTACCCAAAGACAAAATGCATGCCGAGCGCATGGATTTAAAAGTGGCTCCAATCATGAAGATCTTTAAATCCTATTTCCAGTTCGATTTTTGAACTAGGCAAGAATCTACAGAAAATTAAACAAACCATCCTTTTAATTTTCAAAATAGCACAAATAGCAAACATCAGAAGTATCCGTTTTTGTATACATCGATGTGGCCCACTAACTTAAAAAAAAATATAACAATTTCGCTATTAAGGGCTTTGATATTGACACTTTGTCTTACAAGCTTGGATTTTTAATAATAAGCATTGAGCGGAATCCCATCCTATTTAGCACCATTCAATTTAAAATGTGGCATTATGAGTTTTGGAGTTATGAAAACACAGATTCTAATCCATCGAATAGCTTTTTCAACCTATAAAATACAATTTTGAACATAGTTTTTAACACTTATTGACAATTTCCCAATTTAATTCGGGCAAACATCAACGATACCGCCCAAGGTAAGCTGAATTTAGTTTGCTAAGTATTCGTATTCAGGCTTTTTACACGCAGCTAGTGAGGCATAACAAGCATTAAAAATTTAATAGATCCTTACAGCTCTTAAAAGCTTGAAAGTAGTACTATTTTCCCCGAATGGTCTCTGCAGCTTTTCCATGCGTTTCTATGCATTACACCCAGCTTCTTCCTGTGAAGACTTATCACACATTGTGAATACCTGATTTTTTTTTGGCAATTAAGCCCGATCATTCCCTTCCATCTCTTGTTTTTAACTTTTCTTTCTTTACTGAGAGTGGTACTTTTTAGTGGTAAAAAATAAATATAAGAAGTAAAGGACCTATACAGGATCTAAGGCTTAACTTCTCCAACCATTGTGGGTGCGAAGTTATATTTGTTGACGCTATTTTTTGACAGTTATTACACTTGGGTGTTTGTCAAAAAGGGATACTTCCGAAAAAAACATTCAGATGATACGTATCGGAATTTAACCGGAGACCCATCGCTAACCAATCCACTGCACCCACAGGTGGTAAATATAAGTAAAAAAGTTCAAAATAGTCCTTACTTGTTTTTGGGAACCTTTTCACATGCCATTAACCCTAAGTTTGGACGATTTTCAAAAACTTTGAAGGAATAGCTACCAGCAGCAACGTCGGGTCGATGTTATTTGGAGATCAGATAAGTCTTGCTACGTTCCCAGATCGAAGCAGCAATTTTTTCGGATACGGTATGTTTCGTTGTTGGTCTATTTTTCGATAAATCAAATAATCGTCCCGAAACTCTCTGTGAGAGAATTTAATTTTCGATGTAATGCAACCTAAATATATAAATAATTAGAGTAAACGACTCATACTGGACCTGATGCCTAGCTTCTTCAATACGAATGGAAGTGTCCTATAGTTTTTCGAGAGGCTTCCCAGGACTGTTGCTACTCTTGAACGTTTATCAGACTTTCGCAAGAGCTGGGGCAGCCAATAAACGCTTGTCTATTTTAAGAAGCTATTCTCGTAAAAATAAAATAAAGTTTTTTGACACTTTAAGACCCAAAAATCCACAGGTAGACCTTTTATGTCGTCTATTACTAACCTATCACCTATCAAAAAACTTCTTTGCGCAGAGGGTTAAGTTAACACTCAGGGTCACTTTATCTGTCAAATTGTAGTCGTCACGGCCCCAAACAAAATTTCGTAAATACATATTCGAAGATCACTCTTTAAATATGTTCAACTAGAAATAATCATGCCGAAAACTTTGACGTAGGTATATAGGTACCTATGAGCGAATCTTCCCACATCGATCACGTCAAAGTGATATCCCATTTTTAACTTTCTCGTATACATTAGTATACTAAAGAGAAAGTTATTGCGATCGTGCGGAAATTTCGTACTCAAACTCAAACTGATGATATTACGACTATAGAGAAGTCCAAAAATCACTTATCACTATTTTTCTCGAAAGTGGTTCCAAGAATTTCAGTCTTTTTTTGTACTAAGGATGTTTAGGATGTGGTAAAAAATTCTGCATACTCAGTTTTTGGAAAAAAATCGATCGGGAACTTAAAAAAAATGTACAGTTTTTTTATACTGTAAACTCAAACAAATCTGCGTACTTAGATTTTTTAAATAATTTTATTTGTCATGTAACGATTTTCTTAAATTTTAAATTTTAAAAACGGCTCTAACGATTTTGATAAATTTTTGTATTTCGAACAATTATGTTAAAAGTGTCCAAAGTGCGAAGTAACATCAAAATCGTATATGCCGTTTTTCAGAAAATGAAATTTTTAAAACCTAATAAATTCCTCACCATTAATTTTCGATTTATTTTGCTACTGAAAAACCCATCTCATGTATCGAGAAAGTTTCGTATGACACAGTCGTGCACTTTATTTACATTAAAACTCCAGTCTATATTTAAATTAATTTTAAATTAAATTCACACCTCTTCAATTCAATTCAAGGCAATAAAATAAAATCAATTCTATACAAAACATTCAAATAGCGCACCCAATTATTTATGCTAAATCCAAGCCACAGACCTACCTATCAGTGTCTTTTTTTTCTATTTTTTCGCGAAATAAATTTTTGCGAACGACACCACATCGCCCCCGTAACAAAATATAAAACAATTTTATTGAGTAGAACTAAAGACGAAATCAACACCAGTCAATAAAATAAAGAAGAAAAAAAACCAACAACGAAAATTCATTATCTTACCTCATTCTTAGAAAATTCATTGATAAATCCATTTTGTCGTTGCTGTGTGTATTTTTCAAAATTCCATTCAAGTTTTAACAACTACACAAAAATGCACGTGGTTGATGTTAGGCTCCCTTACCTAATTGTACTCGAACAAGTCCCACAAATGTTTGCTGAAGACAACCTGCGAGACTATCGTGCGGTGCACTATCAGCAGCGTGCGAAACACAAATACGAAAAATACACCTGTTCACACCAAGTTTGTATACCTACGACGAATACAATCGCTTCACCACACAGGGATAAAGTAAAAGGGACAAAAGTATCTCACGGATACGCACGTACCTACACACAACAATTCGAAACGACAGACTCTTATCAAACTCGGAACCGATCGCTGCTTTAACAATTATTCACCACCGGATATAATAACTTTAAATCTTCTTTTATTCTATGGGTCCGGGGTCCCTAGGATAACCGCTGCAGTTGTATATTTTCTTTGTTTGGGAGAATTATTAAGATATGTATTTATGATGACTCTTTGGATTTGTGTCGCTGATTAATATTCAACGCAGAGTTACGTGTGATTTTTTCTTTTATTATTATTATTGATATCGAATCGAGATACAAGTAATATGACTTCATTAAGACTCATCCGTTGATCAATGGATAGACGACACGATGGAAGGTGCACGATCAGACAGACGGCAACAACAACAACAACACAAAAGCTAAATGTAAACATCAACAATATCCACTCGAGAAATATTCACGCACACCGATATCGATTTGTTTATTTTAATTTAAACAGGCAACCGGCAGAAGACAGTAAGTAGACTGCGGCTCTGATTCAGTATCTTTCTGTAATAGGAGATTCGGACAAGACGAGCGAACGATTTTACGATTTAACGATGACGAAGCTGGAAACTCTAAACTGGGATGAATTTTCTCTGTAACCAAAAACGAAAAAAAAACACCGACAAAGACCTAAATCCTCCGCTTTAGCGCAACGATAACGAATATTCCGAAAACCGATTTGGTAAAACACAGTCAATCGCTCAGCGAGAAGCAGCTCTTCACTGTAAGCCCACGAAATTGTATCTAAAACGAGCGTAGCTGTTGGATCGTTGAACAACCGTGATCCGTGGGATGATGGTTGGGTTGTTTGATACCCACACAATTTCTTCATGTTTTTTTTTTGTTTTGCTCGGTTCGGTGTCGTTGTTGTTGGAGTTTTTTGAACGTGGTCTTACCTTTTATGAGACGGTGTCGGTGTGTATTGGTCTTGGTCTTCTCTGAAGGTGCGCTAGCACTGGCCTGCACACCGCATTGATGTGGTGGTACCTAGTTTCATTCATGTGAACGTAGCGTTCGTTATACAAACTCAGGTATCGTTGATGTGTGCTAGTGTAGAAGTAGCTCTACGCTTGGTATGGTTAAGGGGGTCTTTACAGGTACGTATTAGGAAATTCTGGTCGATTGAAATCATGATAATGAAGTGTGGGTAAATGTTCGCACACACATATCTATCTTCGTGCAGTTTATTGTCGTATCCGCTGGATGCATGGCTAAGGAGCTCTGACGTTTTCAATATGAGCGGACTAAAGGTGGTTCTTAATTCAGGGCCGGTGCGTTTGCTAATTGTTTAAATACTTAAAGTGGAGTCATAATCTAATTGAATTAGATAAGTTGAAAATAAAATGGTTTGATCTCCGAACTGTAGTCTAAACTCCGCCTAGTTACTTGAAACCAATTTGCCACTCAAGTAACCTGCCAGTCCCAAGCGGAGGATGAATGTGTCAAGGGCTTAATAGGAGTAAATCTGGTTAAAAACTCGACGCCAGCCTAAAAGGGTCCTTATTCGGTAGTTTGCGAACTTCTGATACCATGCCACCTCCGAGTTCGAAATAGCCTTTCCGTATGGTGATACAGGTAGACCTCGGGCAAGCATTTATCCCATTTACTTATGAGCAGAATAATTAAAAAAAAACATCATGTAGGCATGTTTTAGAACAGTCTTTCGATGCCGACATGATGTCTGCCTAATGACCTTGTCTGTACTTATTGTCTTCATCTTAGAAGCCAGCATCATGTGCAACAGTTTACTATCGAACGAAAATTTTCAAATTTGGGTTAGATGCGTGTGCGGGGAAAATCTGTTCCGAGGGTTCTTCGTTTTTTCAACAAAACACCGAGATAGATAGGCCAAAAAAAAAAACTTAATACAAGAACGTGGAGATCGAATTGCAACAACAAACAAGGCACCTTGGCTAGAGCTAGCCCTTTCCACCAACCCGAAAGTTGACCTCGGATCAAGTAGAAATTTGTGTACAAAGAAAAAAAAACAGTTCCAAAGGGTAGAAGAAATGGAATTCGGGATCCAGTTGTGTCGCGTGACCTTAGGAAGCACGCGGTGCAATTTCAGCTCATTAGATCACTTCGAAACATGCACCGGATTTCGGCAAGTAGATGCGCTGTCGTGTAATTTTTTAAACTAGTTCTTGAGCAGATAGTGCGCAGGGCAGGTGTCAAGGCAAGCCAAGGCACTTCGACTACATTGGCTCAGCCATATCGAGCGAATGGGCAATAGAGCTCCAGCCAAGAAGATCTTCAAAACCCAGCCCAGCGGTCTTAATTGTTCGAGACGACAATTAAGACCGAACCTCCGTTTTAAAAACTGGTCTGGATAACTGGAAGCAGCGAACCCACGATCGTAGAGGATGGAAGCTTCCTTGTCTCAGGCAGAGACTATTCACGGGTCAGGAGCCCGTTAAGTAAGTAGAGTAAGTATGCGGGAGACACTGAAGAAGTACCCCAGACTAGTACAGGAACTTGTCCAAGTATGCCATTTTATCGGTTGCGACGCCAACCGGGTCATCCAGTTACAAATAAAAGTGTCTTTGAAGTACAAACCTAGTTATGACAAATAAGGGAAACAACCATATATTTTACTTACCATAAAGAAGAGGAAGAACGAACGAAAAACTTAGAAAATATTCATATAAACGGGAAATAGTTTTTTAATAAAGCCAAACTCATCGGGACAAGGGAACCATATACAACAATAGCAAAGATCAAAAATAGACACAGGAGATCTTTAGGAAGACGTGTCATACTTAGTATTAGGGAAGTGAAAAGTTTAAAAAAAAAAATAATCTGTTTAGTGTGTTACTGCATTATTTACAGCTGGTATTTCGTGTACGTGTACGGTCCCTATAACGCATACGGTTCAAAGCCCCTTACAATTTGTCCATTCGAATATACATACACTTATTAATTAGGACCTAGTCAAACAAATCCTCACCATTGTGTCTTAGCTACCTATAGGGTTACCAACTCCAGTAAGGGCCAGGCTCGGAGATTTGAAATATTTATTTGGTCCTTACCCCAAAAATAACAACACCACAAAGAAACGATTTTTTTTTTTGTGATTTAAAATGGTAACTTTATCATCATCTGACCTTGATGTTAAAGCTGATTTTTCAGAGCAAAATATATTTTGTTAAAAACGCAGATTATGCATGACCAACTGGTAATGTGGTTCAGATTGTCTAAATATCTCACCACTTTTCCGTTAACTTGTCAGATGGTTTTTTCTAAATTCTATGAGTCTTGCAGAGTATTTGTTCCGAATTTCTTCTATTTAGCTCCAAATATTAAGGCCTTAAAGCCAACGAAGGGCGGACGGACTTTGCACAATCGTCATAACATTTGATGCTGATCAGAAATATATAAGCTTTTTGAGGTCTTCGACAAATATTTATTAAGGGGTGTGACAAACTATGTGTCAGCATGATTATACACTTGGGATAGTGTATAAAAAGAGACCACAAAACATATTTAAAAAAAATGTATTCCTATATATCAA
The DNA here is from genome assembly GCA_963576555.1 of Ferdinandea cuprea. Lineage (NCBI taxonomy): Eukaryota > Metazoa > Arthropoda > Insecta > Diptera > Syrphidae > Ferdinandea > Ferdinandea cuprea. The sequence goes on from OY754961.1 coordinate 42,315,534, forward strand.
ATAGGTAGCTATTCAATCAATATTTTAGATAGATGTACCTAATCCTTAAGAATTAAATTATTAAACTGCGCCCCGGAGAAATTTTGGCAAGACCCCGAGCCCGGAGATAAACAAAAATTCCCGAAGGCTCCGGGCAAAAATAGCCCTGTTGGGCTACCAGCGACTTTTCTGACTCCAGAAAGACAGATGAGTTGTCATCTTTCAACCTTTACCACTATATTATGCACATTCTTATTTTTTACTGTTTTTATGCTTAAACTCCAGTCTCGATGGTTACTGATTTATAGTTCTCGGACTAGGGCCAAAAATATATCCAGCTGTTTCCTCCTTAAGAAACAGGCCCAAGTTGTCAGAGCGATTATATTGCGATTGTTGATTTGGAGTACCGTAGCCACCGCCTCCGTAGCATTCTCCGCCATCTGTGCTTTTCCTGCAGTACTCTCTAGCAGATTAAGTGTAGTCAAATTTGCTGCGAACGAAAGCATCATATGCATGCCTTTCGACAATTGTGCTGGGGCTCAGCTAAGTCTCTTCTCGTTTCTCTCCGATACTCCCTTGGGACTTTGTCGATCGAAACAACGTAACATTTCCTCTTGAGTGTTAGAGGCATATGGTCTTGGTCTTCGAGTCTCTATTGTCTTTGGCTTTACTGATTAGAGGTTTCGTGAGAGCTTCAACTGCAATATTGTACTTCTGGTTGAGGGAGAAAGGTTCTTTGCTATATAGAATTGCAAGGAAATATTTAACTGTTAACACCTGTGAGGTAGTGCAACAGGGGAAAGGGAAATCGCACTAGATCTATGTTATTAGCAGATATGAAACTAGTCTTTTGCTTGAAATCTGCGTGCTTTAAAAATATTCTCAATGTTGCGAAGACCAAACTCCAAACTACTTAGGCTTACCTTACTTGTTCTGGTTCTTAGTAATAATTTGGAATAACTTTTCAAACTGAGTTAAAAGCAGCAAGACTGTGATAAAAAAATTATTTAAAAAACAAAATTTAGTTTCGTAACTATTTAAATCATATTTTTGTCGAAGGCAAATCCAGCCCTGTGTTGCAAACATCATCATAAAGAAAGACCCACAATAATTCCCATCATCATTGAACTACCAGCACATCGAGTGTTACTTAGGCGATACATGTTACGTACACCAAAGTATAGTTATCAAACACAAGCAGAATATCTTAGATTTCGTAGCGAACACACACTCCAGTCCAGCTGTAAACATTTAGCTTCCAAAAACGAAACTACGATTCTAAGAAGTGGTTGTGGTTGTAGTTATGACTTGACTTGCGAGCGCCGCGCCGATCGCGCACCAGTTTACCAATCTCATTCATACATTTTTGTTTCGTTTGTTTACTCTACCACTAAGGTGTGGAGGTGAAGTGCAGTGTAGCTGCTATGCTGTCACGCTGCTTCGTTAGCTTAGCCAAGACTATTCGCAGCTTGGGTGGTTATGAGAAGCGTGGGGGCGATTGGCTCTGGTTGGCTGCTGATTCATATTGGTGCATTTTATGAATCAACGAACCAAAATTCCTTGTAGACCGTCAGTGTCGAACAAACATGACCAATTAGCAGTAATTAAATCTAGCCAAGACTTTGGGTATATTTTTTTAAAGGGTCAGTTAGGAGGAATATGTTACTGAATTAACAGGTAGACTGAGACAGAGAGACTCTGCAACAGGTGAGTACTTAATTTCCCACGTGAAGAACTTCTGGGAAAATATGTGTATAAAAAGGGTTCAATCTTCATTTTATTGATGTTTGCAGTTTGTGTTTGTCAAGTGGAGTTTATCGTTAAATTTTAACTATGTTTACTTCATCATCGCACGTCTTTGCACACTTTGTTGTTGTACAGAAATAACACCCAGTTGAACTGTTATTCTATTTACCATAATTTTATTTATTTCATAACGGACGATACAGAACAATTGCAGCCTCAGATAGTGGCTATTCACACTTCGGGAGGCAATTTAACGACATTGACTCGAACATTTAGCGTATTAAGCTACTGCTACTGATCGAGTCATTAGGAGCTTACAATTTCTGATTTGAGAGTTGCCGGGATTTTAAATACTTACCTACAACTCGTTGGATATAATCATATACAGAGATGTGTATCGACAGTTTTTTTTCGTTGAAGCAAAATGTATAACTACACTTTATTAAGGCTGAACTACATTCGGCAAAAAGTGAAGTACACACACGAAAATGTTTTTTCTCTTTCCACACCGTTTGCAATTTGTATTTTTCTCTCAACTTTTCACAATGTGACTTTCTTGAAAATTAGACATACCTCTAACTTCCAAGTGGCACACTTTGGGAAAGTTCGAAAAGAACTAATCCATTTACACAAAAAAGCTGTCACTAGTTACTGATCTTACGCTTAGATGACTCTGGATGCAAATGTTTCCTTCTTTCGTTGGCAAATTCTTCCTGTTTTTGTTATTCTTTTTTAGAGCTTTTAAAAGTCCAAATAGATACCTAGTCCAGTTTCTGAATACGAGGGGCAGCAGCGTGTGAATGTGAGCTTTGAAAAAGTCACTTTTTCCACTTTTTGCCGAATGTAGTTAAGCCTTAAGATACGTATCTAGATTAGGTACCCATTGCGAGTACCCTGTTCATACACGTAAGGACATGTGGCTAACAAAACCACTTCGATCTGTTGAGGAATAGTTTTATGTCTGATAGAGCTACCCTAGCCAAGTCGTCCAGACTTTCGAAGAACCGTGCTCCCATGCATTACGAGCGGCGTTTTTGTAGAGCTGGGCAATTGAATAGAAGATGTTCCACGGACTTTTTTTCCTCCTCGTCTCTGCAGCTTCTGCAGAAGTCATTTGCAAAGAGCACTAGCCTGTCCGGTTAATACCCCGACGAGCAGTTGGATTTGGGTTTTTTTTACCACAGATGGGTATTTCCATAGCTGGGAGTCCCATCGATAAGATAGTCTGCGCTGCTTTCTTAACCGCATAGATCCCAGCTTGGAAGACACTGCAGTCAATCGAAACGACTGCTTGATAGCAAGTCTTTCTGAGAAGCCAGAAGCCAGCTCCTGTACCTTTTTCAGTCCTGTCTTTTGGGTATAGTGATTCTGAAATTTTGCTCAAAGTCATACCTGGGTTTCTCGTAATCGGTAAGATACATGAGTCCCTTCCGATCAAAGATGTCAAGTATCCTTGAGTGCCTGTAATAACCAGGCTTCCAATTTTGTTCTTAATTCTCTTAATCTGAGAGCGGCTAGTGAATAGCTCAATAGATTGTAGTTGATATGCCGAAACAAGCGAACCGTAGGTAAGAAAGACGCGGTGTACCCGCGAGTGCACAATGTTCGGTTCTAAGTCCCAGTTTTGACAAAACGTTTTTCTACAAGCATAAAGACCTTTCTTCATTCTTTCTTCAGTATTCCGTTTCCAGCTCAATTTGTAGGTTAATACCACACCCAGGTACTTAGCCTCTGTTGAAAGATTAAGTCGGACACCTTAAAGCTTCGGTGGGTCGCATTTAGGTACCATATGTCATCCGTACAAGCGACTATCTTATTACCTCTGCTGACAAGGGATATAACAATTTTATTAATCGAGATTTTTCACAGAAGAGGAGATAGGACTCCCACTTGCAGTGTTTCACGATTAGTCGTTTTCTTAATCGCACAGTCCCCTAGGCTGCTGTTAAGCATAGTCCTAACCCAGTTTGTCAGAAACTATGATGAACCTAACTCCTCAAGTGAGGATATAATGGTTCTAGTATTCAGATTGTTGAATGCACCTTGTATGTCCAGAAAGGCCGCCAACGTAAATTCTTTTTTCCAAGGGATTTCTCGATTGTTCTCGTTACTTAATGTAGCCCTGTTTCTAAGGATCTTCCTTTGACATATGCGTGTTGAGCACTACACAGAGCACGAGTTGTTTCGCGAATGTTCCTAAGGCGCAGGTACAATAACCTTTCTGGTGTTTTCAAAAGAAAAGATAAAAGGCTAATTGGCCTGTAATTTTTGGGTGTGGAGTGACCGGGTTTCCCCGCTTTGAAAATAAATGCCACCCTCTTTTGTAGCATGCCAGGTATAATACCGTCCGGTCCCGCCGACTTGTACGGTTAGAAGGATTGAAGAGCCAAGCGATACATATCTAACATTTTTAATTCATACCAGCGTTGCCTTTTGGCCCCCATTTTTTCAAATATTATCAAAATGGTCCCTTTTTCAGTTTAAGTCAGATTTTATTCTTTATTCAACGAAAAATTAAAAAGTACGAAACACTAATAAATATTTACAAAAAATAAAAGGTACACCCACGTTACATCACTGAGATTGATTTCAAAATCTTAATCAATTAACATCTTACTAAAAGCAAAGGAGTTTTGCAAAGATGTTACTAAAATTGCTAACCTTTTAGAGCATGTAGAAGTATAGTGCATTTCTAAGCTCTAAGGACTGAAATTTATTTTATAGAATTAGGCAAAGGAGAAGTTCACTGTGAAGTGAACAAAAGTTCAAAGCAAAGCTCAAATTTTTGCTGCTGTTTTTTTTTTTTCATTAATATTTTATCTGAAAGCCCCTTTTTTAAGCTCGCGCCCCGTTTTAAGCCCCTCTATGCAAATTTTCAGCGGCGACACTGAGCCATACTACCGTTTATTAAGTTTAATGAGCTCGCGGCAGAGCTGCCAAGGAAAGGGGCCAAATGCATCCACAAAACTTGGGAGTAAATATAAAACCACGTTGATGCGTGGTAAAAGATAAGATAATGCAAAGTGTCGACGTTTTATCTTCCTTACTTAGGAGGCTATACCGTCCGGAATGGGGCTGGGTATCAACTTATGTATGTACATATGTAATACATATAGTAAAATATTATGGCTTTCTTTTAAAGAAGTTAGATATTTTAGACTATTCAATATTTTTCAAAACTGCCCCTTTTGTTTTTTGTATAGTTAAAATATCTTCTATTGGAATGTTGTGCTCTTCGGACCATTGTAAACATATGTTAAAGGATCGAACTGCACCTTCAACATTAACCAATTTTTTTTGTTTGGCAACATCCTGTAGAATGAACAAACCAGATTCGTCCGCATTGTAGATTTGATTAGCGGGTAAATTAAGTTCCTTCATTTTTTGTTGAAATTTCATTACGAGCGGTTCAACAAGTTCACATTTATTGGACAACTTTTTATCTCAAATTTTTAACATTCAAATATCATGTCGTTTTTTAAATTTCGCAATCCATCCGTTGCTATCGTTAAATGACGGGCTTTCCCTTATTTTGTTGTGCAATTGAATTGCCTTTGATTTTATAATGTCATTAGAAAGCGGAATATGTCTAGCTCTTTGCTTTTGAAACCATCCATATAACGCCTTTTTCACCTGTGGATATTTATATATTTATTTAATGCGTTTTCCCGGTCCAGATTCAGTTCTCACCACAAATTGTCTGAGACTGCTTACCTTTGCTTTTATCCGGCTTATTATTGACTTGTGAACATTGTATTTTTGACAAAATACTTTTACTGAAACACCCTTATCCACTTCCGATAAAACTTCTCTTTTTTTCTAATAGATAATTTAGTAATATTTCTAGTAAAACTTGGATATGTACATACATATACAAGACCTAAAAAAAATAAATTGCTGTAAAATAACGAACCAAGATGAGAACATGCAAATAAAAAAAAACAGACTAATAAACACAAGAAGTTGCATCGAGGTAACTCTCTTGAAAAGTTGCACTTATACAGGTAATACGTGCTACGACTTAAGTGTTTACGAAAATCGAGGAGTTCCGCGAATCGAGGGTTGCGTTAACCGAGTTCGTACTGTACCTCTTTAGTATATCAAATACCAATCTCAAACCACCTTACTTACTGATTTCCACTTACTCTCCGAATCCAGCATGTGACTTACTATATTCTCAGGGGTTAGTGACGAATAGAGTGGGACTGGAATTATCAAGGACCTCTAAAGAGTTTTCTAAGTTTTTCGGGAAAGGGGCTTACTACTCGATTGCCTTCTCACCCTAAAGTAATAATGATTGTCAAGGGTCATTTCATGCTCGAGTTCAACGAGAAGAAATTCCATATTATATTATTATGTCAGACGCTAAGGTTTTACACTCATAACTGGACAGGTTATAAACGGCTAAAACGGACTGCTTAATAACCGGACGGGGACACAAAAATTCATAGCCGCAAAAAAAAATTCGCTCTCTCTTAAGCGGACATAATATAACTAGAGCACGGTTTTGTGTTGTTTTGTTTTGTTTTAAAAATTGCTCCTTAAAATGCCAAAAAAAATAGAGGCATTTTATTTTGAGCTAGGAAGCTGAACTTTTGAACATATACTACAGGCTAATTGGCCTATAATCCTGTTTGTTTTAGAGGTATAGAACTTCGAATTGAAATAAAACACAAGACGATCGTTTTAATGTCCATCAATTTGGCTTTATTGAAAAGATAATTTTATGCCATTAATGTTTAAATATGATTTCGGGCATGTGGCCGCCGCGGCTGGTTCGAATAAAGACAAGTCTATAGGTCCAATTTTCAACCACTTTTTGAAGCATTTGAGGCTGTATGTCGTTTCCCCCTAACGTTTCTGGTTTGTTGACGTAGTTGAGCGACTTTACATATCCTCAAAGAAAATGATCCAATGGTGTCAAATCACACGATCTTGGTTGCCAATTGACAGGCCCATTCCGCGAAATTATGCGCTCATCGAATGGTTCCCTCAATGAATCGATTGTGACGTGCGCTGTGTGGCATGTAGCGCCGTCTTGTTGGAACCATATCTCATCCACATTCATGCCATCCAATTCGGGAACAAAATAGTCGGTTATCATGGCTCTATACCGGTTTCCATTAACGGTAACTAACTCTACAGCATAATTTCCACCAGCCCAGAGTACACCAAACAGTCAGTTTTTGTGGATTTAATGGCGTTTCAAGGGTCTCATGTGGATTCTCTTCCCTCCAAATGCGGCAATTTTGCTTGTTGACGTAGCCATTCAACCCAAAATGAGCCTCATCACTGAACAAACTTTTCGCGGTAAACTTCGCGAACTGAACCATTGTTGTTGTCAACCTGTTCATCATGAATTGGCAAACCAAACTGAACATAAATGACATTAGAGTTGCCAGATTTGACCACAAAATGTCAGTTTTATATCTATTCGAAAAACAAACCTCTAAAAAAAACATAAGGAAAGGCTACAGTCCGCTTGGGGCGAACAGTATGATACCCTATCCTTATCCCTATGTACCCCAAAGAAAAAAAGGATTAGGAAGATGATGGATAGCACTTTATTTCATTCTATGAAATTTATAGAAAAAAAATAATTTTTTTGAAAAAACGCCCACCAAAAGTAGGCGTGGCAAAAAACTTTATATGACAAATTTACAAAGGGGGACAGTACCTACATATCTTGTGCAGGTTGTAATACTCTATCCCTCTAACTTAACCTTAAAACGGTTTTTTCTAAACTGTGGGCGTATTTTGAAAATGTTAACACTTTACAATTTCGGAGCCCTAGGGAGTATATATTCCAAATTTCAGCTTCCTAGCAAAACTTTAAAGGCCTCAAAAGTTGATACGGACGGACATTGCTAAATAGTCTTAGATTTTGGTCCTGATCATAAATATATATACTTTTAGGGGTCTGCGACGAATGTTACAAACTATGTGTCAAAATTAATATACCCTTAGGATAGGGTATAAACACCCTTTATAACAATAGGTCCAAATAAATATATTTAAAAAAAAAGTGCACGACTGTGTCATATAAAACTTTTTCGCAACATGCACTCAGTGCCTTATAAATGTATGTGAGAAAACTGCATTTTTTATACGAAACCAATTTTATACGATCAAATTTGTTAGAGCCGCTATTGAAAAATCGAATTTAATTTAAATTTAAGAAAATCGTTGTAGGAAAACAAATTATTTCAAAAATTAAAGTAAGCGGATTACTATATTTTTAGTGATTGAGATATTGACGTTTTCTTAAAGTACAGTTATTGAACTGTATTCCAACCCAATAATCCAAAATGGAAAAATGTGGGCTGGAGCCATTTTTGAGAAAATTTTCGATTAGCGAATTTTTAAATAAAGCAAACTACCTAAAAACTCAAAATACAAACTGGACAGACCGAGGGACGGAATTAGCGTACCCACTTTTTTATACTTTTCCTGCTTCTCGTTGTTTTATCGCTACTTCCACAATAAGTGCTCAAACGAAATAGCTCCACCCCTACAACAATTCAACCGCAATACTGGTATTGATAGGCATGCACATTAGTTAACCCTTGAGCCTTTATTCGGACGGACAGTGAAATACAAGGATTCCTTTCCTAAGCGTACAATACCAAGGTGGAATGCTCTACCACGCTCAGACATTTCAAACCAAAATGCATCGGTATATCCCTTTCTCTTATCCTCCACTTCACTAATGACCGCACAGCGTTAGTTCTTTATAGGGGTATTAAAAAAGCCTTTAGTGCGCGTAGATTTAAAAATAACAAAAAATTAAAATTGTTGTAATATCATTGCTCATACTTAGCAGTTGGAGTTCTAAATTTTCGCAAGATTGCAATAACTTTCTCTTTTGTAGAAACAGTTGGAAAATGCGGCCTTGGAGATTTTGACGTTTTACGTTTAAAATTTTGTTTGTATGAAGAAGAACCACTTTAGAAATTCTGTTTGTCAAGTCTTCGCATTTCTCTACAATTTATAAGGCGCCTTTTTTCCCCAAACTGAGTATAACACTCATAAATAGTCAGGTACCCCAATTAAATATTTAGAGCTTCTTGACAGTCAAAGTCGCAATGTCTCATGCCTGTCATTGTTTTATCACTCTGTCCAACGTAAGTGCTTGAACTAATGCCATGATTGTAGAATGCACATGTTCGATAAAATTGGTTAGAGATTGAGAGCAAAGTTGTTGTCGCTAATGGAAAGTTGTTTCGTTGCAACAAGTCTGAAACGAACTATGTAAACAATTTTCTAAAACATAAACGACCCTACGACGTCAGAGGCCAAATACACCAAATTAAAAGCAGTCATTCTAGTTATTACTTCTTATTTACTTTATTAAGTTAATTGTTACGCATTACCATATGTTTATGCTCCACTTAAACTAACGCCATCCGTTGAGTTCTCCCCCTGTGACAAGTTGTCAATTGGAATTAAAATTGTCGGAATATTCAAAGTCTACAAATAAATAGAAAGGAAATATGTTTATCTCGACTTCGTATACCTCTAAATCGGTATCATACCTTTCCGGGGCTGGCTGCCTCATACTGATGTTTTAAACTCTCCAACTCATACACGCACGTAGAGAGAGCGGTTCTAAGCTCGCACAGTAGCACCATATCCGAACGCAGTTCATTGAAACTGTTGCAGATATCCTCAGTAGGCGGTGGCGCAGGATCTGAATGAAAATAAGAGATTAATGCAATTCTTTACGAAAAGAATTAGATGCTACTAACCAACTTTAAACTCCTGAATGGCCTGTTCCAAGGCCTTAACCTTCCGCTGTCCAATATTCGCTGGAAGCTTCATTTTCTGCGATCGCAGCGACACACCAGACCCCCGTAAGTCGGCGAATTTAATGCCACTGCCGCCAATTTCAATTGCCTGCAAGGAAGTAACATTAAAAAAGATATACGAAAAGTGGACAATCGTACATTAACGACAGAGTCAACTTTAGACGGTCTTGGCTGATGATGGATCTTCTTCTTGTACAGTTTTTTTTCATGTTTCTTTGTCGCCTGAGCGCTCAATGCTGCTTCGCCCTGCTGGAAAACCAAAAAAAAAAAGTAATAAAATTGTATTAATAAAAAAATGGCCAAATTCCACCTGATCAGCTTGTGAAATAAGCTTCTGTAGATCCTGTGTCTTGCGCTCGCGTTCCTTTTTCCTCACTTCGATCTTCTTTAGCTCATTGAGCAACATTTGTTCTTCCTCAACCTGCTTGGTGGTGCGTTCGAATAGTTTCTTAAGTTGATCCTTTCTCTTTCGCTCATGATCGGAATCAAACATGTAAGACTTCTTCTCATTGCTGACGCCCTTTGCCTTGGCCAACAATCCAACAACCTCATAGTAGCGCTCCTTTAAATCTTCTACCGTTTTCATGCCAAAGCTAACATGATCCCAACGATCGGACATAATTATGAACCGCAAATCAAATCGTTTGGCTAAATCAAATAAATGATCAGTTTGTTCCTTTGTCCACTTGTTTGGCTGCGATTTTAGATGTGTGTTGTACTCCGTCGCCGTGTAAACTGGAATCTGCAGTTGCTTATTAAACTTGGCAAAGGGATATTCCCGGGCATCGTCTGTGATACGTTTCCAGTGGTGGAAAACAGCTCCATCGGTTCTAGCCGGGTTACTGAATGGTGCCCATTCCCATTTACGTACTTTTTTCATTCCCAATCTGGCTTTCGCCTGTTTGTACCCAGAGCCAATACCAAGCGCTGAAATAAAAAATGCATTCAAGGTTGTCGCAGATAAAATCAATAATCAAACCTGTATCCGTGGGCAACAGCGGTGGTGCATCCTTGTTGTCATTGTAAAGCAAAGCGAACACCTCCCGGTGCATTCCTTCAGGCCGTTTGCTTGTTTTAACTCTAAATAAACGAATTTGTTTGAATTTCAATGGGAAATGTGAAAATATATTAACAAAATTTACTTCTCGAAGTTCCTCTTCTTTGTGGCAAGAAATGACTCCCGAGTTACTTCGGGAGTATTCGCTCGCTCAATATCCAAGATATCCCGGACATCGGAAGTCATTTTCGAAGAAATTTATTTACACTAATCTTCTGAGAAAAAATGTTTTTGGGTAAATTAATGTAAATTATAATGCGATATCATACGAAAAACTATTTTGCTACAAGAAATAAAAAATGACAGCTGTCACTTTGTCATTTTATTGACAGCATTATAAAGTGATGCCAAGTTTTGTGTTAAAAATATTTGATTGCGTTTCAATTCACAGGAACAGAAGATATAATCCATATTTTATGATTATTTATTTATTTTAGTAACAATGACACTTTTTAAAACAATTTATTAGCTACTTTTATTTTGAAACCCATTCTGCATATTTTCTTGGTGGATTTTACTTAACTAGTTCCATATAACATTTTTTTTGGTAATCTTATTGCGCTAAAATTAAATCTGAAAACAAATTTAAGAGCTACCTTGCTATTTGAGCGGAATTCTTCCCGGAAATCACTTCAAAAATTTTTGCAGCAATTCAGCAATGGATTGTCCAAATTTTTTAAATATTTCTTTGTATATTAATAAACTAATTAAAAAAATGGGTCATTCACATCGAATAGGATTTTGTAAGGTAAAATAACGATTTGTTCAATCTTATATTTACTAAACATTTCTACTTGATAGTTTTTATAAAAGTGCAAAATAAAGCCCTAGAAGTTACCATAAATAGAAAACATTAAAATAATTTATAGTTCTACTTTGCTTTTGATTGTATTGTATTCCATATCCTAAGGGTACATTAATTTTGACACGTAGTTTGTAGCACCCCCGCCCCCCTTAATATTCGCCGTAGACCCCTAAAAGTATATATACTTCTGGTCAGGACCGAAACCTGAGATTATTTAGCAATAACCGTCCGCCCGTCCGTATCAACTGTTGTGGCCTTAAAAATTTAGCTTTTGTTAAGGAGATGAGGAGTTAAAACTGGAAGAATATTTGTAGACAGTGAACTCTTTTAGTTCAAGTTTCCCATACAAAGTTATTTGCCACGCCCACTCTCTGAAGGCGTTTTTTCAAAAAAATTTTGTTTGCTCATATATTTCATAGAATGAAATAAAATTCCATCCATTATGTTCTATATATATAGATAGGGTATTATATTATATTATTCGCCCCAAGCGGACATTAGCCTTTCCTTATGTTTCTTTCTTAATTTCTTTAACAAAAATATGTCACAATGTGGATGCTGGTTTTATGCAAGCCATTCTATCATTTTGTTAAAAAAAAATACTTCCAATCGGTTTTTGAAACCACTGATTGTATGCAAAAAGCCACTGACTGCAGGAAGAAAAGTTGTTTTTTTTTGTTTACTAAACCTGTGGTCACTTTTAGTTCAATTGTGATATATGTTTTGTTTGCAATATTGTCCAGCCATAAAACATAAATTATTCAAAATATAATAATAATGTAAGAAGCTTCAATAAGTCTCCACCACCTGCTTTTTAATTTGAAAATTTGAAAATTTGAAAGTTACGTCGGTTCTTACTACACGGATACGAAATGTTACCACTAAAAATTTATAAAAATTTATTTGGAATAATGTTTTGTTGTACACGATAAATGTCAAATTTAAGAACAAAATCTGAAATTACTAAACTAAGAACAACATAACTAACTTTCTGATCGATATCATAAAATCTTGGGAGTGTAAACCCATGACATTTAAGAGACTTATACGTGTTGAGAAGCTTCTCATGACAGTTCTTACTCTTGGATGTTTGTCAGACGTTCGCAAGAGGTGGACAGCGAATAAAAACACTGTACACATACTTTTGTGGGTCTGCGATCAATATTGAGAGGTGAAAGCGATTTCTTCTCAAATAAATCCCTACATAAAAAAATAACATAATTCTTTGCATTAATATTGTTAAGGGGACACCAGAGGAGGGCTTTCCTTAAATTCTCGGAACTGGGGTAAAAACAATGGAGATAATAACTATCTCTCTAAAATGATATTTTTCCTACAATATATCCACAAATCATATTCCATAGTTCTGAACACTAATACGGTAACACCCAGTGTGCAATGCAAATAGCGCATATTTATAAACATTTGTGTTCCCCCCCCCCCCATTTTTTTAAATTTCCCGTATACATTAGTATACTAAAGTTATTGCGATCGTGCGGAAATTTCGAACTCAAACTGAGCATGAGAGATGATATTACGACTATAGAAAAGTCCAAAAACTGGGTCCGCCAATGCCGTCCGTCGGTATGTCTGCCTGTCTGTTCGGGCACCGTAACGGTACCTGCCATACAATTTTTTTTGGTGAAAATCACTTACAACTATTTTTCTAGAAAATGGTTCCAAGGATTTCGTCTTTGTTTGTACTTGGGATGGGGTCAAAAATTCTGCATACTCAGTTTTTCGAACAAAAAAATCGATTAGCGGTAATTTATAAAACCGCCAATATCTCAAAAACTGAACAAGCGAACTTCAAAAAAATTTACACTTTTTTAAACTATTAAGCTAAGCTCAACAAATCTGCATACTTAGATTTTTTTTATTTCGAACAATTATGTTAGAGTGTCCGTTTTTGGGAAAATCTAATTTTTCAAAACTTGAAAATTGATTTAAATAAATTTGTCACCATTCATTTTCGATTCATTATGCGTATGACGCAGTCGTGCACTTTATTTTTTTAAAAACCCTAAAGTAAAAAATGTGTCATCTACGTAACTCTGATGTGCCTTTAGTGATTCATTCGCGTGTACATTACTTTATGTTTCCTAATTAAAATGTTTAGTTTATTTTTTGTTTTGTTTTGATTCTAAATGCAAATAACCACGTAATTTTTGTTATCAAACATCCTGTCCCGGCGAATGCTTCAACAAAACAAAAAATCTATAAAAACAAATTACCTATCCCACTCGCACTCATGGCGACAGATACATGTTTATAAACAAATCAGGTTGTTTCACAGTTTGTTTATAACGGTTATCGCTCTCAAAAGAAAACCAAAAAGAACCAACTGCGCATGTACAAACAAAAGACAGCTGATTTGGATAAAGATTACGAATTCAGATAGAAACATAGCAAACGTCAAAATTGGCATTAGAGAGCACATGTTTTTCTTTTCTACGCAACGCATTATACTTTCAATTCTCCAGCGAGTTGGGTGTTAAATTGAGATTCTTCAACACGGTGCAATTCAATTTTAAAATTGTTTTTTATTCGCATTTAATTTGGTAATGTTATTGCAAGAAATCGCGAAATGGAAATAAGTTTAAATAAATTCAAGAGATCCACAAATAATCTCCTGAAACTTGTTAAAGTCGAAGACAAAGTGCTGAGCACATTTTTGAGGTTATCATCGGTAAGTTGTGGTTCCGAACCGTACGGAAACGTGAATCAACATGCACAGCGAAGCACGTGTTTCATTATGGAAATTGTAAAATGTTGTATATTTTCTAGGATCCCAGTGCGGAAGATGTTGGAAAACTATTGAATTATTTAGGTTCTCAATTGTTGAATCCGCAATACACGGAGAACATTGCTGCCGCCTTTCAAGACTGTATTTTGCTAATTGTCACGTCGACGATTAACAGCGATGATGATGCCACTAATGACTTTGAAAAGTATCAAAAGAAATGCGTGGCGCTGTCCAAATTGATGAATATCTCACCAGCTGTTTTGCGGTAAGTGTTCACGAGTTCAAAGCCAAGTAGTTTATGAAAAATATAAGTACATATGTACATCTGCTATCCAATTTCTCTTTTGGGTCTAACAAAATTATTTCAAATACCTGTACCTACTTTCGAATGCTACCTATAAATTTGTTAGTTCTTCTTTTTAATTGGAGCGCTATTCTTACAGCTACGCTACCAAATACTTTACCAACAAGCCAGCACCGTTTAACCGTCCCAATGCAGATTTAACTATAAAAAAGAAACCTAAACTCGAAAAATCCGGATATGTATCCGATTTAGAGTTAGTCAAATGTTGTTACCGCTTGCTATCGTGTGATCCGGTTTACTTCAAAGATCTCTGGAACTGGTCTCAGTTTGTGTCGGCTTATCTGAATCAAGGATGCCAATTGCAAAAGATCTACTACAACCATGCGATTGCTTTGATCACACACATGACACCCTACCAACTGAAGGAATTGAATGCAACCATCAGCGAAGAGGTTATTTTATCCTTTCACAAAGAACAACGCACATTTCCCTGTATAGCCGCAATCAGTGACGATAACGACACTGACGAGCTAGATTCCATAATTAATTTACCATTTACAAGCGAAGCTGTAACACACGTTGAAGGTGTTATACTTCCCATTTTTAACAATGGAAATAAACGATTCTACGAAGAGACTGATGGCAATTATGATTCTATTGTTCGAGTGGACTCTACAAAGGTCAATCTTAGGAGTATAGCCTTGGGTATCTCTTCAGGCAAAGCTGTTTGTTTGTCCGGACCCGTGGGCTGTGGTAAAACCACGTTGGTCGAGTATCTAGCAAGAAAGACAGGACGCATTTGCCCCAAGCAAATGGAGATGGATAATTTGTCCAAGCAGAAGGAGAACAAGCGCCCGAAGAGCAAGTCAAAGAATGGAAACCTTCAAAAAGAGCAAGTTAATGGCAATAAACGAAAGGGTGATGGCATAGAAGATGAGAACACGAATGGATTTGATGAAAAGTTTGACAATTCAAATGGATTTCTCCGAATACAGCTGGGGGATCAAACTGACAGCAAGATGTTACTTGGTCAGTATCGATGCACAGACGTTCCTGGTGAATTTATTTGGCTTCCGGGAGTATTGACACAGGTATGCTATTCGCTGCAGTCTCTATCTAAGCGACATTGAATGCATTCGACACTTTTTTCAGGCTGTGATGAATGGATACTGGTTGCTGTTGGAAGACTTGGATTCTGCCACACAAGACACATTCACGATTTTGAACAATTTGCTGGAGAATAATTTCCTAAGTGTACCAGGATTTAGAGATTGTGTTAAAATCGAACCAGGATTCCAACTGTTTGTAACAATCAGGTAAGATGAATGCTCTTTGAAGGCAATTTATACAAATCTTATATTCGCTTTTCCATTTTAGAACAAACAAAGGCTCCAATGCATCACAAAAGAGTCTGTATTCCCTGCTGGAAAAGTACCTCTACACAATAAACATTCTGCCACTGTCTCGCAACGAACTTTGTCGCGTTGTCAGCTCCAATTATCCGAAACTGAAGACCGTAGCCAATCGAATTGTAGACGTGTTTTTAACATTCTCGAGTGGTGATCATACAGTTGCCGATAATTTGCGCACTCAAGAAACTGATAGCAAAGCTGATACCACAGAGAAATATGTCGCGTTGCCCTTTGAATCGATATCGCTGGACAGTATACCCAACTCGGGTAGGTTGGTTTCAACGAGGGATTTGATCAAGTTGTGTGCTCGTTCGAATCCAGTTTTCTCCGTCACCAGTACCGAGTGTGCATACTTTGTGTTCCAAAATGCAGTAGATGTTTTTTGCTCATACTTACCGGAAGGAAGAGAAAAGACACGCCTTGTAACAAGCATTGGTGCGAAACTAGGCATCATTCAGTCAAGATGTGAATTCTTCGCCGACGAGTACAAGCCCGAAGTTCAAGTCGACAGCGAGAAGATTAAAGTCGGCCGAGCTGAATTGCTGTCGAAGACGTGTGGTTTCTTAAAGCCTCAGCTGCAGGATGACGAGGAGTTTCTGAGACCAGTGAAGAAGCAAAAGTTGGCTAAGAACGTGGAACGAACAATTATGCCACAGAAAAAGGAGAAGTGTGCTACGTTTTCCTTCACCAGAATGTCGTCATGTCTGCTTGAGCGAATAGCAGTTTGCGTTGGACAAGACGAGCCGGTTTTGTTAGTCGGCGAGACTGGCGTGGGAAAGACTTCTTCTGTTCAGTACTTGGCGGAGAGAACTCTTCACAAGTTGGTCGTTGTGAACATGAATAATCAGTCTGATGTCTCTGACTTGGTTGGTGGCTTCAAGCCAGTTGATTTAAGTTATGTCGTTGCACCCCTGAGATCTGAATTCGAACACTTGTTTCGGAAAACATTCAATGGCAGCAAGAATGAGACATTTTTGAATAAATTCAGCATTTGCTACAACCAAGGCAACTTCGAAGTCCTCATTAAGCTAATGATCACCGTAGTGAACTCTGTCTTCAAACGAACGCAAGCAGGAGAGTTTAAGTTTCAAGAGGATCTTCCCCAATGGAAGCAATTGCAAGTGAAGTTAAATAAACTCGATTCGCAGCTGACAAAGTCTATAAACATTTCATTCGCCTTCATTCCTGGTTCCCTTGTAAATTGCATCAAGAACGGCGATTGGGTTCTGTTAGATGAGATTAATTTGGCATCTGCCGAGACTCTGGAGTGCTTGTCAACTATCCTGGAGCCCGACGGATCGGTGGTTTTGCTAGAGAAAGGCGACTTTACTCCAGTTAAACGACATCCAGACTTTAGAATCTTCGCCTGCATGAATCCGAACACAGATATCGGCAAAAAAGATCTGCCAGTCGGAATTCGAAATCGATTTACTGAATTCTTTGTCGATGAGCTGACCACTGAGGGGGATTTGTCGTTACTTGTAAGCGACTACTTAAGTAGCACGGGAATCGAAAAGAGACGCGTAACCAACATCGTCAAATTGTATAAGAAACTAAAGATCCTGTCGCGTTTGGAGCTCAACGACGGTCTGGGCAACCGACCAGTGTTCTCCCTTCGTACGCTGTGTCGCTCCTTGCGCATTTGTGCAAAGAATCTGTGTGGTTCCATTGAGCGAAACCTCTACGAAAGTATCTGTTTGAGCTTCTTAACACAGCTGGATCCTGTGTCACATAATATCGTGTTGGAACTAATCAAAGGATCGATGTTAAGCAACGCCAAGGCTATACTATCACAGGAAATACCCAAACCAGGAGAAGATTATTTGAATTTTGAAGGTTACTGGATCCAGAAGGGACCAAAGGAGGTGCAGGAATGCAGCAACTACATTCTAACTAAGAGCGTGGGTGAAAATTTGAAGGATTTAGCAAGAATCATTTCTATTGGAAAGCTGCCAATACTGCTGCAGGGACCAACTAGTGCTGGCAAAACCAGTTTAATTGAATATGTTGCCAGAAAGAGTGGCAACCACTGCTTAAGGATCAACAATCACGAACACACCGATCTGCAGGAGTATATCGGAACCTATACATCGGATGTAAACGGCAAACTGTCCTTCAAAGAGGGCGTTCTCGTGCAGGCCATGCGCAACGGCTTTTGGATAATTCTTGACGAGTTGAACTTGGCGTCAACAGACATTTTGGAGGCGCTCAACCGTGTTTTGGATGACAACAGGGAACTGTTCATTCCGGAAACCCAAACTGTGGTGAAGGCTCATCCGAATTTTATGCTGTTTGCCACTCAGAATCCACCAGGACTTTATGGTGGCAGGAAGACTCTGTCCAGGGCGTTCAAGAATCGATTTATAGAATTACACTTCTCGGAGATTCCCCGAAACGAACTGGAAGTAATTCTGGAGAAAAGATGCCTCATACCACAGTCGTATGCGAAGAAGATGGTGCAATGCATGTGGGATTTGCAAAAAAACCGTAAGACCACAACAAAGAATGTGTTTACGCTGCGTGATCTGTTTCGATGGGGAAATCGTTACACGTTTGCCGACAAGAAGCTGCTGGAGGACGGAAAATATGATTGGAACCAGCATTTGATCGAAGAGGGCTACCTTGTGCTTTCGTCGAAGGTGCGAACCGACATTGAAATCGAGATCATCGAAGACGCACTGTACAAGAACTTCAGGAAGCGTGTAAATCTAGATCAGTTGTTTGGATTGAGTACTTCGCCAGTCACTAGGGACATTATCGAGGCGATAAGTACCTACACAGAGCGAAACGACATTGTTTGGACGAGGAATATGACACGAATGGCTGTGCTGACAGCCAAGGCACTGCAATTTGATGAGCCTGTGTTGTTGGTTGGACCGACAGGCTGTGGAAAGACTACTGTTTGTCAGATCTTGGCGAGTATTCGAAACGTCACACTTAGAATTCTCAACTGTCATATGCACACCGAAGGAGCTGACTTTTTGGGCGGCCTTAGACCATGTAGGACAAACTCAGAAGGAAAAGATACACAGAAGCTGTTTGAATGGGCTGACGGTCCGCTGATCATGTCGATGGTGGAAGGCAGCTACTTCATGGCTGATGAAATCTCTTTAGCAGAGGATTCGGTGCTGGAGCGATTGAACTGTATTTTGGAACCCGAACGAACAGTTCTTTTGGCGGAAAAAGGGGGCGTCAGCAGTAATGTGGATGCTAAATCGCTATCAGCCATGTCGAAGGAGTTTGTGGTCAAAGCAGGCGATGGTTTTCAGTTTCTAGCCACCATGAATCCAGGTGGAGATTTCGGCAAGAAGGAGTTGTCCCCGGCTCTGAGAAATCGTTTTACAGAGATTTGGTGCATACCTTCAGAATCGAGAGATGATTTGATGAATATCGCCGCGAATTGCATGGTCCAGAGCATGGTAGGTGTTGAGGCGGAGCATATTAGGAAAATCGCAGGCTTTCTTGTCGATGTTGTCTTCTTTATTCGTGACAAAGTCGAAAAGTTCAAGTTCTCTATCCGTGATATTTTGGCGTGGTCTAACTATTTGGTTGTTAATTCAAAGCTGGAGTTCCCGGAAGCAGCCGTTTTTGGTTTAGAGACAATTTTCTTGGACTCCCTCGAGATGCTGCCACACGAATCGCTTGAGAAAGTGGAACAACTCAAGACCGATATTGTTCGCTATGCAATTGAACAAGCTAAGAGGCAGGTTGGTGTAGATGTTAGCGAGCAACAGGTTGTGGAGAAGCGTGGAACTGTAATTGAAACCAAGGAAAATTCATTCGGAATCAAGCCGTTCTTCATTGCAACAAATCCTCTGGCGAAAGTAACTGCCAATGCGAACTTCCTGTTTGATGCACCGACAACAAAGAAGAACCTCTTTCGTCTTCTGTCCGCGTTGAGTTTAAGCAAACCTGTGCTGCTCGAAGGTCCTCCTGGAGTGGGCAAAACATCGATAGTGGAAAGTCTAGCTCATGCCATTGGATACAGCGTTGTGCGCATCAATCTTTGCGAACACACCGATTTAGCCGACCTTTTCGGAACAGATCTTCCCGCAGAGGATGACATCGATGATCCAGAATCGAACAAAACCATTGGCTCCTTTGTCTGGCGCGATGGACCCCTTTTGGCAGCTTTGAAATCGGAAAACACCTGGATTCTGCTTGATGAGTTAAATCTCGCCCCACAGAGTGTTTTGGAAGGTTTGAATGCTATTCTCGATCATCGTGGAGAAGTCTACATACCCGAATTGAACAAAACCTTCATCCTCAGCAAAAAGACTCGCATCTTCGCTTGTCAGAATCCATTGCGTCAAGGTGGCGGTCGTAAGGGGTTGCCGCAGTCATTCCTAAATCGTTTTAACAAGGTCTACCTAAGGAAACTCACCACTGACGATCTCCTCTTCGTCGTAAACGGAAAGTATGCATCGCATTTCGAAGAATTCGCTGAACACTTCAAAGGTTTCCTAGATCAAATAAATGCCAAAGCGCAGCCCGTTAACCTATTTGACTTGGCAAATCAAAAGGACAGTCTAACGGTAAGAGCGGAAGCTCATTCGTCTGTCGTGGAATTCGATTTAGCGTCTCGCCTAGTGAAATTTTCTGAAAAAACTGGATAAGGGAATCACTGACATGGAATTCGGCTACAAAGGTGGTCCGTTCGAGATCAACCTCCGTGACATTCTGAGATGGTGTGATCTGCTAATTAGTCCAAAAACTGGTTTTATTCCAAAGAAAACGCCATTCTTGCGACAGGATTCAGTAAAGCAACTCTTGAAAGGCTTCGAAAACTTTTTGCTGATTCTCTACGAGCGAATGAAGTTAGTGTACTATCAAAGAATGAGATCAGAGCAGGATAAGCTTTTCATTCGTAATGCATTTAGTGAGGTTTTCAACTGTGACGCTGAGAAATTTAATGTGGTATCAGAGGATGTTGCCTTATATTGGACTGATACAAAAGTGTACCTGAACGACATTGTACTCGAGAGGGAGTCATCGACTTCTGCTTCTGTTTTGCGACCATTGAAAAGCAAGCTTGCGTCACCTTTACTGTTGCCTTCACAAAGGGAATACCTGAAGAACCTGATTGAATGTGTTTACATGGAGAAACCGGTGTTGCTGTGTGGTCCCACGGACTCGGGCAAGACAAAACTGATCGATGTCCTGTGTACGTTGTCAAATGAAGTTTGCAACATGGACACTATTGATGACTCCGTCACTGGAAGTTTTCAACAGGTGAGTTTGAAAGTTGCCGACGATGGAAATTTTTTTTATTAATCTCCTCGTTCACAGATCGATTTAAATCGGCACTTGGAGGAAATTTCCCAAAGCGTTGAAACAATTTTTGTCACCGAGGTGCAGAAACTGATTCTTGAGCTAAACACTACATCGGATCAGCAGACAATCCGTAAACTGGAGGACTTGCTGAATGCTTGGAGTAACTACTCAGATCTTAACAAAATTAAAATCGGTATGTTTGCTAGACTATCAATCTGTCTGTCGTATCAATGCTTTACTTCCTTTCAGATTTGCACAATCCATCGGAAATGTCTGATGAACTAAGAAACTTCCGCGATCGTATTCAACTTGTAAACATTGTAATCGACAAACTGCTCTCGGTGAATTCAATTTCCGTCGAAGTAAAGTGTGACCTGAACAGTTGCAAAAGGT